>CM036619.1:63878634-64111134 GCA_020746105.1 Trogon surrucura | reverse complement strand
CATGCATATTTTTTGGCTGATCTTGATCTGCAACAGAAGAAGAAGAAGAAGAAGAAAAAAAAGCAAAAAAAAAAAAAAACCACACACACAAAAAAATTGCCAAAACCAAGAAAAACCCCGGAGAGTGTGTGCAAAGAGGGAGGGGGGGGAGGAAAAGACATTCACTGAGTGGGAGAGATTAACGTGAACTGTCCCCCCCCCTTAAACTCCTGGGAGAGAAAGAGATCCACTCTCCCTCTCTTCTCTTTTCACTGAAATATAACACACATTCGGATCCCAGGGCTCTCAGACAGTCTCAACTGATAGACAGACACATCGAGCTGCTTTTCCTGCTTCAGTTTGTTACTCCTCCTCCTCTTGCCCACGTCACCCTGACAATTACAAATAGGTCTCACACAAACCCATACCTGTCAATCTTTTTAATTGCTTTGTTTTCATTTTTTTTTCCCCTTTCCCAGAGCTAAACAATATGACAAAAAAAGAGAAGTCTTAATACAGCGCGGCATAAAAGATTCCTCATGTGAGACACGCGTTGAGGGGGTTGTTATTATAATCCACTTGCTAAAGTGCTGTGCAAGACGCATGTGCCGATTTAACTTCAGCCGAGGTCTTGTTCCAGCAAACTTAAAAAAAAAAAAAAAGAAAAAGAAAAAAGAGATGATACCTCGCCGTGGCACACGTCTAACCGGCATTGAATTAAAAATGATTTGTGGGAAATTACAGTTCATCTTTACTTTAAAATACCAACAGATTGCGGAGCAAGAACTGCAGCATATGAAACATGCTGCTAATAGATTTTGCACAGTATGTGTCTGGGGATTTATATAATGTTAACTGCAAGAACAGAAGGGTTCTTCCCTTTCTTTTTTTAAGTCAAGAAAGCAAATAAAAACAACCCGGCTGATTCCTAAAGGAAAACACTTGGAACAGCAATTTTGCTCTCTTTCGGGCAGAAGGGGATTTATTCTACTCTTTTTATAATTTCAATTATTAATACCACACAATTAAGCAATGCTGGTAGGATGGAGTTAAGCCTAGGAGTTACACGTGAACTCCTCCGACACCGGTACAACATCTCCATCCATCCCATTCCCTCCCTCCTCGCACTTGCACCGAGTTGGGATTGGCGGCTCTATCACAACATTTACTCTGGTCCCTTGACCCAGTTGATTTCCTGCGCAGGTTCTCTCTCCCGGACATGTTCTACAACGACAGGCAACTTATTCAAAAGAAAAAAAAAAAAGGAAAAAAAAAGTTTTCACTAGTAGTAACAGGGAGAGGGGAAAAGCCCCGCGACCCCAACAAGCTGACAGCGGCCCGTTAACCTTCGCCCCCGCAGGACTGCGGGGGGTGATGCCGCCCGCGAAGGGCGCGCGGCGCCGCTCTCCCGCCGGCGGGAAGCCCTCCTCCGCTTTTACCAATCGCGCGCCGCGCGTGGATCCCGCGCCTCGGCCGCCCGCAACGGCCGCCGCCGCCGTCGCGCGCGACCCCCTCCCGCGGCCCCCCGCGCGCCGCGCCCGCGCGCGGCTGCCGCTGCCGCTAACGGCTCGGGGTTGATTCGTACCACCTTGCGAGGAAGTGAACGTTTCGCACGGAAGGGGCGGAGCCTCCGCCCGCAGGCAGCGGCTCCTCGGCGGCGGCTAATAACAACATGAGGAGATTAGCTGCAACTTCTCTCCACTTCTCTAACCTTATCGATCTGATAATTTATCGTGCTTTCTTCCTACTTTTTTTTTTTTTTGGTAGAAAGATAGTATCTTTTTGTAAACTAAAGACTGGGGCTGGGGGGAGGGGTGCGTGGGGAATCCGAGGCGTTTTTCTCTCTCTCTCTCTCTCCCCTCTCTTTTAAATCCCTTAGTCAGAGGCAGCGTGCAAATTAAAAGCAACCTTTAGGAGAAAATCCAGCCTTCTGTACATCCGCCTCGCTGACAGAACGAGCACGGCCCCGGTTGCCGTCCTCAGGCGCGGCGGCGGCGGCGGCGGTGGCGGGCAGAGGCGGGCAGGGGCAGGCAGTGCCAGTGTGCATGCGGTGAGGCGGGTCAGGCACGGCCGGGAGCAGCCGCCGGCAGCAGGCTTGCGGGACGGACAGCCGCGGGAGCGGGCCAGCCTTGCTCCTCGGTAGCGCTAGCGGCGGCAGAAGACGACCGGCTGCAGGGGACCATCTTGCCTCTGCTCCTCTGGCGGCGTTTCCGTGTGGTGGAGGGGTTGGCTGGGTGGGGAGAACGGAGGCAGGCTGCAGCTCGCTGCACAGGGCTTTATTTACATACACAAATAGCTGCGTGCGGAGAGTTTTCTCCTGCCGGCTCGGTGGCGGTACGTGCTGCGGTCTGCCTGGAGAATCTCGAGCTGGAATATTCCCGATCGCGGGGAGAGAGGAGAACCTAGGCAGGGCATGAGTTTTAGCGCAAAAAGCGGCGCTTTACTGAGCTCCCGGGCGCTGCCGTGCTGGTGGCGGCGGCAGCAGCCGTCCGGCGCCGCGGCGGGTCCCGCCTGGTCCTACTTCGGTGGCAGCCGGCCGCGGCCCATCCTGGACATGTCCTACTCCCGTCACTTTCTGGATTTCCAGGGCTCGTCCATCCCCAGCTCCATGAAGAAGCTGGTGGTGACTAAGATGAGCCAAAACTTCAGGGAAGCGGTTACCCTGCGGCAGGACTCGCCCGTGCCACTCCCGGGAGACGGAGACCTCCTTGTCAGGAACAGGTGAGCGCCCGCCCCGCCCGGCCCCCCGCGCCCCGGCCCCGCGGCCGCCGCCCCCGCCGACTTCTCGCACCTTGTGGCCTGCTCCCTCACACATGCTCCCTCATTTTGGAGACCGGCTCCAAAGTTGTACCAGCTGCCATCTGGCGACTGTTAATTTAATTTTATTGTTGTTCTTGCTGTTGTTTTGAACGGCTGATGCTACGGCCCGGTCGCCCCGTCCACGTGCGTAGGGGTGACACTTCCCCCTCCTCCTCCCTCTGCCGTGTGTGTGTGTGTGTGCTGCTCCTGGCGTACGCCTGCCCAAAGGAGGGGAAACACCTCAGGGCTCCTGTGCCAAGGCGGGGGAAGAGCAAAGTTTCACGTTCAGCGAGCGCCGGGGAACGCTTGCGAGTCCCTCCCAGCTCCCTGCCGCGGCTCGTTACACGCACGTACTCCCCGGGGCGTGAGAGTGTCCCCGTCGTACCCACGCAACTCTCTTGGGGACGCCAACGCCTGCCCCCGAGAGCCGCTCTCCTCCGTGCGACCCCGCGTCTGCTGCCCCGCATGCCTTTTTCCTCCCATCCCCCGCCCCGGCGTGGCCCGCCCGCCACTAACCCTCCGCCAGCCGTGACTCACCAGGGAGGCAGAGGGCCGGGGCCCGCCGCCCTGCCATCCCCGGCCGCCACGGCACCACCCCCGCTTCTGCGCGCCAAAAGGGAGCGGGAGGGGGCAGGGCAGGGCGGCAGCGGCCCGGCCGTCCTCGGCCTGTGTCGGCAGGACGCGAAGCGCAGTTGTTGGCTGCTTTAGAAAGTGGACCCGGGTCGGGCGGAGGGTGAGGAGGTGACATTTTGCTTAACATAACACGCCGTAAATCCTGCGCCAGCGCTAAGACTGCGCGCCCGGCGCGGTGACCGGCTCTCCATGAAATGAAGACTGAGGGCAAAAACGTGCCTTCCCCCTCCCCTCCCGCCGTCTCCGTAAACCTGTTTATAATCTGTGGCTCCTTCCTAAATGTTGTCGTTCCTTAAGCAAGAAGTAAGCCTTTTAAAGTTCAGAGGTTTCTCTGCCCGTGTGGGGAAGCTGGAACTCTGGGAACTTCGGAACAGACAGCGTGACTGGCACAGCAGAGAACAGCACTTTCGGGTTCTTGTCAAGCAAGGAAATCGTAGTAGCACATAGATTGCTATGCTCTCCGTTGGAGCTTAAAGATGTTAAGAAAAGCTAAATTGGCTTGAGAACAATGTTGCAAGTTCTACTATGGCAGTATGTGAATAAGTGTGTTTGAGGAGGGGTGTATGTATTTGTAATATCTAGCATGTCTCTGTATGTAGCACATACATACATAGTAAAGAAGAGATAAAGAGAAGGAAGAACAGGGACTCCTTCAGTAGCTGATGAGAAAGCTTCGGTGGCACTTCAATCCAATGCTGACATCTCCAACTAGGATTTCTGGACCAAAATTCCCCCCAAACCTCAAAGCCTGAAACATTGTGTTGCTGCATCCACTAATGACCATGAAACGGTAATGGCATGAAAGAGCCGTCAGGATGGAGTTAAATTCCTCTTCATGGAAGAGGTCGACTTGAGATACAAGTAGCAAGTCTCTACTCAGGTAATGCAAGGCAGAGCAACATCTGTGTTTCCCCCACCACCACCCCTCCCCCCTGCACTGGAGACATTCTCATCCTCCCACCCCCCCTTTTCTGTGAATTAAAAAAAATACTCATTTTTTTTATACGGCTTCCAGTGTAACTCTTCCTTTCTCCTTCTCCTCCCTCCCTTTGCTGAGTGGGCTCCTTGGGTTCTAGGGGGACGTTCACACCTCATGGTAGAAGGGCTGAGACGCAGAGCTCGTACCAGACTAAAGGCAGGAGCTGGTCCACAGATTCGAGCAGGCAATTACTGGGTTTTAACACATCAGCCTATTACACACATGTTCCTGTACAGACACACGCACGAGTGGGGATGGAGGGGAGGGAGAGGTGAGTGATGAAGTCTAGGTTTAGAGTTCATACGGTTTGTATTATTTGGGTTTCTGTGCCATTTCCTCTCTATTTATTATTATTTTCTGGGGCATATCACAGAAGACACAGGATCGTGTTTCTGAAAAACCTTTTCTATATATGAGCTGCAGCAGGAAGCGAGTTCTGAATGTTTCCCTCTCTTGTCATTCTGGGGGACAATTTTCCCATCCTGAAAGGTTGAGTCCCTGGTTTTAGTTAGGTTTTTGGTTTTGTTTGGTTTTTTAAACAAACAAACCAAGCCCTAAATACAACTATACATTTTCTAATAGGTAGAAACATACAATTAAAAACAAAACAATAAAGGACTTGAGTTCCAAGAGTGCATTTGAGGATTTGTTCATTTTAGTCCCAGTCACGCTCATGAATAGTATCAATTGCTTTGAGCTTTTTATTCAAAACAATCCTCATCCACCACAATAAAATCTGGTTTTGGAATTAGGGAAATGGGAAATTGAAATGTGCTGAGTTCCTATATGGATAGATATTTTAAAATAAAATGCAGTTACAGGGAACTTTCTTCCCCCCCTTCTCCTTTAGAGCACTGATCCAGCAACATTTATTTCTGCTTTTTTATAAAGAAAAAAATAATCCATCCTTTACTCAAAAATTCTTCAAAACTAGAAATCGATTTGAAGCATTTTTTTTACTTTGATTCTGTGTAGGAGAGGAGGAACAGGGGAAAAGGTGAATAAAAAAACCACCTTAATGAAGCCATTTGAGCTTCATGTGTCCATTTGTACTGTTTTTTTGGGGGGGAAAAGAGACAAGGTTCCTCTGTTTTAATGCAGGAGAAGGACCCAAAGGTTCTGAAGATTTGGTCCTTAAAGTTGTTGGGGGATTTTTGAGATTTTCTTGAGGAAGTGATACATTTCGTTTCCAAAATACCTGTAAGGATTTACTGCTGGGCTGGAAGATGGGAACAAAGTTTACAGAAAAGGGAGTAAGGGGGTGTGTGAGAATTTCTTTTTGGACTAATGGATCACAGTGGGTAAGGTGGAGGACTAGTCTTGCTGAGTGTTTGGTCTAAATAATATTTTTCTTGCATAGTCCTGGTTTGGATGACTTTGTTTTGTCTGTGTTTAAGGCCGTGGTTCCGGTTTTCAGTGTCTCATGCTTTGTTGTGGTACGAAAAGCAGCATTTCCTCCCTTCGTCGGTGTCCTCCTGTTTTCTGTAATAAACAATAAAAGGGAGTTCAACACTGTAGAGTATAAATAAGACAGCTGACTCAGTGTGTGTAAATATTTTGGGAAAAGCCAATCTCTAGCTTTTTTTTTTCACCCTCAGGTTTACATCTTGAAATGTTGAAGGAGCAAGCCTCAATTGGAAACTTCTAAATTAAGTAATACATTTTAAGTACAAAAGTAAAACAAGACAGCATAAAAGATCTGAAAGTGGTCTTAAAACCCAGGAGCACTTCAAGTAATTGGTGCTTCTGTGCTCTGCTTTTGTCAGTCTCAGAAGTTGGTAAACTGATCTTCAACTTGTAAATCGTACTTATTCCTACTTTAAAAAGCAAAATAATTTAAGAAACTGTAGGCACATCCTACCACCTCCCTTCTGTCTGTTGGAATGACAAGGTGAATTAGACAATGTGTTTTAATCCGCAGTCTGCGTACGATCGTTTTAATGTGCAAGGAATCGAAGAGACTAAATATTTTTTAAAAAAAAAAAAAAAAAAAAAAAAGCCCGTGCTATTCTAACAGGAGTTTTGAGTTTGCACACAATAAAAAGGGAGTTAGAAAAAATTAGGGGGCGAGGGCTGGACGGCAGGCTGTGTTGATTAATCATGATGAGCCCCACAGCCCAGCGAGAGCGGTTCCCCGTGGCCCAGCCGCCCCGCAGAGGCGGGGAGGGAGGGAGTGCGTGTGCACGCCCGTCCGTGTCCCTGCGTGTGCATGCACGGGTAGCCGGGCAGGGCAGCGGGTGGCGGCGACGGGCTCCGCAAGCTTGGTCCGCCCCAGCCCCTGCCGGCGCTGCAGTGGGCAGCGGCGGGCAGGGCGGCCCGGCCCGCCTGCACCGCTCCCACGGCGCGGCTCCGCCTGCGCGCACGCAGCGCCCGTTTGCGGGCAGGGCCGGGCCGAGGCTGCCGTGCCCCGGGAGCGCCGTGTCCCCAGCCAGCCGCAGTCCCGCTGAAAGCCCCGCACCTTGCCCGGCGCGGAGGAGGGGGTGGTTAGTTGAAGGGTCGAAGGGCGGCCAGGCAGCACCAAGTTTTGCGCCGCCGTCTCGGCAGCCGCACGCACAAGTTGCGGAACAGCCCGGGCGGGGAAGGCTTTGCCTCCTCTCCGACTCCTGAACAAAAAAAACAGCCGTGCGTGTACCGAAGTCCCGCTCGGCGGGCGTCTGGCCCTCTGCACCGCTTGCCCCTTCCCTGCGTGCAAAGTTTTTCGTTCTTAGAGAGAGGGTTGTTTACCTGTCTTTGTGCAGCGCCGAGAAGGGGAAGCTCCTAGAGGAGGGAGACCCCGGGGACCTATGACTGTTACCACTGCTCTACATGCCCCTTCTCTAGGTGCGCTGCCCCAGCCGAGGGCACGGCTGCTCCTCACCGCGCCAAGGCAGACGCGCCCCGGTAGCGTGACGGCGGGGGGGCCTCGGCCCCGCGGGGAGCCAGGACCTGCCTTTCGGGTCGGGGCCGGGGGCTGGTGCGGGGGCAGAGTGAGCGCCTGGGGGCTGGCCTGGCAGCTACCGAGAGCTCCCAGTTGGGCGAAGGGCTGAGACCGCAGGCGCAGCTCCCCGCCAGCCTCTCACCCTCCGCTCCCTCCCACAGAAGTCGGGGTGTAAAAGCGGGAGGAGGCTGGTGCAGCGCCGACACGTCTCGCCTCGGTGCTCCGCGCCCTGCTTCTCGCTGGCGCTCGAGGGACACGGTTTGTCTC
Organism: Trogon surrucura; assembly: GCA_020746105.1. NCBI lineage: Eukaryota > Metazoa > Chordata > Aves > Trogoniformes > Trogonidae > Trogon > Trogon surrucura. Next base: position 64,103,560 of record CM036619.1, on the reverse strand, counting down.
AGAAGCTCCTGCTCCCTTAGCAATTTTTATACATCTTCGAGCAGTACTGCATGTGAGTTCCTTTAAAGCAGGATAATAGGGGATTTGTGTGTGTGTGGGGGGGGGTCCACGAACAAGACGCTGGCATTTTTTTTGTTGCGTCTGAGCAGTGAATTAAAGGCAGAATTAAAAAGAGCAACAGTCACTTTCACCTATTTTATGCTTGGACATGTTTATACGTACATGTCTTTTTGTAGGTAACACGTTATGTTGGTGAAAGTTTGAGACTTCTCAAGCTATAAAGAGTGAAGGAAATCAAAATGAGCAAAGCGGGTTTAGCTCTCCTTGCTCTGTGTGCAAGCAATTAAAGACTATGTACACATATAATTTGAGCCTATTGCTAACTGCAAAAATTAAAAATGCACTGTTTGCATACCTCTGCAGCTTTCACATGCTACCAAGTTGTCACCTCCACATGTAGTAAAAGTCCTGGCGTTTTCTCTTGTATGTCTTTCTTTTTCACATGTTTCAGTTAACAGAATCTTCACCAGTCTCTTTTCCCTTTCCTGTTTAGAGATATTATTATGTCTTTTTAGAGCTAAAAAAGTGTTACTAAATTATTGTTTGTGTTTAAGCTAGGCTCATAATTTTCTTTTAGGCATTATCTCCTGGTGCTTAATCAAGTTGTGAGAATATTTCTATTTCTTAAAAAAAAAAAAAAATAGCATCCATTTTCACCTGTTAGAGGTCAGAAGGACTTGATACTCAGTCTTATAATTTTAGTCCTTCTCTGCAAGGTTGTTTTGATGTGTTGCAAGTAATTTATGTAAAGAAAAATATTTTAACGTTGACATTAGCTACATCAAAAGGCAAATTTGCTGTAGTGACTCCATCAATTAAAAAGTACTTGCCTACAGTAACATGACCTTGCAAATGACATCGATAGTTAATATGATTGTTAGTCATTAACAGTATTATTATATTCAAAAATGTAAATTTGTTGCCAGAATCCACATATTTACCGCTTTGCACGTTTTATTCTTCAGTGTTTTCACATCTTGTGTAAAGTGGTCAATTAATTTTCATCCTTTAATCTTGTACAGAATGATTTTTAATTTGCTTGGTTTGGTCAGGTGGACCTAAGAAAAGGAAAAGTTTTTTCTTTTTCTTTTTTTTTTTTTTCTTTTAGCAAATTTTTCTTTAATTCTGTAGTAACAGAATGTAAACTACAATAGTTGAAATAATCTCTGGAGTGTACTCATTATTCAAATATACCAATAATCAGAAAAAAGTCTCATACTTGTCCCACAAATTTAGACTGAAGGTTTCTCATACGACAAAGACCTGGTAAGGAATAACTCTCGTTAATACATTTTTGTTTTCTTCTAGATTTGTCGGCATTAATGCATCTGACATAAACTACTCAGCTGGTCGATACGACGCTTCAGTTAAACCCCCATTTGATATAGGTTTTGAAGGTGTCGGTGAAGTGGTAGCGTTAGGACTCAGTGCTAGTGCTGATTACACAGTGGGTCAAGCTGTGGCCTACGTGAAAGCAGGTTCCTTTGCTGAATACACAGTTGTGCCTGCCAAACAAGCAGTTCCTCTACCCTCTGTGAAACCTGAGTTTCTTACTTTAATGGTGAGTGGCGCTACCGCATACATCAGTTTGAAAGAGCTGGGAGAGCTGTCTGAAGGCAAGAAGGTTCTGGTGACAGCAGCGGCTGGAGGAACGGGCCAGTTCGCTGTGCAGCTTGCAAAAAAGGCAAAATGCCACGTAATTGGAACCTGCTCCAGTGATGAAAAAGGTGGTTTTCTGAAATCCATCGGCTGTGACCGTACGATCAACTATAAAACTGAAAATGTTGAATCTGTTCTTAGGAACCACTACCCCGAAGGTGTGGATGTAGTGTATGAATCAGTTGGGGGAAAGATGTTTGACTTGGCTCTTAACTCCTTGGCTACCAAAGGGCGTCTGATAATTATTGGGTTTATCGCTGGCTACCAAAACCCTACTGGCCTCACGCCCATTAAAGCAGAGTCATTGCCAGCAAAACTATTGAAGAAGTCTGCCAGTGTCCGGGGTTTCTTCTTGAACCATTACCTTTCTGAATACAAAATGGCTCTGAAACACTTGCTCGAGATGTGTGAAAGAGGAGACCTGGTTTGTGAGGTGGACTTTGGAGACATGTCTCCGGAGGGCAAGTTCACTGGCTTGGAGTCTGTATTCCGTGCTGTAGATTATATGTACATGGGAAAAAACATTGGAAAGATTGTAGTTGAATTACCTCACTCTGTCAACAGTAAGCTGTAAAAACAGAACAATGATATAAATCAGAGGAGAGAAAATGGGCACTTTATGCCACAGAATTACTAGGAACAATTTCTTTTTTTAGGCTTAGTAATGGATATTATATTAAAAAACAGCATTAAGGTGTTAATAAAAAATTTTATGTTTTTTTCTTTTCTTAAAAATGCTGTAATTGGTGGCTGGAGCATGGACTTAACGGGCCTATGTTTGATTCTCTCACTTAGGCTAGTGTGAGACAAGAACATTGTTCTTGACAGAATAAGTCTTGATGCAGAGGCAGATTTAGTCTGTCAGACTGGTTTGATAAGACTTTATATATAGTTCAGCTCAGAAAAAAAAAAATATTTCAGCAATTTTGATTCCCTGATTAAAAATAAAATTGTTAGAACAAGACTCAGTAAAGAGTTGTATCTTGTGGTTGTTTTATTAATCTCTTGAAGTTTCTGGGAAAAAATATGCTCTTGATTTTTTGTCACAAACACAATAATCCTAATTTGGTTGCACTATGGATCATAGTAATATTCCTTGACTGGCTACACAGAGAAATTTATCCTCTAGTTCTGACATGTCAGTAATATTAAGAAAAACAAGTTGAGTTTTGGTTTTTTTTTTAATTATGTCTTTCGTAACTATAAACAACAGTGCAATTTTCTTTTAAATCTGTAACTACAAGTTGCAACATAATCTCCTGTTCTTGCCTTTTCATTTGCTACTGTTGCTGTTTGCTGTCAGGTCTCCCCTTTGGTCAATATTCCAAAGTTACTCGCGCGGGGTTTTGAGCCATGTTCACACCTGTTCAGGTCCTGTGTATTTTATGAAGATTTAATAAAGTTTAAAAAGCTGTTTAAATATTTGTGGCATTTATTCATATTGATACATATTTTGCTGACTAGCTCCTTTGTAGATAATCTCTGTGTTGTAGGGTTTTTTGACTGATAGTTCTTGATGTGGCTTGCCGTAATCAGGCTGCTACTTCCACTTTTACTGAATATTGCTTCTACGGAAGCCCTGTTACAAACAGGAAGACCATTTTAAATCTACAGTCACAGTACTTCGTACACATACGGATGCTCAGCCATAGATTATCTAGTAGGTCCACTTAAAAGGTTTGGTAAAGTTTTGAAAATTCTTCCTCACTTAATAGATATCATTAAGGGGAATGGGAATGGGGATTCCAGCAAGAAGTGTAATATTTTCCAGAACAATAAAATACTTCAAACTATGCTTGCTCTGCATCTTCTTTTCCACAGCAAATGTTTAAGATCTTAAAGGCTGATTTGGCCACATCTTTTGAAATTTATACACATTTATATGCAGTTGGAGAGATGGAAATTTCCTAAGATCGTATATCTAATAATAAACATAACGATTGACAGATACTGTCTAGGGGTTGAAGGATAAAATCCAGGATAAACGTAATCTTTGGGCATTATTCAGGACTGACTACGGCAATTTAAAAAGTAACATGTACAAAAATCTTACATTTTACACAGGCAGTAGAAAAAGTATTTTTAGCTTTGATTTAGCACATTCTTTTTTTTTTTTTTTAGTGTGTGTGTCATTAGCATCATAAAGAATTGTGTGTAACACAGACCTGTCCCCTTTTTTGGCCTGTGTGTGACTACCGGGCTTAGTCCCACTTTGGAGGGTTCTGAGGAAAGGCAGAAAGGCTTGAGTCTTTTTAACCATTTCTCTTTTACTCAAGCTGAACATCAAACCACTAAGATTTTTGGTTTTGCCGAGATCTGCTGTTGAAAGCATGCCTCCTCTTTGCCCTCTAGTATCACAAATACTGCAACGTTTCATGTGTTTTGCATAATTAGAAAGGTGTATTGGCCTTCCAGCTGGGCACTAGAAAGATGCAAACATTCAAGGACCATACAGGATAAGAGCATACAGAATTCTCACTGTTTTATTCCTAGGCGCATGTTTTCTTAGCAAGAGAAAAAACAGTGCCCTTGGTCAATACATGAAAAGGAAAAAAAAGGCTGTTTGGGATGTACTAGGGCAAAATAAGAACAGAAAGATTACGCTTAGTTACAGATGTGATACTCACAAGAGAGTTGCGTGGGTAAAAATTTTTCAAATTAAGTTGCTGCAATCAAGTGCGAAAACCCATCCAAGTGGCCCAGTTTTCAGAGGTGTTGATCACTCACTCTCAGTTCAATAGGTATAGGTGTTTCTAAGGCAGTGAATTCCAAATGTCTTTGCTGTAAAGAATTCTTCTTGAAACAGGATTCTGTTTGAACATACAGCATTCTACTTTCTTTACAGTATGTTACTTTATATGTAAACATCGAGTAATGCAACTGCTCCAGACTCTTTCACTGGTCAAAATAAGGCGAGAGAGGAAGCTTTGGAAGGTTTTTATATATATATATATATATGTGTGTGTGTGTGTGTGTGTGTGTGTATATTCAAATACGGCATTTTGTTGATTTTAATTTTGGCTTCAGGCTTATTATTTAGCACTTTCATACTGATTACAGAATTAATTAGACTTTAAATTTGTTATATGCAGAATTCGTATGGCAAGTGTACTAATTTCATAGCCCTTTTGGTGTCTGGGTTGGGCTATGGCCATTGGGCTTGTCCTTTTCATCAAATGCCTTCGTTAAGCTAAAGGGGTAACTCAGTATATACGTGATTACTCTTCCATGAATGAATCCAGAATGAAGAAGTAATTTTTTTTTGTTTTTAAAGATACTACTTCTATTGTTTAGATTGCTAAAAGAGAGCATTATTGACAGGAAGAGGTTGAAAAAGTATTTCTGGAACACACAGATAAGGCTTCTCTGCCGAGATTCATAATAATTTTCGGTTTGCAGGGTGAAGAAAAGCCAACTTCTTTTTATTTAAAAGTATATTCTGCAAACTTACAGTTATGGGGGCAGGGCTGACTTTTAATAAGTAAGCTATGATGGATTTAAATAATGTTTAAATATTAGATGGATAGGAAAATGTATATGGCATGCACACACTGAGAGGTTTAAATGATGATAGGACATTGAACATACAAGGAAAAGAAATACTGTAGAGTCACAGCAAGGGATTAATAACAATACACTTAATATGCTTGCAAAAAAGGTGTATTAAAAGCTGTGTGCACAGTGGGGACTTAAATGATTAAAAATAATAATACATTTGCCTGGGAAGTACTAAGTATACTATATGTAGAGAGCAGGGATTTAAATAATAATACTATTAATAATAGCAGCTCATTGAGATGTGGTTGCTAGCACTACATCCTAATTTTACCTTTCTAAATGAATTTGCTACAGAGGAATCTGGCATTGTTTGCTAAGGCTAATAACAGAATTTCCCTTTCCTACACACATATGCTTCCATGGAAAAACAACAAAGAACTAGATGAAGAGCTGGCTTTTTTCCTGACTCTGTCACATGTGTGCATACGCACGCACGCGCACACGGACACACACGTACTCACTCTCTCCTGGCCTGCAACCCTCAGCACATTTTACAGATATGCTTCCTACTTAATTGCTGTGCTGGAATCTCCTAATACCTTCCTGAATTTAGAATTCTGCCAAGCGATAGTTTGCTGTGTATTTGTACATGTGCATATATAGATACATGTAATGTATGTGTTTAATAAGTGGATGTGAATAACTGCTGTGTCATGTAAATACAAATAATTACAGTCTCTCAAGGAAAAGTTTGCAGTAGTGTTTGTGATTATTATGTATATTCCTACTTCGATCTAAGGAGTAAAGAAATTTCTCTGCTGAATAGCTGTTAGTATCTATTTTACAAGATTTACTCATTTTCAGGTACCTAATGTAGCTGCTAGCATGCATGCACGACAATACAATTTATATGGTAAATGGAACCAAATAATGGCTTCACTGAATGTTATGGCTGCACTGAAGGGAAATGTCACGGTAAATAGCTGCCAAATTATGGATCATGCCGAAGTGTCACAACTGCACTAAAGACAAATAGCACTAGAGGCTATTGCCACTGTGACGCTTTTGAGTTATGAAGAAGAGGAGCAGCCTGATGTGAGCCTCTTTGTGTCCTCATTATAGCAAAGGGTTACTGGTGCAGCGTACAAGAAAACCTAGTCCTACGTGGTGGCTAGTTATTAATCTGTTCTTTTCGAATCTAACAGCTGTAGCAAACCAGAAAATCTTTTCCTTGCTTTATGAATACATACACACACACACAAACAAAGAAAAACCTGCAGGTTTTATGAATGTAGATGTGTACGGGAAATGACTGGTAATGGAAAAATGTTGTAATAAAATAATCTAATCAAAGAATATTATTAAATTTAACATCGTATGTGTCTGAAAGCTTTAGTTGCTTCTTATGCAGATAGATGTGTGAAATATAAGCAATAATGCACTTTCTCTCTTTGTAAAGACTTGAGTAGTAAGGACATTACCAACTAAATTGCTTCTTCTAAACTGAAGTGTGTCCCGGTTTCTTTCATTTTAATGGGAGGGTAATAAAGATGAAAGACTAACATTTTAACTGATGGATCCCTTAAGCTACAGAATCGAAATTTATTATGTTTTGAGGGAATATGCTAAATCCTGAAATGTGGAAAGAAGCAGGGAAATCCCAGGTAAAATAAAAGCAAAGTAACCTTTTTTTTTTATGACATACTTTTATGAATGGAAAACTACATACTGCTCTTACTTAAGTTGAGAAAACAATATTAGTCTCTCTTTGGGCAAAAAAAAAAAAGGGGGGAGATATTTGGGAGGAAAAAAAAAAAGAGATTTGGAAATGGAGGGCCATCACTCAGCAAGTGGTCTCTTCTTTCTAGGATCAGTTTTCAAACCTTGCCTGCACTGTTCAGGGAAGTGAGTTTGACGCTCTGCACACCATTGTATGCACCACAAACGTACCATCCATAATACAGCACAATTGTCGGCTGCTGTTTTACAGAGGGGCCAGGGCTGAACAATCATGGTGGATAAATTACTTTTCTATTCTACAGCAAGTGGCCTTCCTACCATGTGAAGCTTAAGGTCATTGGCAGGGCAACGAGGGGGAAGCTTATATATTAGTTAACTCTAATGCACTAATAGTGTTCAGATAGAGGAACTATACCAATTAATTACAGTTAGGCTTGTTCTTTGAGATGGGGGTGATGACTTGAAGAGTTAGTGTGCTGAGATACTTTTATACGTGCATGTAAATATATATATATTTTGCTTTCATGCTACTCCCCTTCTTGCTGTGATATTCCTATAAGTAACTTGCTTTTCTTTTTTCTTTAGTATCTGCATTAAAGCCTTCAATATTCATCATTGCAGGTATCCAGATTTCAGAAATAAGAAAATATTTTAAAAATATTTTTAAACTGTAACAACACATTCTGCTCACAATTTTTACAGTATAGTCTGTACGGAGAGGAAGAAAAACCTGTCAAAAATTAGGTGGAACATCCTTGAATGGCAATTAGCGTGCCCAGAATTTATTTTATGTACAACGCAGTGGCAAGTAGCTGCTTCTTATTAAATGAAAATCCTGTATTATGTACTTCAGGAACATTCCAACTAATGAGTATGTAATGTCCTTACTATAACACAGAACTTCTTTTTGTGTTCACAACCACAAGATGCTGGAAACTTGACAAATGATATCATTTAAGACAGATGCCTGCCTTAGGGACCTGTTTTTTGGCTTCCTGTTTCTGGTTTTTATTTCAATAACATTTGTAATTGCCACAGGATCTGTACCTGTGTAGTGTTTTAACCCCTTCACATATGCTCCATTGCATTAACTCCTTGGGTACATACGTGGGAATCTTTTCTTTTTTTTTTTTTTTTCTTTTTTTTTCCCCTCACCAGCTGGTATGTTCTTCCTGCCTCTCACAAGCTGAGTTATGCACATAAATAAAAGCTGGGCCTTATTAGACCAGATGAAATGGTAACATTAGAGGGGGTAAACACTTCCTGCGCTAGCTGCGTTTTACTAGTGCAGAAGTACATGTAGACCAGGCCCAAGGCAAAAAATAAGAAACTGTCAGGTACAGCCTGCTGATTCTCAGTGAGGGACAACAAAATTCTGTGTACGCAGCCTAGGCACACAATACCTTGATCTGAGATATGCTTTCCAATGTATATTTTGCCCCCCCACCCCCCTTAAAATCACGATCTTTATTTAAGTTATGGGGCAGGAGGCTTTTTGACATCACTGGAATTGATGCTGGATGTTATCAGGGGCATTTTGGCAGCTCTGGTTCAACACGAGTTGTAAGCCTGTGCTGTGCCTCCAGCAGAGTCTACTTCAAGTAAAGTCTTTATCACAGGACAACAACAGTTTTCAGCTACCCAGGCGCTCAGCGTGGATCCTGGCAGACTACAAGAAACCTTCCTGCAATCCAAAGGTTTTGGTGGTGGCTTATAGCACGTTCTCTCTGGTTTTTTTGTAGGTCTTGCAAAGGAATGTTACAAATGGGCTGTGTATGAGAAGCTTATGTGGTTCTGCATAGCAGAGACTTCACTGGGAAGCTTTACTAAATCCTGCACATTGCTGTAGTAACAAATAAAGGCTTGGAAGGAGCATGAGTTCTTGGCACTTACTCTGCAGGTGAGAATTTTCTAGTTGTCAGAAGCACTTAGCTCCCCTGGAATAACAGTGCTTTCTGATATCTTTTTGAAGCAAAAGCTTTACATGCAACCCTTCTGTCACAGGACGTGTAGTCTTATTGCACCTGTGCTCTTAAGCCAAGTTTGTTCTGTGAAGTGTTGAACAACCTTCTCTTTCTTCAGAATTGGAGCTGAGGACTCCAAAAACCTCGGGAAACGTCTCAGGTTTACTGCAGGACCAGACAGCACATCACGAAAACATGCCCTCTGGGATTTCTGTGAAAGAAGGAGGAGGAGGTCTTTATCTTCCGTCACAAGCGGGAGGTCAAAAGAACCAAGCAAGTGCCAGACCAAGTCACTTCTGCTGTTCTAGAGTTCATTTTCAGAAGTAGGCAGGCACACAAATCTCATTATGCATTATGAGGATCTGTGCACAGGCTTCTTGCACGCTGCCTTAAAACTGTACCCTTAAGGGTCTAATTCACAAGGGGAATAGAAGGAAAGGAAATTTGTATGTTTTCTGGAAGCAGTAAGACATGACATGCAGCATGGTTCTGGCTGATTACAGCATGCCTCAGGTGAGCTGGAAGGCATGAGGCCGCGAGCCAAGTGATTTCAACCACCCAAGAAAGAGAACTCCACAGAAATGCATTGTGTGGCATGTCTGATTGCGGCAAAGAAAAACACTCCGACTTCGTTCACGTTGGCATGACATTATTGGCATAACTGTTTCTGGCAGCCTATCAAAAACTTTTATTTGCATCCAGAGTTTTGAAAGCCATTTCATAATATTAAACAAGGATAATGCTGAAAACGTCTGGCTTATTTTCCCCTTGACACCTATGCGTAATCCCTCACTGAAGCCCTAATGTGAGGGGTTCTCCTTGGGTTGTGCAACTTTTGAAATAACTGCCACATACAAGCAACGTTATGTACCTTCCCTCCCTGCATAGGGCGTGGCAGGAGTAGCCAGAAGGAAGTGAATAAAGTGTGTTATTTTTCCTGTATTCTCAGTAATCGAGATATAGAGTCAGTTATTGGTTAAGTTATTATAAGAAGTTATTTGACTTCTTACTGAGCTGGGAAACCTCAAACTGCTATCACAAGTGCCTACAAATAAAAGAGACATTGAGTCAGTTTCCTCTCCTGGGAATGTAAATGAGGAACAAGAATAACACTCTTGAAACAGTGTAAAAAATGTCTCTGAGGAGAACCTGGCTCTTATATCTGTGTGTGTTTGGGTATATTCATGCTGCTGGAAAAAGCAATTCTAAGGTAGACCTGCCTAACCTCAAATCATAGTGAAATTTCCCAGGGCCACCCAAATTCTTGGGAAATTCAGTGTGGTTGGAGTCACTGATGTTGTAAGAGCTATGGTGGCAACAGCAGCAGCTTTGCAAATTGTGAGCTCTCGGCTGACAGGCAGTGGCAAAACAAGCCTTACTCAAGAGAAACTGCTAAAAAGGCAACCCTCCAGTTCTCAGGTATTATTCTTCTCTAAAGGAATTCGAGTGTGAGGGACAGATTATTGACCATTCTAATTTAAAAAACAACTAAATATTCCTCCTTTTCCACAAAGGTGAAATTGTAGCAATACAAAACAGTTTAGCAGTTATTCACATGGTATGAACCAGTATCCTATAAGGTGAATGGAGGGCTGTGGATAAAACACGATGTAGAGAAAAAGGTTGGATCTAGCAGAGGCCAAAAAGGATCTAGCAGGGGCCAAAAAGGATGGTGGGGTGGTGTTGTGTTCAGGTGACTGGAGGAAGGCCAAAGTTTGTGCTTCACCTCAGATGAGTTCAACAAGTAGCAACAGGCTTTTTTTTCTTTCCCCTATGCAAATCATATGCAGTCCTAAATCCAGCAGCAGTATTTCACAAACACATTGCAGTGAGAACTAATGTCAATGTCCTTGCTTTCTAGATCCTTTTCTTTTACCTTCCTGGGATTATGTCCTATTTTCAGCTCATTACAGACACATGCAAGGTGGGAAAGTGAAGCCAATGATTTCTTTGCTTCCAGAAATATAGTCATAACTTCATCTGTCGTATGTAAATGACAGTAGTGCCTCTTAAAACTTCCAGTAAGCAAAATGTTGATAGTGCCCTCATGATGGCTGGAGGGGAAGGAACACAGTCATTCAGGCTTAGATTTCTTGGGGATTTCCCAGCATAATTTTGCTGGAGTACAATCGATGTTCACACTTATCCAAATGATGGAAAAGTTCCTCGGTCCCTGAAAGCTAGCCTTACTATATTGGAGGAGATACAGAGAATGGTACTTTCCCAATGCTTTTCTGTCTATCACACAGCAAGTGGAAAGGTTGAACAGCCCCCAGTTCTGACACTTGTACATCAGGCAACATGCACAAAGGTCTGAATGATTTTAAGGGAAACAAGCATATTTGCACTAAGAACATGTCTCACTCCAAGAAGAAACAGTCTTGGTGCGCTGTGAGTGAATTAATCTTTTTGCTCAACTCTGTACTTAACAAAATACCCACCAACCCTCACACTCAGTCTTATCCTCTGCCCCAGCGCTGTCCTGGTTCTGTGCCTGGCAGGCTGGCTTTGCTCTGAAGCACACCAGCTCTCCATACCTTGTATATTTTAATGTCGACACTGATCTTCAATCAGCGTTGCCCTGGCCTTCCAGTGAAAATATGCCAAAATGTCACAGGTTTCCAAATGAAATGCAAATACTGAACTTTCTGAAATTTACTGATAGTATTTTACTCTTTTACTGCATCTGAGCTGTACCAATGAGACACAACGGAAACAAAGGTTTAAGATTCCTGACAGCAAAGGTAAAGCTCTTCGCACTTGCCACTCCACAGATGTCTCAGCGGGATGGTTCTGTAACACCTCCTGAGAAGAGTACGAGTCCTCTGCTTGCTCGCTCTCTCAGCATAACAAAAAGAAGTGATGAAATACTCAAAGTCAGGTCAGCCTACCTTTTGTCGTACGTAACTGTTATTACACAGATGTCACAGCAGCAGGTGCGAAATAAATACCTGGATAATAGAAACTATTTGCTTTGTCTTTAGCCACAGGCATCAGGTCTGATTTACTGGTGACTGTCAGCTAGGGAGCATGGAAGAGCCAGGTCTCTATAGCCCACCTTGCGCTTACACTCTCAGAGATGGGAAAAGATAGCCACAGTTGAAGCTGTTCTGGAGGAGACCGTCTTATTTTTCTCCCATGCCCTCCTCCCCATGCTCCCTAATATTCTGCCAGAGCAGGGAGATTTAGCAGAGCCATGAATCTATACTTATGTGCTGCCCTTTCATCATTTGGACCTCAGCGGATGTACACAATCTGGAGCAGTCTTTGCTCAAGGCAAACAAAGTAAAGGAGGAGAGTGACATTTCAGTCTTTCATTGCAGAGTCATTCAGGTCACTCACCGAAATTATAGACACCAGCTCCAGCAGTGTTAACAGCCAACTTTAGATTATTAACCGTCCTTTGGATAGCAGTACATTTATGGTGCCAGCGTGCAGAAAATTCCTCCAAATTACAGGGTGTCCTAACACAGCCGGTCAAACCACATGGACCTCTAGATGCAGTAAGCAGTGTAATTAAACCTGTTTTTTTCATTTGTACTTTCCTAGCAGCACTCAGAATACACTCTCGACCACTGGATGCTGCTCTTTGCATCAGGCTATGAAAGGAGGGAAGAGGGAAGGGTGCCTTAACAATAGCTCATTAAGGAGACCTCAAACATTTCCTTTTATTGCATTATTTATGTTTTGGGTGATAATAAAACACTATTTCCAGGGCAAAGTGCACTCAAGAAGCTTATTGGCCTGTAGGTGGTTTCATTTGGTTAGATTTACAAGGGGGAAGGCTACAGAAATTTCTTTTACCTGTGTCTTTCATGAAAGACCTGGGGTTTTTTTCTTCCCCTCATCAGGTCATACGTTGTCAATACCACTGAGGTCTACCAAACTTTGTTAGCCCTTTCAAATATTTATGGGAAATGCAGTGACCTTTTTTTTCCCTAAGGCTCTATAATTTTTTCTTCACTGCAATGATCACTGGCATCCCAGGTAGCTTCCATTTTTAATATAACGGCCTTCTGCATACAAGCAAACAAACATGAAGAGGACCTAAAACATTTACATTCCTGTGAAAAGATCATAAAGCTGATTCCACACACAAGAGTTCATATTAAAAAAAAAAAATCAACAAAAAATAATAGCAGTACAGAAAATGGTAATGAATGCTTATTCCCCTTCCTTAAATTCTATTTTATAGTTTGTCTTGCACTGCATTAATTACAATCTTTCCTCATATTCTTCTTTATTCTCCTCCAGAGCTATTCAGTACGTTTTGTTACCTATGTACGGATCCAAGAATAAATTTTGGTCCTGGCTATGGAGTATTCACTCACTTTCAAATGTAAGTAAAAGAACTGAAACTAATTAACTGGAAACTGCAAGTGCTGAGAATTCTTTGTTTATTATAATTCAACTCCCATCTCTTTAGCTTTACTTTCTGTTGCTTCTCTGCTGTAAACATAATGCTAATGACTATTAAAGCTAAAAAAAATATAATGAAACCCCTGAAGAACACCAAAGCTGGAAGAGACAGGAAGGATAGAAACTATCACACAATTCAAAGAGAACATGGGAGAATTTAGTTTAAAAATAGAGGCTGTACGACCTAAGGATTTGATGCCAGGTCTGCTCTATGGTAAGGAGAGGGACTCTGAGTGCATAGGCTGTGAATGGATCCCCACGTCTGTGTGTAAGAATCAATTAAGAAACCAGAAAACAAGAAAGAACTGCTCCTCATGCTCTTTTAAGCCTTGAAAGTGTCCACTAAATATGCTGAATGTGGAGAAGATCGGCATCTTGATACTAAATGAGAAAGCATTGTTTATGTAGTTAATAAAAGTACAAATAAGTTCATTATCTGAAATAGCCTAGTAGCTAAAAAAAAAACCAAAAGAAACATGGGGAGAACAAAAGATTTCTGATTTTCAATATCATAGGATTAGTTTGACTGTATATACTATTCACTGCCTTTCTGAATTACAGATCACTGAGATCTCCATCCAGACTTACAATGTACTGGTATTCATCTTGTCAATGATATATACTCAGAGGGCTATTTCTCTAATTGATGGCTTCATCATTCAATTCAAGATGCATAAGGATAGCTATTGTTATCTAACACTAACTATCATATGTTCCCATTGTTCTACACTTCTCTCTTTGTCAATAGCATCCAAGATATCCTATCTAAATCTTTAAGATAGGAAAAGAAAGGTGCATTCTTTGTTGACTCCACACATTGCATTATTAAACATTTGTGAGCAACCTGCACATCTCCCCACTGACATCTTTAAGTATTCAATTAAAATTGGACAAGAGAGTACACCAATACAAATAAATACTCAGCTAAATGAAGGCGTTGCATTGAATTCTTAAAGTATTCTAATTCAGGTGCTTGCTAGCAGGCACTCAGTTGAAATCAGGAGAGTGACGCGAGTGTGAGAATGAACGGTGTATAAAAAGGAAGAAGGCAGATTGCTTTATGGTGGAGTCATGGCAGAGGTTTGACAAGAAATGCTTCTCCCAATACAGCAAAGCAGGGAAGGAGAACCCTATTATATGGATGAGTGGGGCCGACAATGGCATCTTGTCATTCTAACTTGTATAAGTAAGCAAGCTTAATTGCGCCTTGTCTTTTCAAGATGACTTTCCACCAACAATCTCATTATCACACACATATGTTTATTGCACATATCCAAGTCACTTCATGCAGACCTGAATGCAATGAGGAAGGCAGCAGTATTATGTTATCCAGTAGCATTGTTTTGTGTTTTTTTTCCTGTTTAACCAGGCGGATGTGACCTGCCTTCTCCTTCTGCAACTAAGAGGGTGACCAGGGGCAGTGGAACATAGACCAGAATTGGAAAGAATGAAACCAGAGGGAAAGCAAGCTGTCAAGAGAATGGTGTACTGAAGAGGAAAAATGTAAACATGACTTCTATTTACCAAGATTAATATGTAAAGTTAACATGTTTGTCATGGAATATATTAATATGTATGTTTTCCCATTATGTAGATCTTTTCTTATATTACTTTTTAGAAAGGGATATGATCACAATGATGGGGCAAGAATGCCACTTAAAAATTAGGTGATGCCCAGTCAACATAATATAACCACTAGAGTGTCATTTTCGATTTAGATGTGGTGATATCAGTGTAATTGCCGCTGGGAAGAAATTGCAATGTCTGTTAATGATAAATAAAATGACAAGAAGGAGGATCCTCCTTCACATGTAATTCCAAGCAAAATTCAGCTGCTGACTTCCATAAGCACTCGGTGCCGTTCGTTGATGAAGAGGAAGTAAGCAGGTTTTGTGTAGCTGTGTGGCCATAACAACTGCACTACTGTTTCCCAAGCCCAAGCTTGGGACACTACAGGTCTAACAAGATTTCACCATGACATTTCCACTCTTTCGAGACGTAGAAACAAGATCATATGAAGCAAATCTTAACAGAAAGTTAATATTATTCCAACAGAGAGCACTGTAGCTAGCAAACACCAAAATAAGCAAAAATAGGTAAAGGCAAGCATACGACTCTGCGTGTGGATACTTTTCAAAGCCTGCAAATGCTCCAACCTTGTCTCTGAAAACACAGGCTGCTTTAACCCACAGATCAGAAGACCTTCCTGCATTTGTTTTATAATATAAATATATCAAGAATTAGGTACACGAAGCATTGTTCACCCACAACACATGGCTTACTAACCTAGTTGAGAGCATCTTTCAACTCATTCACACATTAAAAGCCAGGAAACCAACACTTGATTACTAATTCTAACATTAAGATCAAGTTCTAGCATGAAGATCAAATACCATATCTTTCCGTCTGTGAAGAGCAAGAGCCCAATTCTTTTCTCCTCACTGAAATTACAGAAGAATCAAAACACAAAATCAACATTTTACTCCACATCCCATGAATAACATAGTTCCAGTCTATAAAAACACAAAGCACTCAGTATAGTAGACCTACGTTTTTTCCTTAGATGTCATGGAAAGAACACAAACGTATGCAAAACCGTAGTCACATCTTCCCAATACTCCCAGTCTGCAGCTATTGCAGACTTAGACACTGCTTGATGCACAGGTGTTATCCTAGGATAAAATTGCACCACTTCTTAAAAAGGAAAATACCACATTTTTGCCATTTACTCTTAATATGGTATCTTCAGAATCAGTTGGTAAATGGTGGTGTAAGGGTTAAATTAAAGCAATGCATTACATTAAAACCACAGAAGGTACAGGCACTGTTGGTTGACCTGTTATTTCATTACTATAGCTAGATTTTTAGTTGCCTGTTAATCAAAGAAGTTTAACAATATGAATAAACAAAACTCAGCCTTAGCCTGGAGAATAAACCTGTCCACTTTCAGGTGAAACTGATTTGCTAATTCAGTTCTACCTTATGCAAGCACTTCTGCAGGTGGTTTACTCTTAGGCACAGATAGCCAAAGAGGGCAGGGACAGTGAAAGAAGGGAAGGTAGAAAAATTTATAACATGTAACATGCTTGATATAATATGGCAAATTAACACAGAGAAGACCTTAGCAAAACATCTGAACCACCTCTCTAGCATTTTGAGGCATAGAGGATTTTATTTTTTTGATGGTCTGTTTTACTACAGGGTATGTCGAAGGAGCACAGAGATCTGCCAAACCTCAGCTAATTGCTTTGGCTCCTTTGCATGAAGATCATTTGCTGATAGATTGTTACAGACACATTTAGACAACAGGTTTTTATAGAATGCCTGGTGCTCTTTATAATGCAATTAGTTTTATTTAGGGTATGCTTTTTCTTATGCATTATTGTTCTTTTGCTGGCAAACAGTAATGATGAAGTCTGCACCCTTCAAGTGACTGAATCTTCCCTCATGTTTCCTGGATTTGAGCTCTCCTTTGGGAACAGTCATTGCAGAAAAAGGCCTACCTAATGTCTAGTAACAGGAATCTTATTGTAGTGCCTGTTTTGTGTTTGGGAGGGTTAGAGCAGAATGTGGACTGAGGTAGATGTTACTCATTTGCCAGCTTTGAAAAAGATGCTAGGAACACTGTCTTCTAAAAAGCAAAGCATCTTGATGTGCTCTACAAGAGCTGAGAAAAACCACCTTCTGATGAGTTCCCATGTTGAAAGGCTCCTTGCAATAGCTACACAAGCATGCTTGAATAGTTAATGAAAAAACACCAATTCAGACACCTCCAAACCTCTGCTCACCAGCAAAGTGCCAAGGAGGCACATAAGGACCCCAGGTGTCTGCCTTTCTTCCAACAGCAGTGAGGCTCTCCAGGCAACAAGGTCCTCCAGATGTGTGTCCTTTTCTGCAGGACACCACACCTGACATCAGATACTGCAAAGGTGTGTATATTAAAGGTTTACCATTAAGCTCTGACGTCACTTACATACAAGATACCCCTTCAATGTAGGATCCTGTCTGGCAGGCGTCCAAAGGATACAAATAATCTAGCCTTGAAAAAGAGGTGGTCTGAGCACCTACCTGAGATGAAAGGCAAAGAAAAGAATAAAATCCGGGTCTTCCAGTGCGATTCAAATTACACTTTTTAGAAGTGCCCTAATCACAAAAATGTGAGAACTATTTTGAAGCTGCTGTACTCGATATAAATCATATTAAATGTAGCAGAAGCCAGAACTCAGACACTCTACTCCTGACTGGCCATCATAATCACTACATCTTAAAGTCACTTCTTTTCTCACTAGTTATAACGCTTTCCTCTGCAATACCTTATTTTTAGCATCTCTGTTGCACAAAGAGCAGAGGCACTGTCCTGTTTGCACAGAATTTGTTTCACAATCTCCCACTCTGCTACTGTTGCCTGAAAACACCTAAAGCTTTTCATTTGGGCATCTCCAGGAGCATCCAGATCTGGATCCACTCACTTTTAGTACCCGCACTTGATGCAGGAGGTATTCGTCACCTTCTAGAGCAGGCTCTGGATCCTAGATGTGCTCCAGATACTTTACTGTCTCAGGAAACAGAGTGCAAGTCTCCTTTCTCCCATGTGACCATGACAACTACCGAGCTAAGAGTCCGTTCAGGTTCACTCAGTTTCCTTGACCTAGTAAATATTTGTAAATCCCCCACAAAACACTTCTAGAAGAGCCCCATGCCAAAGCCAGCTATGCAGCTACTTGTACCAGCCCTTAGTGGCTCAAGCCCGGGATTAAGGACTGCTGCAGCTTTCTCAGTGTCCTGGTTTGAGCTAGACAGAACCAATTCTGTTCAGCGATTTTACTTTTCAGCTCAGTCTCTTCTAAGAGGCTGCACCTTCTGAAGTCAGCAGCATGTTTTTGCAGACAGTGTGTGCTACTGGCAGTGATAACACCTGATGTTTACAGTTACTGCCTGGGACTGGGATGCAGAAAATCTCTTACTTATAATTGCTCCTGCAGTGGCCAAGGTCACTGCTAGATTTTGTGTGTCACACTGGGTGTGCCAGGAAGTAAAAGGGGTCACAAGGAAGTAAAAGTTTGCACCTCCAAGTGGGGAATAGACAGAATAGGTGACCGAGAGTATTCCATTCCATATGCCTCGTATTCAGTATACACTGATGGATCACGGGGGATAAACTCTTTTGCTCTAATGGCTGGTGTTCGATGAGGACTCCATCCAATCTTCTGCCTTTGATCTTGACTCTGAGTTCCCAAATCCAGCTCCCGTATCCAGCTCCCCTCTGCCGCTGAGCCTGGGGCTTCACCAGTGCCACCTGCTCTGCAGCATCAATAGGGATTGCTATTGGGGAGGGAGGAGGGGGGGAGTCAGGTTCGACATTGGGTTTGTATGTATTTGCATATAGTTCATTATTTTTATTACTGTTTTATTAAAACTGTTTTAGTTTTCCAATCCATAAGTCTCCTGCCTCATTCCCTTTTCCTTCCCATTTGGGGAATGTTGTCAGTGCTCAGTGGCAGACCCAGCCCTAACCCTTGACACCCAGGTGAATCAGCAGCATGAATTCCTTTGGGAAGAGTGCAATTACCAGGACTGAGATATAACTGGAATTAATACCCAACTCCTGTGAAAATTCCTGTTCTTAATAGTCACTGCTGGTCAGGACCTTGCTTTTGTACCTTGCCTGGAAACAGTGGGCAGGTGTCTCCAGTGGGGTGTTAGTGCCAGGGACCTGGCGTGGGTCGGGCAGCAGAGGAAGTGCTGCCTTGCCTGCACCCCCTGCTGAAGGAGCTCTCTCCCAGCTTCCTCCTGAAACTCCTGCCTCACCCCAGCCTACTTCAGGCTGAAAACTTCCACTGGATTTCTTAACCACAGGCCATAGTACTGAATTAATTATGAAAGTACTTCATCAAAGGTTTTCAGCTATACATCCTAAAGAAATACTCAGAGGCCCTGAAAACTTCATGCTTCCCTGCTCTTTCCCACATGCCCAGTGACAAATTTGAGGTACAAGTGTGAAAATGGACCAAACTATCTCTGCACCTTCTCTGGCCCCAAGTTCCTGAGGCAGACCTTTCTAGAAGAAGCATTTCTTTTTGGCCACTGCTGACCAAACAAATACAGCAGAGAGCAATTAGAGCTAGCACCTCTGTTTCCCTGCAGGGACACTAAAATGCACTTTATGCACTCACCGTCCAGCCCTCTCTGTTCCTGTAGGGCTATTCTTCAGTGGGAGATGAAAGACTACCCATGATCATGGAGAACTGTGGGGATAAAAATGGATTGAAAAGTATTATTTATAGCTCAGAATGAAATGTGATGAGATGAAAAACAATCCCCCTGCTTGAATCACAGTGTTACATCCAAAGAATCAACAACATCTAATGAGCAATTATTATTGTACAGTGCTCTTACATTCCTAATGGAAATAGTTGCACAGATTTCAAAATCTCTCCCACTTTCTGAGCCTGAATAATCTTTGCTTTGAAGTACATTACTGCATGTATGTCAGCTTAGATGGGTTAGTGAGCTGGCATATGACACATGCTGGCAAAAGGGGCCAACTAAACGAAATGCAAAGTGACATTATTTCTCCTGAGTGAGGGCCTGATTCAGCCCAAATATGCCTGAAACATGCCTAACTTTAAGCAGGCACTTAAGTGCCCTGCCAAAGGAGAAGAAGGGAATTTCTTGCATGCTTGAAGTATGCAGAGTTTAAGTGCTTTGTGGAACCCCAGCCCAAACTAATAGCATTGTATTTCTTGTTCACTGAGAACAAAAGCAAGCCAGTTTGGGATCACTCTGACCTAGATGCTATCAGAGGTTAGCAAAAATGACTGGTCAGACCTGTCAGGACTAAACAGCTGCATCAAGCAGTGGGGGGGGGGGGTGGGGAGGAGGTCTGGGGGGAGAAGGGCATGGGAGTTGCAAATAGAGAGACAGAGGAGCAGGAGGAAAAGATGGAAAGTGCGTGTCCTGAATACATACGCACATGTGTGTGTGTATGTGTGTGTGTGTGTGTTTGCTGCAGCTGAAGCTCTGGTCGTATCATTTGCATATACACAGATCACCGGACATCTTTCGACCAACCTTTCAGAAGCAACCTTATGGCACCACGACTCCATGCTCTTAGCACTCCTTGGGCTCCATTTCCATAAATTACAGTACAAAAGGATAATAGGCTCTTAGCACTCCCAGCATTGTGGTGACATACAAAACACCAAAGGCAGGAGTATTTTCCTTGCCATCCTGTGCCCCTTTTGCAGACCAGGTGTAGCCCCACTTGCAAAATGTGGTAGTGTGCCAGCAGTTTCTGACCTGACTGCAAAGCTAACTAAAGCTAATTTATCATGGCAGGCTAATCAGGATGGCAAGGTTGGGTAGGTGACATTCTCAAAAATCTCCAATTTGTTTTCTATTATTATTTTTTTTTATCCCCTTAGCAATTTATTTTCTGAATAGCAAAGTTTTCCCCAAGAATGTTCCAAAATATAGTCAAGGTTAACCATGCTGTGAGCTTATTCAATATTTATGATTCTTTTTTATTTGTACTAGGACTTTTTGGGGACTCCAAACAGTCCATTAATCAAACAGAGTGACAAAATAGGCCATTTGACAATTTGTACAGGGGCTGCATATTTTTTTTTTCCGTTCAAGAATAAAGGACCAACTTAACTTCATCAACAGTTCCTGATTAATTGTTACAAAGTGTCATCCATAAATTTTCCTTCGATCTAATAATCCTTTCAGAAGACTTAACAATATCCCCAGTGATTTGGGTTTTATTGAGGGCTGAGTTCCTGGAGAAGCAGTGACACAAATAGCTCAAGTGAACTGAGACACCTCCGTGGACAGTCTTCACAGAGTTGACAGTTCTGAAATACAATTATCAGTGTGATCTGCTTAAGAATTCATCATCAGCTCCTGCCTTCTGAAGACTTAAAAAAATACTGAGGCATACAAAGAAAAAGAGGTGATAAGAAGGCATCATTTTCTTCCAGCCTCATAACTGTAAATTGAAGAAAATTATTTTCTTTGCCTGCAGCTCATTGGCATATAGGCAGCATTATATTATAATTTCATAAGCATAAATCCTTTGAATAAATTTCAGAAGAATAACTGAATTAGAAATGCAAGTAAAGTATCTAAAAAACTTAACTGTACTAGGCAGGAAAAACTGAATACGAGTAAAACTGGCATGGGGAGATTTACTGTCTGCCTGCTCATCCTCTGTCTGTGAAGGGAATACTCCCTCATTCTTCCCACTAACCTGATCCAGCTAAGGTAAATTTTAAGGAGGAAAAAAAAATGTTAATTTCAACCATCATTTCCATACACAGCAGGAAAATGTGAAATCTAACCCACCTTGCTGCCTTCTTTTACAGAATTTCAGCTGTATTTCATCATTAATTAATCCTGGAGATACAACAGGCTTGGGGTTTGTTGTAATTATTGTTATTTGTTTATTTATTAGTAGTAAGCATATGGGAGATCAAAAGCATGCCTCCCAACTGTTCCCTAGCAACAAGTCAGTCAGTTTTTCACAGAGAAGTCACCCAACCTTCCCACAAAGTGAATCTGGGATGCGTTCCTCCCCTGTCGCCATCCCTGACCCATCCCACAGGCTGAGGGATGCTGCAGATGCTGACACTCTCCAATGCCCAGCCAGGTGAATGGCACAAGTGTCTACTAAGGGCCAGAAATAACTCACCTTTTAGGAGAAGCCCTGAGTAAAGGCTTGATTTTATAGCTGCATCATAAGACGGTTGCAAGTCAGGAGATCAAAGTTAAGCTCTGTTATTGAATTTCTGTCCAATTTGGGCGAGTACTTGCTTCTCAGTTACCTGCCTGCCTGTGGGAATTGAGGCTCTCATCTCTCTGTGACTCAGCTACTCATCTTTAAAATGGGCATGTTAGCATCATATCCTCCACTACTTTTTTTCTTCTGCTTTGTTATGATGTGCATATTACTATCATGACACATTTTCAGTTGACCTTGATTACTAAGGCCACCACTGAATTTGGTGCAAAACTCCTAGAATTTGAATTGGAGAAGATTCAGCACTAACCTAAGTATAAAAAGCACTAATTACCACCCAGGTTGTCTGAACTAGTGTGAAACCCACACAACTGTACTGTTAAAGCTGTGTGTGTGTGTTTTCACTTCGATTGATCTTTTAGTTGTTCACAAAGGCAGCGTAGCTCCAGAAGCATCCCGCAGGGACTACAGAACTGGGGACAGTAACTCTACTTACTCCCATCTGCAGCATGGATGACCAGATTATTTTCACTGTTGCCCAATTTTTGCTGCCGAATATACTGTGCCACAGCACCCTCTGCACTGAAAAGATGCAACGCTTCCTCCAATTCCTGCAGCTGCCACGCACACTAGAGCAAAAGTAAAGTGACATGAACATGTTTTTAGTGTACAGGGCAATCCATAGCCATCACAGGGCATAGTGCTTCTCTCATCTTCAACACGCTGGGTAAATATTAATCAGTTACGCCACAACTTGGATTTACTGCAGTTTCAACACACAAAACTTACACGAGTTGCACTATGTGGGCTACTCAGCATACATCGACCTGAAAGATCACAGGGTAAAACATAAGAAATAATTCTGCAATATTATGTGCTATGGCTCATCAGTGGACTTAGACGAACAGATTTACATAAGTGATGTAAAGTTTATATGGGACTTATGGTATGAATCAGATGGCTATTTAGACTAGACAATAGGAAAATTAGGGCTCTCAGGAGGTCGTCTAGTTCATCTTCTAATCTCTGTTGGGATCTCTGCACAGCTAAATTAGTCACGAACATGGAAAATATAGATCCTCTTGCTCTTGATATGACCAGAAGAAACAGTGTGTGTGAGAGGGGAGAGTGAGAGGATCAGCTTTCTTAAATAAACTGCATAGACCCACTGGGTGATTTCCAAGGACTCAGAACCCTCTTGGAACACAGAGAGATTTCCCTGTAACACACTGGTCAATAGCTGTAACATGTTCTAGTCTCTAATGGCCCTCTCAGTGAGGGCTGCTTCATGCCAGACTTCAGATCTGGTTCCTCAGAGATTTTAGGAGATGAACTATTAGGAAAAAAAAATCACAAAAGATTCTGTTCCCTTGATTCTTGGACTCTTCTCCCACTCAAGAATAACTGAATCACTTTTATCTTGAACTATCAAAAATTTTCATTTTGCCAAAGATCAGGCCTGGAACATTTTATCTTGATAAGTGAAGCATTTGGAAAGCTCTGAGCAACTCGAATGAGAAGATTAGGATGGAAATGCTCAGCTGTATCCTACATTCTTAGCTACTGCTCTTTCAGCTGCTTCTGTGGCTGGATTGTGCACTCAGTGAACACAATCTTTGTCTTTTCATCAGTTTCACTGATGGTTCAGAGGAAAAAGGTTCTAGCAGCCCCAGCTTTCTGGTTTCATACGTTCTGTGTTCAAGATCCTCAAAATAGAGGTTACCTGCCTATTAACATCCTACCAAACATTGAAGTTCAAATTGATCCTTTCCCAGGCAAATCCAGGAGGTATCCTCATATTCACCACCTCACCAAAGCAAAATTATTGACAAAGTTTTCCAAACTTGTTTTTACTAAAACAAGGGGCAGGCAGAGGTGTGGCTGTTGTCTTCCACAGCTCTCCCTAGTTCCTGCCCTGGCCCAATGAGCATATGGGACCAGTAACTTTTAGCTTCGCTGAGGCTGTTGGCATGGAAGATAAAAAGAGAGGAGGCAGCAGTGCCTTAGACTGTGTAGCGTTTTCCTTGTGTTTTTCACTTTTGGTCAACTACAAGGCAATTTGTATCCATCCCTAAAATGTTCCCACCTATTCACCTGAGTCTTGTCAGACTTTCATGCCAGGGTAGCGTGCCAGGAGTTGCTGTGGTCTGTAGATGAACCAAGGTGGACGCTACCTACAGACAGAAAGCATCATTCTCTCGTATGGGATGTGGAGCCTTGTGCCTCCAGCTCTGGGCTCCCAGCTTTCCACCTCTAGGCTCAGCCGAAGTGGTGGCTGTCACATGAGGGTGAATTTGCTGGGTGATGAGAAGCCATTACAGACTTTAGGTGCTGAGAGGCTCATGTCCCAAAAGTGGGCAAACCCATCTGCAAGCAAGAAGGGAAAGGAGCATTTCTGTTCACCGATTGAGGTATCTCAGCCCACCCTGGTCAAAACACACACACACACACTCACACACATGCAGGCAAGTATACAGGCAGGGTCAGTGGAATAACTAAAATGATGGCAGACAGCTTTCTCCTTGCGCACAAAGAGCACACATCTGGCCTGTGAGGCATCCCACCAGTTCTGGCACTAACAGGCACAGGGTACCTTCATCCTCCACCGCTTGGCACAATCACATCCAGGCAGAGGTGTCAAGTTTAGCAGGTGGGGTGCATGAGATATTTGTCATGCTACAAGTTGCCTTTTTTTTTTTTTTCCTGGGGAGAAATATTGTCACTTTTTTCATCAATTTAATTAGACACAATTTGTCTCAGCTTTTCTCTGCAGCATTTGTTTACTTTCTCATCAGGACCGACACAGGCCAATTAGTGTAGTGTAATTGTTTAACCTAGTCAGTGCGCTGCACTGGGTAGAAGAGTGTGCTCATTGCGAGGGAGGCAGAGATGAAGGAGCAGTCACCGGCTGCGGTTTGGTGCAAGGACCTTCAAGAATCGCTGACACGACACCATCTCCTGGAAGTGCAAGTTGCTCTGACATCCCGGCAGCCCCCATTTCTTGTTCTCTGTCACCACTATCATGGTACGATCAATTCCCAGAGCTAATTCTTCAACCGCGCCGTGCCCAAAGCGCTGCGCAGCATTATCTCCTTCCTAGGATGCCCCCTGAAAGCAAAATCTACTGCAACCATAGAAACCAGAGGACTTAAGTGATGTGTCATGTACATGTGCCGTCTCTGTTTTCAGTACCTTTGCCAAGAACACAACGTGAGAGCCTGTAAGAAGGCTTACTTCATTCTTTCATCCCATACCTCTGTAACGACAGACAGAAATCAGCCACAAAATAACCAACAGATGCTTGCTTCTCTCTCTGAAGCTATGCAGGGCTGCCAGAGGAATGGGGCTGTTTCTGCCATGAGCAGGGATATAGGTGGGTAAAGGATAGTGGGGTGGTTCCATGGGGAGCACAGTGTGGAGAGCAGCGCTTTCAGGGAGGGTGGTAAGTGGAAGCCAGTAGGTGAGGTCTGTGCGACGAAATATTTAAAGTTTCTTCATCTCTGTTAGTCAGCATAAATGTTTATCAAATGCATATCGTTGTGTCATACCATGGAAGAACTTTGCATGATCCTGTGAAAGCTGTTGACTTTTTTCCCCTCTTTACTGTGGAGAGTGGGGGCAGGAGAAAAAGACCACTCAGGTGACTGTTGCAAATATATGCCAGCCTTGTTTGCCAGAGCTACCACAGCTACAAAAGAAACAGGGGCATTTTTAAGAGAAACAATAATTGAAGAGAGAAAGAAAATACCTTTCCTTTTTTTTCCTTTTCCTTTTCTTTCTTTCGTTCTTCTTTTAAATCAGACCGATGTTGTGATTAACTTGCATTCTGCAGCACAGTTGATGTGACAGTCAACCAAATTAATCCCATTATGCAAAATCCAGTTCACAAGTGGTTTTTCTTTTTTCTTTTTTTTTTTTGCAAAATTATGTCAATTTCCCCATAAATTGGAGAGACCATGTCAGTTTTCTGTATTGCACATAGACACTACACAGTACTGTATGTCTATATTCCTTTAATGCAGTAAGATACAAATTTTAACTCAGTGGCACAAATTAAGATTCATAACTTTAATGCTGATGTTCCTGTTTACATGAGGCTTGTAGGAGAATTTCCATTAGTTTTGGCGTTCATTTTCATTCTTGCATTTCATAACATACCAACTATTAAAAAAAAAAGGATGAAGAGCTTTAAAAAATAACCAACCAGCCACCTGAAGTAAAAATACTTAATTATTTTGATAATGGAAGCATGATTTTTTTTCTCTCTTCCACCTCTCTTCTTCCCTCTTCTTCCCTTTTAAAGGAATTTGCTGCCTGTGGTAAACAAGCCTCCTCGAGGCTCCCCGTTGTGTGCACGGTGTCAGGCGGCTGGAGCAGGAGACATTTCCACAACTGCTACCCTTTTAGCTGAATGTGGCCATGCAGTAGGTGGCCAAATCTGTTTGGCTTTCACCGAGATCTGTGAATTCCCTGCATCCAACCAACTTGTCAAATTAAAACCTTGCCTGCTCTGTGCTGAAGAACAGACGTGCGATGGAAGCCTCTTGCACTCTAGCCCTTTGTCACAAGCACGCTGAGCTCCCAACATCTGCTCGCTGGACCCAGCTTTTGCACCTTGTTCATTTAAAATGCAGCAAACCGAAGCTTCCTCAGTACAGGAGTTAACGTGCCCCTGGTTAAAAAAAAGAGATCCAGAAAAAGGAACGTCGGGCAGGGAGGAGAGGAGAAATTGAGGCTCTAATGTCTACATTCCTCACTGATTTGGGAATAAATATGTATTTTAAGTGGGGGGCTTGTTGGATTGTACTTTTTTATCCCAGTAATGCTTTCTTGTACAGTGAATTGTTGACTTTTTTTCCATGCTTTAGATTTATTAGACATGTGTCAAGTTGTCAGCCTCCTACTGCTTGCATTTGTGTCCACCTTGCAAACAGCAGGGAAAAATATTTTTTCCCTTCTCTCTCTCTCTCTTTCTCTCTCTCCTGTGAATGTTCACTTCTTGGCAGCTCTGAAACAAATTTTGAACAGTTGCTGTTCCTATTGATAGCAGTAGTTTGATGTTAAAAAAAGGGGGTTTTATTTTCCCCCAAGTTTCTGACATGTACTGTCATATCATCTCACATCCTACCTCGATGCATCAAAAGTAAACCAAACCAAACCAAGAAAAAAAAAAAGCAGAAAGAGGGGGAGGGCATAAACCAGCATGTTCACACAGCTCCTGAGCCACCGAAGAACACCCGCCCATCTGTTCACCATTTCAGTCCCTTTGTTCTATCTTTATTATATGTATTCTTCAATAAAATGGATTCCTGCTACTTTGACGACATTTCAACACATGCCTCTTAGTCTGTGTTTGAACTGTCTGCGAGGATCTCCTCACTCCCCTCCTCTCACTGCCGTCAGCAGCTGAGCCGAGGAGGTACCTGCCAGCCGAGCTGAGCCAGGGAGATGAAGCCTCTGAGGCTGCGAATGGCTCCTGGTGGCAGAAGCAAAGTCTCCAGGATATCATTCCAGGTGGGGAATCCTGTGGAGACAGGCCCACTTACTGAGAATAAAATGCTGCATGTTATGGTTTTTTGCCATCTGAATTTCACTGATACCACGGCTTGCCCCTCTGTAAGGGGCAGACCCCTCTGTGCAGACATTAGCTATTTCTTCCAACCCTGCAGAATGAATGCTTGGAGTTGATATTTTTGCCCATTTTAAAGACCAGCTACAGGTGTCCACTCTCACACACCAAAGTGCATGTATCTAACCTTCAGGTGGCTCAATTTTCACCACAATTGTCCCTAGCTGTTAGGACTTCTTTCCTTTCCTGACATATTTCCTTCCGTTCCAGCCACGCACATTCACAGATACCAAAAATGTCCTGTAGGAAGAAGAGATCTGGGATCTGAGCGCCCCACCTGGCTATCTGATTACCTGTCTCTTTGGCCATGCAACTACATTCCTAGAAACAGACTGTCTTATGACAGTGGATCAAGAATGACATGGAAATGTAATTTTTTACAAGTTACAGCGTACCAGGTGCATCCACTTGAGGAGAAACCTGAACTAGGTGGAATGGGGTACCTCAGTACACTTTGCTTTAGTTCTTGTAACAGCAGCAGGAGAATTCCAGTCATTGTCACACAAGCCAAGCCTCAGTGGGTTAGCTACAGAAGATACGTTGCTAGGTCAGCCAAGAGGGGCAACTGCTAGAAGAAAACATCCCAGTCTGCCCAACCATTTTATTGTCCCTGGCCAAAACCCTTAAACCAAGGACTGCTGGTCCCTGAGGAGCCAGCACTGCTCTTGCCCTATGTCCAGGTTCATCAGGCTCTCACAGTGTCTCAGTGGCACCTTATCCAGTGATGCCAGGTGCCCTCTCAGCCCCAGGGGCACCAGTGCAATGGTATATGACTAAGCCAACTCTGTTCCCATGCAGACCTTCCTGCCTGGGAGCAAACAACCACTTAAGGAAATTGCATTGTGTGCATCCCCAGAGCAGTGCAAACCGCAGGGCAAATGGAAATTGCTCCAGTCCAAACACTCTTCCACACCTGGCATTTCATTACACTGCAGATACGCAGCTCCAGAGATACGGGTAGCACTTCCCTTCCATCCAGAAGCACTTTGCACCTTCTGCCTAATGTCTTACAGTGATGGCAGCTGTCTGGAGGTAGAGAGGACATGCCCATTTGTTTAGCCACAATTAACATTCATCTGCTGTAATGATTCATCGGGTGATAAAGCAGTGATGAAATATAACTTTCAGGCTCATCAGAATACATCACCTTCTATGCAGCAAGTCAGAAATTCCGGCCAGAGGAGAATCCGAGAGTGGTGGCGTTCTCCATCCCCAGAGGCACATTCCTCCCCTTCCCAAATGCAAAAGCCTGGAAATGCCATTGCTGTGCTGACAGAAGGATTCATGCAGCATCTCTGTTTTCACTGCAGCTGAATTCGCTCCTGCTGTAGGTTCAGCCTGTGTGGAATATTATGAACATCTCCACATGTACATTACACCCCAACTCATTGGCTGCTATTTGCTCTGGAGACTAAACATTCGGTCTGCCAGCAATCACATTATTGTGCCAGCCAAAATGCAAACCTGAACCATATGGGCAGAAGAGGGACCCATTGCTTCCACACTGCTGTCTCTATTCTTATCCCTCCAGTTCCCTGATGTTGAAAGAGACCATCTATTTCCACATGGTACTATGAAGGGGAGTAAGAAAGGAGCTATTTGAGAAGATTACTCTGTTTATAAAAAAAATAAAAACTCTCTATGAAAAATGTTTACCCACTGTTTACCCGTGAAACATAAGGTTTCATGAATAGACACAAAAAAAAAGCAGTAAAATAAATACAAGACATTTAGAAATCTGTGCTGCAGATTTTGCCAAAAATCATGGAGCAACAGAAGCTCACCCTGCCTGAGGGAATGACTGACTGGCTGAGGATACCTCCCATTGGAGCAAGCTGAGTTTAGGGCAAGGAACAGGGCAGACAAAGGGAAAGGTAAAGTATCTGTTAGAGAGGAGAAAACATGGTTTCATTAAACTGGAGCTTGTATCACTTAAAATTAAATTCGCAGATGGACTTTCAAAGTCAGCCTCTGCAGCTCTTGATGCACTTTTGTACACACTGCTTGAAATCCCGCTGTGCAGAAAGGTAACACAGAGCCCAGCCCCAGCTTCTGTCGTGTCCTGTTTATTTTCATAAGAACCACTCATAGGTAGCTGGAAGAAGTACCGTGCCGTGACACGCTGTGCCATGCTGTGCTGTAGCAAAGGGCATACCAGCTGCTAGGCACATACTGGGCAAAATGGGGACAGGCTGCCGAATGGGACGGGACCTTGGTAACAAAGGACATGGAAAAGGTTGAGATACTCAGTGTCTTCTTCACCTCAGCCACTATCAGGAAGGTCTGGAGCAAGGAAGGCTTACCTCCAGTGTAATTTAGGGAACATTTAAACAAACCAGACAGACACAAGTCCGTGGGCCTTGATGGGCAACAAAGAGTTGCCTGATGTCTTTATGAGGCTGCTTTTGATTATCTCTGAAAGGTCATGGTGACTGGGAGAGGTTCCTGAGCACTGGAAGAAAGCAACTGTCACTCCTGTCTTGAGGAAGAATCCAACATGCAGGCCAGCCTCACTTCGATCCCTGAGGTGATGAAGCAGCTAATCCTGGAAACTGTTTCCAGACAACTGAAAGATAGAAAGGTGATCAGGAGCAACCAGCACAGATATCAAAGGGAAATCATATCTGACCACCCTGATACCATTCTGTGACGAGATGACAGGCTTGGTGGGTGAGGGGAGAAGGAGTGGATGTGGTTTATCTCTAGTAGGGCTTCTGACACTGTCTTCTGTTAACATCCTCACAGTCAACCTGGTGAAGTATGGGCTAAATATATGAGGCAGTCAGGTGAATTGAAAACAGGCTGAAGTGCTGGACTTGAAAGGGTTGTGATCATCAGCTTGAAGATCATCTTGAAACCAGACACTAGTCATTAGCCGGCCTGCACTGGGACCAATGCTGTTTAACCTCTTTACTAATGACTTGGACGATGGGACAGAGTGCACCCACAGCAAATTCACAGGTGACATCTAACTAGAAGAACCATTTGACAGAACAAATTGTTGTGCTGCTGTTCAGAGGGATCTTGACAGACCAGAGAAATGGGACAACAGGAACCCTGTGACATTCAACAAAGGGAGAAGCAGAGTCCTGCTCTGGTGGAAGAACAACCCTGTGCACTACCAGTAACCCTGGGTACTGATCATCTAGAAAGTAGCTTGACAGAAAATGGCCAGGGCATCCTGGTAAATAGGTTGGCTATGAGCCAGCAATGCACCCTTGGAGCAAAGAAGGCCAACAGCATCCTGGGATACATCAGGAAGAGCTTTGCCAGCAGGTGTAAAGGAGGTGACCCTTCCCATGTACAGAGCAACAGCGAGAAGACATCTGCAGTGCTGTGTCTAGTCCTGGGCTCCTTGGTGCAGGAGAGACATGGACATATAGGATTGAGTGCAGTGAAGGGTCACTAAGGTGATTAAGGGCTCAAAGCATCTGGAATGTGAGCAGAGGCTGAGAGAGCTGGGACTATTCAGCCTGGAGAATTCTCAGGGAGAATCTTACCAACGTGTGCAACCAATGCTGGGATTAAAGCAGATACAGGTTCTTCTCACTGGTGCCCAGTAGTGGGACAAGAGGCAATGGGACAAACTGAAGTACAGGAAACTCTATATTAACACAATAAAAAAGATTTTGTTGTTTTTTCTTTGTTTTTTTTCTTTTTTCCCCTTTTTTTTCCTTCCTTTTTCCTTTTTCTTTTTTATTTTCCCCCTTTTTTTCTTTTATTCTTTTTTGGTTTTTTTTTTTTTCTGTTTTTCTCTGTGATTGTGCTCAAACACTGGTGTAGGTTGCCAAGAGAGATTGTGGAGTGTGCATCTTTGGAGATATTCAAAACCCAAGTGGACGCGACCCTGAGCAACCTCCTATAGCTGGCCCTGCTTGTACAAGGGCTTGGAGCAGATGATCTCCAGACATCCCTTTCAGCCTGAGATGTTCTGTGATCTTGTAACTTACATATCACTCCAGCTTTTCAAGAGCACAGAAAACATAAAACTACATCAGATGCAAGGTTGATCCAGGCCAGCACCTGGTGGCGGCTTTTGGCAGATTCTCTGAAAGTGAAATATACATCATGCATGTAGAACTGAAGACTTCAGCATTAATATTCCAGACTTACAGGTCTTCCCAAATGTTCAGGGAAAGCTGTACCTTAAAACCTTTCAAGGATCTGGGCCTTGATGTATGCTCAACACTTCACCAGAGTTTGAAACTGCACATTCCTGCTCTGGCAGGGGGATTGGACTTGATGATCTTTTGAGGTCCCTTCCAATCCCTAACATTCTATGATTCTATGATTCTATGATTGACTTCCTTAAACTTTGGATCAGGCAGTCTCTTAATGATCATTTCCTCCAGGAAAAAAAAAAAAAGCTGGGGAGAACTGCAATCTTTCTGTTTAAAATAGGTAAAAATTAATGCCAATCAGGTAATACAGATGTGTGCACCCACACAAAGACAAGTTCTTTCTCTGAACACAGAGCTTAAATTACTTGCAGCGGTATTTGCAAAAACAAGTGAGACATATCTCAGACTCAGGAGATATGCTTGAAACCAGGCAAAATTGATTTTTTTTTTTCATATTCACTGCCAGATATTGCACAGTTACATAGCTATATGCAGATAGAAGACAATGTGCATCTTATCATTCTAATGATAGATTCCACACTGGCTTTAAAGGAATAAATCATTAATTTAAATAATGGATTTTCTGTTTACAACACAAGGCTTTAAAAATATTTCACTCTTAGCTCAGCAGAAAGAAAAAAAGACCTTTTAATATAAGGGTCAATCTGATAAATGTTTCTATGCACATGTAGGCATGATTTTAGTCTGTTTAATTTTGTTTGCTTGTTTTTTATTTAAATCAGTAGTAGTTTTGTCAATGGTGCATTGTAGACAAATGCAGAAGATTTTAAGAGAAATTAAAAGACAAACAACATTTTTCCCTCTTTTCTCTACATGTAATGACATATTTTGAAGCTCTGGTGAGCAGGAAATGGGATTCCAGCTGGTGCCAGCTGCCACCGAGGTTCTGTACAGCAATGCTGTTCTGCACCTGCAGAGCCTTAATCTTGATACAGGAGACCCCAGAATGATAACTATTATAATAACAATAATTAATTGTATCCTTATTGTGGACCCCAAATTATGCCACCATTATTTAGAGGGTCTAATGCTTCCTGATGAGAAAAAGGAACTTTTGTGGTTGGGATATCCCAAAATGTCGAGGTCCTAACATCGTGGAAACTTCACCTAAGCCCAGACCTTTAAAACTGCATAAGTAAGACTGGGTAGGTAGACTGGGACAATGTTTTTAAGCCCTAAAACAAATCCAGAGTTGAGTTTGAAGATGAACTGTGGATCTGAATTAACAAAATGGTGCACACTTGCAGAGTAGATTTTTAGAAAGAGCCAAACAAGGCCGTGTGGGTTTGAATTCAAAACAGACTAAAAACCTGAGAGATGGGTTTAGAGTAAGATTTGAGCAGATATACTTCCTCAAGAAAAAAATTAGAGGACCTTAAATCAGAGGCCCATGGCTTGGACCTTTTTATTATTTTAATTAAAACTAATCTGTTTGTGTCCTCCTACATGCTTATTTCATTGCCAGGATCTGACTGGGAACATTAGACTAAGTGAATCAGACTGCTTGGTGATTATCCAGCTGGAATATTGTATTTCTCTCTTGTTGCCATCTCTGTAGTTTAGTGGTCTTAAGATGAGGCATGTGGTCCCTCTTACGATCCATGGAAAGGACATTTTTAGGATGAGGCAGTTGGAGGTAGGGGCAAGAAAGGAGAAGATGATACTCCTGAAATATTCTTCCTCTGCAGAAGTAGTCCAAAAGAGTGGATAAAATGAGTAATCACCATTCTAGCTAAACAATTTCCCAGCATTTGATTGATGTTTAAGTTCACAGAGCTGGGAAAGACAAGTAAACAAGTCAATTCCCTGAGTCATGATGTGATGCCTCAGAGCATCATATCAAATGCTAACGATTAAGTTAATACTGTAAATATAACCAAGAAGTCCACTTTTGTCTATTACTAACAATTCTATTATTCATTAGCCCTTTATCTCTCACAGTTATGAAACATTGCTCTTGGTTGTTGTTTTTTGAGTATTAACTAGAGCAAGGGTAAAGAAGAACCAAAGCAAAGGACCACCCATGATAAAAGGCCTTGAAGATTTCCTCCAGATGAGTTCTAGCAACTAAGTTCTGATAGTTTCCAATTTAGACAATTAGTGAGAAATGAGAAAACACCTGGTAGGCAAAGTTAACCGAGCGACTGTTCGGAAAAACAAAAAAACCCACAAAAATTGCTTTATCCAGATTTTACTTGTGTTTCAGTTCAGTTGTCCAAAAGAAAGGAGAGAAGCACTTACTTCTGGGTTGGATAAACAGCACGCTGAGAACTCTGCTGTGATTGAGATATTCCCACATTGCTTTCCACTACATGCTTAAACACTGTTTAAGCAAATAGTCCAGACAATTGCATCATTCCCTGGACTGACAAAAAAAAAAAGAAAAAAAAAAAGAAAAAGTTATATGAACACAGTTAAGACAGATTAGCTTACTATCTGATTATTCAATTAATTTCTAATGACTTTAATCAGCATTCTTTGGGAGGAAGGAAGGCCAGCCTTTCTGACTAAAAGCCTTTTTCCTGCACAGAGAACACATAGGCATGTTGCTGCTCAGAATCCTCATGAATTTAGGGCCTAAGAAAATTCCTTCATTGCCTTGTAGCCCTTTGAATCTGGTTGGAAAAAATCTGCTCATGGGTATTTGTGGCAACAGAGAGACATCTGCCTGGAGTCTCAAACTCCTGGAGAATGCAGACCACATCCATCTGAGGAATCCTTTAGGTAGAAGCAGCTAGATAAAAAGAATGTCAGTGGTCATTTACACAGAATTTACATCAACTTTATCGTTTGGATTCTTCCTTTAAACAGATATATATAGGCAGATCCAAATGGAAGTATTGCTTGGGTTGAAACAGGAGACTCAGTAAACATATCCCTCAAAATTTTCATTCTTAATGTATCAGTAGCTTTTCAGTTCATTACAGCATTATTAGTCAGTCTTCATAAAAGAGCTATGCATCTTTATTAAAAATGGAAGTTCACATCATTTTATGTTCCCATAAAAATGGGTGGTGGTAGCTTTGATTAATTTCTTCACGTACAGTGAACTTTACAGCAAATTGGACAGTGTAATTCAATTCCTATTTCTGTGGATTTTTTTTTGTTGGTAGAAAATTGATATAATTCATATGTAATCGTATTGCCTTTGCAAGAGATATTTAAGAAATAATATCCTGAGGTAATGATTGCATGGCTTAATTATTAATACCATACTTTCAGGCACGACAGTGTGCACTCCTTTTATCAAGCTTGGCTTCTGTCGAAAAATATTTCCCTTGTCCACAGTTTGTTACTTGCTATAAAATATATCTGAATTTTATACATACATGCACATAAGTGTGCATGGAATATGTGCATGCTTCTCTTCAGAGTAAGTTCTAATTCTGAGAGTATGGATAGCTAAAGTTTAAAAAGAAAGTCAGATCAGTAGCAGGGAAGAATTATATGCACAGATTTCAAGCAAGATGGGAGGGCAATTTTGAGACTGTGTTTGTTGGAAATGGTGATTTGCTGGGTTAGGATAACTACTGAATCCCTAAGGAAACTGATCTAGCCACAAATGGACCACACTAGGAAATCCAAGGGGACAGACCAGCATCACTGGAAGATCTAGAAACTCCAGTGTTCCCTTAGGCTATATGAGAGGTCTGGTTAGGTCTTTTTTAGTAATCAGATTATCCCAGTCTGTTGGGTAATCCTTACAGATGTTGGGAACTGACTGTTCCTGTATTTACAGTTCTGCCTTGAGGGATGGGAGAAAACTCTCTATCCAATCAGAGATAATGAAATATATAATTATTTATAGGTTGTTTTACGTTTAAGCCTCTGTTGGTACTGAAAATTGCTTTCTTCTACTTCCTCTTTTAGATTTCTGTGATCACTTCATAAGGCCACTCCATTGAAATGACCAAAACTTTAATCTGTAGCAGCCACACACAGAATATACGTTCATAAGGGATGTTTCACCATCATCTCATTTTACTACTGAGGTAAATCCCTTCAACCAAGCTTCCTTTGAAAACCTGTGGGCTATATCTACTATTTTTACTGAATACTGAGGCCTTCTCAGCACCCTTTTAGCACATAGACCACAGAAAAAACAGTGAACATATTTACTGAAGTTCAAATTGGAGAAAAAAGTACCTATACGGAGTACCAGCAGACAAACTTTTTCATAAAATGAGTTGATGTGTCAACTTCTGTCTGCATAGATTATTTTTAACACAATAGATGTGATTTGTATGTAGAGGTCAATTCCAGGAGATATTACTAAGATTTTTCTACACTTAAATTTTCATCAACCAATAAAAACATTTAGGTGAAAAGACAGTCTCTCAATATTCTGGGTATTGCTAGTCAACCTATAGGAAAAAAAACCCACCAAAATTAAACATAAAAAACACTGCCTTAATCAGGCCCAAAATGCTCTGTTAGAAGGACTTTCTTAAAAGAGCATCTGTTGATCTCTGTAATCAAAACTAAATGGAGAAAACAAAGAAAATATATTCAAGCAGATAAATGCTAAATCATGCTGTTATTTACAGATCACTATCAACAAATGTAAATGAACCTGAAAACCAATTAGAAAGCAAGACGTTCCATGGAGGACAAATATCTTACGTTCTGGTTGTGATAGAATTCAAGTTGAGTCCATGGGACTTCTAAGTAGGCTTCAGGGGCAGGATCAGGCAGAATGCGTCACAGCAGTAGAGGGTGGAAGGCTTATTTCCAGCCTTCACCTCCCTAGCAGCAACATGCTGTCTATCCACACTCAGATAAACAAGTTCTAATGCCTCAGAGTTCCCAACAGAGCAGCCCCATGTGAGCATCTTTAGTTTCCATTGGACATTTGTGGAGCTTCTTCTCATGAGCAACGCTCTGCATGTCTGAATAACACAGAGTTGAATGCAGATGGAAAGAGATCTTCCATCAGACACTCTGATTCACCTGGGCTTCAGCTCACAGTAATTAAGGAGAGTATTGAGCTAACTAGAAAAAAATCATGAATAAATGATACGATTCAAAGAGATGCATTTACTATATTCATAGTAGGTTATCTTATTTACTTCATAATTCCCTTGATTGTGTTTGGAGTTTATAAATATTTCTGTGTTTAGACATAAACTAGAAAATGAAAAACTCGAAAATTGTGACCATGCTAGACCCAAAAAACAAATACACATGCTTGCCTTTCAGGTATCACTCCAATATGTTTTGCTATTACATTCTGCTCTTCTGAGAAAGACTGTAAATCAGAGCACTACTCTTGAATTTGGCACATAAGAATAACCAAATCATCACGCAAAAAAATATAGTAATGCCCAGTTATACCCGATAAGGAGGAATGAAGTTCAGAGGATTGTTTAGGTAGCATAGTGTATCCCTTGTGAGAATTATGTAAGGGAGAGCTCTTTAATATACAGTGCACTGAGTAAGTTGCCTAATAAGACAAAAGGCAAAGAAATATGATTCACGTTGAGAACAGGACAGAGCAGAGGTATATGAACTGGGAAAACCAGGTAGGACATTAGAAGACATCCTTAACTTGTACACCGTGGACTGCTTCAGTTTGCTAGGAGAAAAAAAAATCAGCATCTGTGGGAACTTCTTTGTTACTGGTACTGTTTCAGAAGCCATTTTCAGAGTCCAGCTGTAAATTGGATATAAGCACTTGCCAAATGCAAGGGGAGTGGTTTCCACTTTGGTCTTTGTGTTTATTGTTTCTGCACTGGCAATACAATTGAATTCATAGCAGCAGCAAAACAAAGACAGCTCTGAGTTATACTGTAATTCACTGCTGGAGATTTATGAATAATATTTTCCTGTAAAATCCAGCATTTTTCGCTTTACTACTTGTAACCTGTAAGTGGCATAAAATTGTGTACGTAGCAGGATTTCCTACTGCAGTGCATGCCAAACACCAATGTAAGAACTGCACTACATACACATGTGGTTATACAGTATGCATAAATTGTGCCTTTATGTTTAACTTGTCTAATCAGCTCACCATATCAAAACTTAATAAGTAGCTGCTTCTCATTTAAAGGTCTAGTAAAACTGCAATTACTATGGCTGTAAGATGCCTTGTTTCGAAAAGAGCATTAAAATAGTTTTATAGATATGGTTAGAAGCACTTGTGTAGTTGTTTTTATGAAAGTGAATGAGTTCATTAATAATGGGAGTCAGAGACAGAAATATAAGTTGGGAGTTGGTGAAGTATTCTGTGTTTGCATCTGCTCCTTACAGGGTATCCTTAAAGTGTAAGCTACTTCTGCCTCCACGCAGAAAACCGGGCATGCTTTTGTAAACCACTCTTCCTCTCAGGGATAGAACTGAAGGTCCTGATGACTGTTTGTACCTAGTTTTCCACCAGGAAAAAAAATGAATTGTCTTCAGTGCAGTTACTTTGACTTTAATTCGAAACCATGACCTGAAGACTCTTTCACATAGTGAGACTAAATAAAAAAAAAAGAAAAAAAAAAGTCTTATCATATTCACAAACTAATGAACTATGCGTCACACCATGGTGCTTGAAGATTAGCATTGCTTTTCAGACATGGTATCTGCGAGCAAGACATCTTACTCAGAGATGAGCTGATCAGAGGACACGGTACAGAGGGTGTTGCTGCTCCACCCTACAGCTGCCCGTGTAGGTGGAAGGGGTATTCCCACCGGCTACAGCGGATTCTGGTCCTGATCCCAGAGACACCCATCTTTACTTTCTCCCTACAAAATTTGGAAAATGAGTACCCTGTCTGATTAGGGTTCAAGCTTTCATGTCACCTCCTTGTCTGGAAACTCCTGTGGGGAACCTGAAGCCAGCACTGGGTCTGGAGCAGAAAACTTTCTGCCTCTAGTGTGCACTGAAGGGAAAACACCATTTTAGATATTGATACCTTAAATTAGACTCCTCTATCTCTATAGACACTTTTGGCCAGATCTGTACATTCTTTAAAAAGTATTTTTTAAAAAAGGAAATCTCAAATTTACTG
Organism: Trogon surrucura; assembly: GCA_020746105.1. Lineage (NCBI taxonomy): Eukaryota > Metazoa > Chordata > Aves > Trogoniformes > Trogonidae > Trogon > Trogon surrucura. Next base: position 64,064,714 of record CM036619.1, on the reverse strand, counting down.
TAAATGCAGACAAGGGAGGAAAGAGCAGATGGGCAGTGTTTAAGTTACAAACCTAAGGGAAGCTTTTTCACACAAAACTCTTAAACTGCAGCTTTTAACATAAAGAAAGATTTTCTGTTTTCCACTGTGACTCACTAAACCTTTATTTAGACAGTTGGTAAAAACACCACATCACATAATTCAGTTTTGGGTTTTTTTTTTCCTCTCCCCCCCTCTTTTGCTCAGCTGCAGTTTAGAGCTATGATGGTTTTCCTTTTAAAGGGAGGGAGGAATCTACATTAAGGAATTTGCCTTTTATTTTTTATTGGCAATCTAAATGTAGTTTGGAGTGGCTAACAGTCCTGTTCAGACCCACAGCACAGCATCCTCTGGTGCGCATATTAAACAGGAGGATTAGAATTGTTACGAAGGTTTTGTTCATTTTGTGGTAGACATTTTTCAGAGATGAGTTTTCATACTCATTTGGATATTCAAAACCAAAAAAACCAGGACCAAAATCATAATGATTTGGAATAAACAGTTCATCTTACCCTTCGAGCAACTCTCCTGCCATGCTTATAGCAGGAGCCCTAGTTATTTGCAGAGTTGGACAATTTCCTTTCCACATAACTGGTTCATGATGGATATTAATCTTCAGAAAGGCTGCAAGTTGCATAGTGGCTGCTGTTTGCTCTCAGCCAACCTGTCGCTGGGTGGTAATGAACATCCTTGTTTCACACCAAACCCAACGGCAACTAAAAACACTTACATTTTGGGAAGAGTGCTTAAAACTAACAGTGGATTTTCATGCAGGGCTGTGGAAGTTTTTCCCAGTGCATAGTTACAGACTTCATAGGATTTTGGCAATTGATTGCTGCTAGTCTGATTCCAGGAGATTTTGAGTACCCCATCTTATTTCCTGAGAAATGAATCAAGCACATAAACACTTTACCACATACAGCAAATACACATAAAATAAGACATTTTCCCATGTCAGGTGAAGTACTGTTAAAGCAGATTGTTTTAAAGTCTCATCTAATGGCTTCTGGGCCTCCAGACTTCTATCGTAGGCACTATTCATGGAAGTTGCTACTACCTTCAGTCACTGTTCTTGACAAAGCACACAGTCACATTGCCCCTTGAATACTGCAGACAAGCGTTAAGTTAATCTTTAGTTTGCAGAAGCAGCTCAGAAACAAAGACTCATACTCAGAGGTCCCGTATAAGAAAGGCCTTAATTCTCACATTAGAAGTTATTCTACCTAAGAACCAAGGCAATTGTTCGGGTTTTTTTAAATCTTCTCAGAGATATTGCTTTAGTTTTCATGGGGCTCTCTTTTCCATAAGTGTGTTTTCTGCTCTTCTACATTTAAAGCCAAAATCTGCCACAGACAGGTGGATTCAGCAACTGAAGAGCTGCAGGTGAGTATCTGAGGAGATAATGTGGCATTTGGTCATCTGATAATTTGCTTCATTGGCTGTTAGACAATTGGAGGGTCACTTCAGCCAGCTCTGGTAGAAGCCACATGGGCCAAGTGAGGCTTTGGGATAATACAGAAAACAGTGAAAAAGTAAACATATAAAATAGCTTAAGAAAGTAGAAAATAGCCTTACCTGAAGGAATGTTGTGGGTTGGGTTTTTTTTTTTTGTTCGTTTGGTTTTAAAGAAAAGAAAACCAGGCTATTTTAATAGAAGAACAACAAATTTTCACTGGGGTTCATTTGAAAAAGTTGATTAACTTTCCCAGAAGCTTGATGTACCTCCTCTTCCTTGTGAAAAGCCATATTCATTTGCAGAAATCATCATACGAAAAAAGTTCCATTTCAGGGTAGAACAGGAATATTTGTGGTGCTAACAGCTGTGGTGGCCTTTAAACTTCCTATATCAAAAGAAAAGGAGGAATTAAGCCAGTCTAGTGGTTGAGAGTCTTTACAGCTTCCAGACCACACAAGACCTCACTTGTGTTGTTTGCACCAACTTTTTTACTTAGGGTGTTTCCAAGAAAAAAATAAATCTGTCTTTTTCTTAGAAGTAGCCTATCCAAGATATGAGATTTTTATGACTGCACAGCACATCTCCTATTTGCTTCCATTTCCCAAGATGCTTCAATATCATTCTCAGCATTTCAGAGAAGAGGTATGTAAAGACTACAGGTGAGAAACCATGACGGAAAATCATGTTGGCCTGAAGGGTGGAGAAGCAGCAGAGTGGGAAATCAGAATCCTTTCAGTCTGCAGATATCTATATCCTCCCCACCTACAGGTGCCTCAACTATGCTGCTGATTGATTATGTGAATAATAATCCATTTCACTTTTCAAGAATCCTTCTCTTTGAAGATGATGACTTGCTCAGAACCGCTTATGGGTTTGCTTCCTTTGACATACTTCTGATTTCCCCTAAAATTTCAGCTCTTTTTAGCACAGCTCTGTCTTCTTCAGGGCTTCCTGCTGCCCATGCTCACCCACCTGGCCTTGGTGGATAGCCTCATGGAGCAAGTCTGAAGAAGGATAGCTGAGGCTGATGCTGAGTTAGGAAGCATTTAATCTTCATGTAGCCGAAAAGTAAATGAGCAGCCATCTCTCACAGCTAATTAATAGCACATGCTTTGCAAAGTGAAGTGCATCTTCTAGGCTGGAGTCTCCTCTGACTTCACAGCAGTGTGACTCCAAACAGCTCCTGTGGAGCCACTCCAGGTTTTTCACAGGGAAAATAGATTCAGGTTCAGTTAATGGAAATTAATGTTCACATAAGGTGGTCCAGCTGACCACGCTGTTTTCATTCAAAGTACCTAAATGCTGAGTTCCCAGAACCAGTGCCTGAAAATGTGGAAGTGGGTTTAGTAAGCATTCTGGAGAAATTGGAATAAACCCAACATTTTCCTAAGAATATTTAGTCTTCTTTTCAGCACTGTGGGAGGTTTGGGCTGCTGCTTTGCACATTTTTTAAGTGCCTTTCCCTTCGAGACACCTAGGGCAAAGGCTTCAGGCACTGATATTATCTGTTTTCTTAAGAAGAGATTTTTCCATACCACATTAAAAAAAAAAAATACTTCTATGGAGTGCCAGTAAATGCCACAGTCTCCGTGTGTGCAAAACTCCCACTGTCATCACCAGAGAACTGCACATAGAATAAGCATAGCCCATGAAATACAGATTTGTGAACAGAAAGAGTTATGCTCCATAATGGTTCAGAAGATACCCAGTCATGTCAGGGATGCTGCTCAAGACAAGAACCTAGATAAAACAAGTGGTGTAGTCTAAAGTGAGTCTGAAGTCTTAGATAAAAAAATGAAGAGAAGGCATATCTGAATTCTTTCAGAGGGTAATTTTGGTACAAGTATAAAGAAATACATAATTATCTCCTCCTGCCAAATGCTGCAAAACCAGCATTTGGGGTCACTTTGCCAGTCACCGAAAAGACAGTTAGAAAGGGTAAAAGGGTGAAAGATGTTGTGCTTGATGCTGAAAGGTATCAAGGAGGCAACCGCATACAGAAAAGCTGACTGAAAGTCAGACGCACTTTGACTAAGCCCTGTGGAAATCTTGGAAGGTCTTGGCTCTAAAGCCATTGTTTTTTAAAAAACTACCCTATCTTTCAAGATGTGCTTGAGCGAGCATTATAAACAAACAAAACTAGTTTGCCCATGGGATATTTGCTTTTCCTCTAAGATCTGCTTGCTTCCGAGCAGGTGGTACCAGCTGATGTGGAGAAGGGAGTGGCAGGGACAAGGAAATATTCCAGACTTTTCTGTCATGTGGAGAAGTTGTAGTAGGAACACCGAGCAGCACCACACCAAAACCAAACCAAACCAATACAGAATCAGTAGAGAAGGAGAGAAAGAAAGAGAGAAGGAAAGAGAGAAAGAGAGAAAGAGAGAAAGAGAGAGACAAAGAAAGAAAGAAAGAGACAAAGAAAGAAAAAGAAAAAGAGAGAAAGAGAGAGAGAGAGAAAGAAAGAGAATATTATCTATTTTACAATTGAACCTCTTTACTGTCCAACTGATTTCATGTTTTTATTCCTTTATTTGGACATTTAATTAGTTTCAATAGGTGTTAATCTGTGTGTCGAGTTGCACTGGTTTTATCTGAGCGTGAACTGATTTTGTTAAATCACGGCAAACTGGATGCTTTACGGTACTTTGTACCATTTTTATTTCTGTTTACTCTAAATTAATTAGCATTGGTGTCAGGCTGGAGCAAAGAACATCATTCTTCAACCACAGTAAGTGTCCACTGGTTTAACTCAATCCGTACAAATTCATGTATATAAGAGCAGCTGGAGTGAACCAGACCAAAACCCACCAGGCCCTGCTCCCTGCCTGATGATCCAAATGATCCAAAGTGGATGCCTTGGGATGGGCACGGCAAGAGGACAAGAGCACGTCATACCCTTCCCCACACATTTATGACTCAGAGGCTTCCTCTCTTTGTGCTTGTGAACACTCTCTTTTCATAGGACTTTCTTACTTGTTTCCTGTAATTTTTCCAAGGGACTGTTCATCTCAACATGTACCCAGTCAATCAGGCATCTGGCAAAGGGATATTGCTCACCCTGCCCTGGAGTATCTGAACTGACAGTTTTCTTAAAAAAAGCAGCTCCTCTTCCTCTCATATCTCTAATGTGCTGGGTTTGAAGGGAGGGAAAATTGTCACTTTTCGATGGCATTAGGTGTCCCCACCTTGTCCTCAGGGAAATGTAATTTAAAGACTAAACCATGCTTCATTTTTATTTTTCCAAGCTTCTGCTAAATCAAATATCTAGTATCTGTAGAGGAGATTGCTCCTCCCCCCTTTCATTTAATAAACGCTGCTTAATATTGCCCTGACTTCTCAACGTGTACCTTTCAAGCAAGGCAATAAAACTCTCACACAGGTAGTCGGTACTACACGTTTCTGTACACAGAAACAAAGAAGTGGCACACAGCTTTGTGTGGATGAAGGCTGAGCTTTCCTTCAGTGACCAGCTTGAAACCTTTCTAGTGTTTTGTTTTGGTTGTCTCTGATTCCCAGAAGTGACATTTGCCGCCTTTGCTGTCAGGTTTGGCAAGCTGATCCCACTTATATGATTAAAAGCTGCCAGCAGCAATTCTCATGGGGGAAGGTGGATCCTCTGAGCCCACCCTGAGTAACCCAGGGCTTGTGGCTCCTTGCTTCTGATAATTTCCTTGCACAACAAGTGGGGATACCGCTCGCTTTTCCTCATCCTCACCAAATGAACACAAAGGCCTCTTTCATCTAGAGAGCAGCTTGCACCCTGAAGATCACAGAAGATGCTGGGACAGAATCCCCGATGTTGGCTGAGAGTAAGGCAGCTCCACTGAATCAGCAGTCTAAGCTGCAAAGAACCTCTTAAATCCTGAGCCCTGTCTGCCTCTGAACAGAAGTGTTTTCATCTCTCTGGGACAAGAAGAGGGAGCAGAGAGGAGGAGGACTGGGTTGCAGACAGCTGCCGATTGCTGTGGCACAGTGCTGATAGATAATGCGAGCAGGAGCTTCCCTCCCTGTTAACAAACAAGCCCACTTCACCTCTGTTGTGCCAAGCAGTATTTGTTTCACATTGCTGCGGCATAAACTTTCAAGATCTTAACATCTTATGTCAGAAGAATGAGCTTTATTTCATACTTCCAGTGACTGGTGGCAGTGAAGAGGAGGCGGGGAGAGCAGAGGAGGAGGTTGCCAGTAGCAGCAGCTCTGCTGGGGAAAAAGAACCTGGGCCTTTCCTCCACTGCAACAGCAGCTGAGCACAGAGCCTTTGTCACTTGCTGGAGACTGTCACCTTCCCAGTGATGCTTCAGGGACTAGCCCGATAGGCCAGGCTGAATGAGGACAACAATGGCGTGGGGCCTGTGGGGAAGGCTTGGGCCTCCGCACATCCCTGATGCAAGCTGGGGATGCGACTGAGCTGAAAAAAAAGCCTGAGAGAGTTTGGACAGCATGAAGCTTCCAAGGTTGTTCCTCTTGGCTGCACCGCTGGTCTCGCTTGGGCCATACCCCTCATGGGGGCCAGCGGGCACCAGCATCATCCCAGCTTCAGAGGGGGCAGCAACCCTGACATGCCACAGCCTTCACACACCTGCACCACCAGGTTGCTCAGAGAATACCATGCCACAGCCATGTCCCTTCTTATTTCTTTTTTATTATTACTTTTTTTTTTTCCAGATAACAACCTTGCCCTCCTGCATCTGCAGTTCATGGGAAAAAAAGTGGGAGATTTCCATGAAAAACTCAATAGCTCCAGCTGCTCATCCAAAAACAGGATATGGATTTTAAACCTCCAAAATGTACATATATATATATATCATAGAATGTGATATATATATATATATATCACAGAATCACAGAATCACAGAATGTTAAAGGTTGGAAGGGACCTTAAAGATCATCTAGTCCAACCCCCCTGCCAGAGCAGGATCACCTACAGTAGAGCGCACAGGAACGCGTCCAGGCGGGTTTTGAATGTCTCAAGAGAAGGAGATTCCACAACCTCTCTGGGCAGCCTGTTCCAGTGCTCTGTCACCCTCACAGTAAAAAAGTTTTTCCTCATATTTTTATGGAACCTCCTATGTTCCAGCTTCCACCCATTGCCCCTTGTCTTGTCAGTGGACGCCGCTGAAAAGAGCCTGGCTCCATCCTCCTGACATTCCCCCTTGACATATTTATAAACATTTATGAGGTCACCCCTCAGCCTCCTCTTCTCCAAGCTAAAGAGACCCAGCTCCTTCAGCCTTTCCTCATAAGGGAGATGCTCCACTCCCTTCACCATCTTTGTGGCTCTACGCTGGACTCTCTCAAGCAGCTCCCTGTCCTTCTTGAACTGAGGGGCCCAGAACTGGACACAATATTCCAGATGTGGCCTCACCAGGGCAGACTAGAGGGGCAGAAGGACCTCTCTTGACCTACTTGCTACTCCCCTTCTAATACACCCCAGGATGCCATTGGCCTTCTTGGCCATGAGGGCACATTGCTGGCTCATGGTCATCCTGCTGTCCACTAGAACCCCCAGGTCCCTTTCCCCTGCACTGCTCTCCAGCAGGGCAGTCCCCAACCTATATTGGCACATGGGGTTATTTTTTCCCAAGTGCAAAACTCTACACTTGTCCTTATTAAACTTCATAAGATTTCTCCCCGCCCAGCCCTCCAGCCTGTCTAGGTCTCTCTGAATGGCTGCACAGCCTTCTAGTGTGTCAACCACTCCTCCCAATTTCGTATCATCAGCAAACTTGCTGACAACATTCTCTAATCTCTCATCCAGATCATTGATAAATATATTAAACAGCACCGGCCCAAGCACTGACCCCTGAGGGACCCCACTAGACACAGGCATCCAGCCAGACTCAGCCCCATTTACCACAACCCTCTGGCTTCTTCCCTTCAACCAGTTCTCGACCCACCTCACTACTTGGTCATCCAGACCACACTTCCTCAGTTTACCTATGAGGATGCTGTGGGAGACGGTGTCAAAGGCCTTGCTGATGTCCAGGTAGACCACGTCCACTGCATGGCCACCATCCATCCACCTGGTTATGTCTTCATAAAAGGCTATCAGGTTGGTCAAACATGACTTCCCCTTGGCAAAGCCATGCTGACTGCTCCTAATAACCTTCTTATCCTTGATATGCCTAGAGACAGTGTCAAGGATAAGATGTTCCATCAGCTTTCCAGGGATGGAGGTGAGGCTGACCGGTCTGTAGTTACTCGGGTCATCCTTCCTGCCCTTCTTATAGACTGGAGTGACATTCGCTTTCCTCCAGTCTTCAGGCACCTCACCTGTTACCCACGACTTACCAAAGATGATGGAGAGTGGCCTAGCAATGACTCCCGCCAGCTCCCTCAGCACCCGTGGGTGCATCCCATCAGGGCCCATGGATTTATGAATGTCCAAGTGTTCAAACTGATCCTTAACCCACTCCTCATCAATCAGGGCAGATTCCTCCTTTGTCATGACTTCCTCTGGGGCCTCAGGGGACTGAGGCTCCTGAGGACGGTCTCCAACAGTGTAGACAGAGGCAAAGAAGGCATTCAGCAACTCTGCCTTCTTTCTGTCCTCTGTCTCCAGGGCACCCACCTCATTCAACAGAGGGCCTACATTGCCTCTAGTATTAGTTTTGTCAGCAATGTATTTGAAGAAGCCCTTTCTGTTGTCTTTGACCTCCCTTGCAAGTTTTAACTCCAAGGAGGCCTTAGCTTTTCTGATTGCCTCCCTGCACTCCCTGACAGCTGCCCTGTACTCCACCCAAGTGGCCAGCCCTTCCTTCCATGATTTAAACACCCTCCCTTTCCACCTGAGTCTGCCCAGCAGATCCCTGGTTAACCAAGCAGGTCTCCTGGATCTCTTTCTTGATTTCCTACCTGATGGCATGCACTGATCCTGAGCCTCAAAGAAGTGGTCTTTGAATGCCAACCAACTCTCTTGGGCCCCTTTACCTTGCAGCTCCCTGTCCCAAGGGGTGTCCCCCAGCAATTGCTCGAAGAGGCCAAAGTTGGCCCTTCTGAAGTCTGGAGTTGCGATCATGCTTGGTATTCTGTTTTTACCACACAGGATCCTGACCTCCACTATCTCATGGTCGCTGTAGCCAAGATTGCCCTCAACCTTCACTGCTTCAACCAGACCTTCCTTGTTGGTGAACACAAGGTCCAGCAGCGCTCCTCTCCTGGTTGGCTCATCCACCATTTGCATCAAAAAGTTATCATCGATGCACTGGAGGAACCTCCTGGACTGAGGATGGCTGGCTGTGTGGGACTTCCAGCAAACATCTGGGTAGTTGAAATCCCCCATGAGATATATATATATATATATGTGTGTGTGTATATAGTAGTGACATAACTGTGAAAGGAAAATCAGTTTACTCTGTCTGGTTTTTATTATATGTAATCTCAGTAGGCAATCAAAACCTATTCACCCACCACAGGGGCCAGAAAACAATATATTTTTACTCTTATCAGGCACAGACATTGACTCAAGGTGGGCCCTGGGGTTATCCCTCCCAAAGCAGCTTTCAGATTTGGCACAGTGTATGTGCAAACACAAGCTTTGGCGCACATCACCATTTCTGGTCTTTTAAAAAATGTTTCACTTACTATCTCAGGCTTTTAGATGAGAAACCTTTCTCTGGGGTCTGTCACAAGACCATAGGTGGTTACAGGGGTTTGTCCCTTTTGTGCAGCACAGCTTTGTTGGCCTCGCAGCATTACATTCGCACAAGGAGGCTCTTCTGCAAAGTCCTTGGATACCTCTTGTCTTTTCAAAAGAAGCTAGGTCTTTGATGACCAAGCTGGGAGGAGAGACTGACACGCCAGAAGGCTGTGCTGCCACTCAGCGAGACCTGGACAGGCTGGAGGGTTGGGTGGGGAGAAATTTAATGAAATATAACAAGGGTAAATGTAGAGTCTTGCATCTGGGTAGGAACAACCCCAGGTTCCAGTATAAGTTGGGGAATGACTTATTAGAGAGTAGTGTAGGGGAAAGGGACCTGGGAGTCTTGGTGGACAGCAGGATGACCATGAGCCAGCACTGTGCCCTTGTGGCCAGGAAGGCCAATGGCATCCTGGGGTGTATTAGAAGGGGGGTGGTTAGTAGGTCGAGAGAGGTCCTCCTTCCCCTCTACTCTGCCCTGGTGAGACCCCATCTGGAATATTGTGTCCAGTTCTGGGCCCCTCAGTTCAAGAAAGACAGGGAACTGCTGGAGAGAGTCCAGCACAGGGCAACTAGGATGATTAAGGGAGTGGAGCATCTCCCTTATGAGAAAAGGCTGAGGGAGCTGGGGCTCTTTAGTTTGGAGAAGAGGAGACTGAGGGCTGACCTCGTTAATGTTTACAAATATATAAAGGATGAGTGTCACGAGGATGGAGCCAGGCTCTTCTTGGTGACAACCAATGATAGGACAAGGGTTAATGGGCTGAAACTGGAACATAAGAGGTTCCGCTTAAACTCGAGAAGAAACTTCTTCTCAGTGAGGGTGACGGAGCCCTGGAACAGGCTGCCCAGGGAGGTTGTGGAGTTTCCTTCTCTGGAGACATTCAAGACCTGCCTGGACACGTTCCTATGTACCATAATCTAGGTGTTCCTGCTCTGGCAGGGGTATTGGATTTGATGATCTTTCGAGGTCCCTTCCAATCCCTAACATTCTGTGATTCTGTGATTCTTTTAATAGTTTGAAAGTATGCTTTCCACCCTTTGGGTCATTTCAGTGTCATGGGTATGACAAGTTATTTCCAGTTGTTTTTGGAAAGCCCTGGTGTGCAAGGCTTCATTATGATGGGGCTTGTGAAACTTCTGGGCTTGACTTTCAGAGGGTGGTGGAAGAAATGGCTGGGCACTGCAAGCTGCCATCCACACTCTGGGGATGTGGGCCCATCATGAGGAGAACACTGGGGAAAGAGTCTGGCTCCAGTCACCTGCCAAAACAGGCTAGACATGCAGGACCTGGTCTCTGGACACCTGCTCCAAGGGCAGACACAACCTCAGTGCTGCAGAGTTGATCCTGCCTAGCTGGTCTCTGTGCAGAGGTAGGCACCAAACCCCCAGCCCAGACACCACTATCCTTGGGCAAAGCTCAGGCCCTGAGCTCATTTCCCTCTGCTGCCTGGGAATGGCCACCTTGAGCAAGCCATTGGCCTCCCAGTGTCCATCCATAGCCCCAGGACATCAAAGCAAGCGTGGATTCAGAGATCAGCACATTAATCAGGATGGTTTCCTATCACCGTCTTGAAACTTAGCCATAAAGCTGCGATCACACCTTCAAACGATGCCTTGTTCATGGAATGTATTTCAAAGACTGGCAGATCTGGCTGGCAGAATGGGGTCCCATATATGAATTAAAATCTTTACTTTTTTCTTCCAGAAGTTTTCAAGAGTGCTAGTGACAGAAGAGGAAGGGAGGGAGGCAAATTAAAAACTTTTTATACATTAGGAAGGTAAATGAAGCAAGTGAATGCAAAGACAAAGAGATGAAAGTCATATTTTATGGTAAGCATCATACAAGAGCTTCTTATTGGTGATGGGTGTGCAAAATAAGACACCAGAAGCCAATGAAAGAAATGGTTGTTAATACTCTGTCTAGAAATGATAGTTAGTACTGTGACTTTCTTTTTTTCCCCCCCACTGATTAAATAATTTATATCAGAATACTTTTGTAATTTGAGTCTGTCAGATGGGAGCTCTTTTATATATAAATATATTTTTTCTTTCCTGCTTTCTAATTAGCAAGGTACAAAACAGAACAGTAATGTATTACACAGGCGAAGAAGTGACATTGTCTGAAGAGCCTTGCTGTGTCCCGATTCCCAACAAGGAGCATTGCAATACTGTGCTCGGGAAGCCCAGACTCCCCTCCTTTCAGCAGCTAAAGAGTTAAAGAGATAGATCAAAGTGAAAAAAAAGCAAAATATTCCTTTCAGGCTTAGAAACACTGTTGCCGCCATGGAGAGGAGCAGTAGAAAATTAATAAGGTGGTGTTGGAGCAGATGCATGACCTGCAGTATAGTACAGAGGGCAAGAGTTCAAATATAAATAAATATGTATGGCTGTGCTATGTCTTATTAGATAAGAGTGCTGTCTCGTAAGCAGTTTAGGTGCAACGAAGTGGCATCTGTAGTACTTGCAAGACAAGGAGCTGTACCATAAACAAGCCTCCTGATTAAGCCCAGGATTTTCTAAGAGGCCAGCAAGAGCCAGGAGTGAGATTCGCTGTTTCATCTCTCCGGGATGAAGGTATCAGGAGTGGCGAGGGAAGAGGGGGTGAGACTGCTGCAGTGATCCTGGCAGGATTGTTGTATTTGGGAGGTAGCACAGCTGGGTTCGGCATCCAGGAAGATTCCCTGTGAACAAAACTCCCAGATGTTTTGACGGAAAAGTTAAAACATTGTCCCACGAGGGTGCAGAGGGTGCTGTCTCCTCATCTTTGGAGTCACTGTTTCAGTGTCCCAAAGCCAGTGAGTGCTTGAGACAAGTGACAGAGTGATGGTAACTGGTGCAGACCTCAGCCTTCCCAGAGATAACCCGGGGATGCTGAGATCAGTTTATGTCCAGAGCTATTTCAAGTAACTCTGGCAGAAATCATTTCACAGTAATTTCTCAGTCAGAGGCTAATTTGGAACGTATGTTTAAAAGTATACGGATTTTATCACGATAAGAGTTTCATGATGAACTCATTTTTTTTTCTGCCTGGTGGAATCACTTGGAAGAAGAAAGCAAGCATCATCTGAGACTGAACTGAGCTGATTACAAATAGTCTTAAGAACAAAAAATCAACACAGGCAATATATAGATTATCATTCTTCATCAGTCACAAATAAACTTCACCTCAGATTTTCCACTTGAGTTGACGTTCTCCTCTATTTTTCAGCCAAATATTTCCCAAATAGTTCCAATGACCCAAACCAAGCATTTTTCACTAGATGAATTTCTCTGCTGTGGAAATTCATTCATCCCAAGGCAGACTCCTGGAGAGCCATGGGCAAGGCTTGTCAAGAAATTTAGAAACAAACGTAAGCAAAAGAAGGAAGAAGCTCTGCAAAAGTTTCGCCCCTCCCCACTGCACCTCCCTTTCCTAGTTTTATAGAGGGGGGGGGGGTTACTGACATGGATAAGCCACAGGAGTAAAGCTCGAGTGGTTTGTACATGTCACCAGAAACCCTACAGGAAAATGCAGCTTTATAATATGTACAATTTCGGTTTAGTTTATTATTTATAATACCTGGGTACCAACAAAAAAGCTCAGACACTAATGCAAAGTTTTTAATTTCTTAGTGCGTTGACATCACTTACTGTCTTTCTCAATGTATTTTTATTTGTTTGATCTTCTATAAATTTTTCTCTTTGTTCTTCAGATGGAATAGCAAATCTAGTTCATTCTGAAGACACTCTGCTGCTCTAAAGTAACAGAAACACCTTTAAAAATTTAGAGTTTTAAGTGTGATATCATGTCCCATAAGAATATTTGTATCATTACAGGACACAATATCACCTTGTTCTGTGGAAATCTGAAATTCCACTAATTTATAAGAATACCTATCGCAGCTGTCTGCATTATTTTAATGCAGGCAATTTACTGAAGTCAAGGAATTAAATATTCTGTTCCTGCTTTGGTTCAGCATGTGATTTTGGCTACGCCAACATTTGCAAACCTTTCTTCCTTTCTAACACCCTCATATTCGGGCACCTCAACTGAAGCTTTAAGTGCTGGTTTCTGGTCACAGCCTAAGATTTCTAAGTTTGTAGCATTTGCTGACTGCATGTCCTACTTTCACCTTATCCTACGTACAGCTGGACTCGTCAATATTTTACAGTGGAACTGGTGGTCATCTCTTTCCATAGACCAGGGTTTTAACCATCCAGGGAAAGAACAGGGCCAATGGTGGCTGATGATACATAGATCGTAGAGGATTTAGGATTCTTGGTGGGGGTTTTAGCAAGGCCAGGGGGCAAGGGCTGCTGGAGGGCCAGAGTTATCCATCCATCATATGGCCACAGGGGACATCTTGATAGTGAGATGTCATCTTTGATGTGGATGCCACCTGGGCGCAGGAAAATATGGTCAAGAGCATTGTCCTCTCTCATTATGCATACCTGGCACCCACTCCACCTCCTTCTCAGCAGAGATTGTTGCCATCCCAGCCACACAGCTTTCTTTGATGATTTATCTCCTCTAGACAGCACTCCTCCTAGTTTGTATTCTTAGACTATTATGTGTTTTAAAAGGAAAGGGTCAGCTATGTAATGCTTGCTATGACTGAGTGGGATTGTCAGCTGACCACAAGATATTTAAAAAAAAAAATAAATAAATTGGAAAATGTTCAAAGATGCTAAAAAATAATACTGTTGTGCCCTGCCTTCCTCTTCCTCTCTACACATACACACACACACACGCACACAGAGAACTAAAAGAAATTAGTGGAGAATCAGTGGTCAGCAGAATGATGAACAATAAAAGATCTCAGAAAACTATAAAAGGAGCAAGAAAAACCCTGAGTACTTGTGGAACCCTTGCTAGAGACAGCTCACAGCATTGCAAGGATTAACAAAGAAAGATCAGAAGTGTTGACTAGACACTTTTGTTCTGTATTTGCAATGAAGCTGGAGGGTGTATCTATCCCGTCTGACGTTTCTGCGGGAGCAGAACGTTTATCTCTGCAACAAAGGAAGATCTGAGACAGCACCTGCTAAAATTAAGCTTTCCCCAAAACAGCTCTATTAATTTGCACCCAGGAGTTTTAAAGGAAGTGGCTAAGGAACTTTCTGAAACACTCTCATTAATAATTCACAGATGTCGAGAGAATGAGTTAATTCTTGAGTCTGAAGGTCAGCAAACACTGCTCTAAAGGGTAAAAAAAAACCTGCTACAAAGGAAAAAAACTATAAAGAAGTAGAGACCAGCAAGGCTGACAGTTCCAGATATAGCTTGGAAACAGATTTTTAGGGCAACTATAATGAAAGATTTAGTCTAAGTATATACGTATATATTTATATAAAACAAAGGCTAGTCGTAATAGGTGCATAGTAGTAGTTCGAGGGCTCTAATGAGGCTTAAGATGAGAGGTTTCATAAACTCAAATTATCGAGGTTACTGTGAAGGAGGCCGAAGGATGATTTGGTGCCCATGTGTCACTCGCAGTGGGAGGATGGTCCAGGGATGCCGCTGGTCCAGGTGTCCCTCCGCCTCCAGGGAGGACATGTAGGTCCAGCCCCGTGGGGGTGTGTTGTACGGTGCTCCCACGGGAATGTCCCAGGCGGCCTCTTCCAGGCATTGCCCAGGTGTTTGCAGTGAGGCTGACGGTAGATTCAGGTTCAAGAAGAGGTTTACCTCTCATGCAGGGATGCAAAAACCTTGACTCATGTCCTGAGTGCTTCCACAAGCCAAATAGCTGCTGGCAGGCATCCCCAGACACCTCAGGGCTGGGGTATATAATCTCTATTTTTGTTTTAGAGAATCCACTTTTTTGGAAATATAAACGGCATTTTTATTATTATTTCCAGTTGTTACATGATTCTTATTATAGTTCAGCACTGACGTCAGCAATAAACAATAATAGGATTGTGAACTATTGCTCTTTCTAATAAAATTATGTTTCTTCTCTGCATTATAAATCTAATAGCTATTACATCAGTACCCATAAATATATATCATTGCTTACCTTTTTAATATATACAGGGCATTGCATGCCCCAACAGAAAATAATCAGATTTTTTTTTTATAAGTTAGCCACAGCCATTATTAGATCATGAATGCCTAATAAGTAGAAGTAGAAGATGTAATTAATGGGCAGTTTTCATATCATTTTCTTCTTCTGAAAGGGAAGAAAAAGGTAGCTTTTACCTGCTTTTCTTTTCTCTCTAAAGCAGCAGCCTCTATTCTGTCCTGAGTGTTTCTCCACATTTTTCCTTATAATTTCTTTTCCTTTCCTTCTCTGAGGCTAAATGTTGGTGAAACGGCTCAGCACAAAGGCAGCACAATCTCTCCAGTGAAGTGCCACTGAAAACCTTCTCCTCCTGGAGAAAGAGCCAAGGAAACAGCCCTTTCCTTCATCATTTTGTGCTAATGCACATACTTGCTGCCCTCATGGCCGAGTGTCTCCGCTCCCTTTCCTGTCTGTCATGGGGGAGGCTCCTTTTCCCTGTTCCCCCATTCTTTTTTGGCCATGCCCTCCCAGACGGCAGAATCTCACGGTGCTCATCCTTGGTCTCTGGGGTGCAAGTGCCCAAAGGCTTAAGGCCAGGGTTTCAGGTACCAAGCAGGGCAGCGGTGATGGCCCCACCACACCAGCCCCCTCCCGACACCCCTACTGCAGTGTGTGTGTGTCCCTGAACCCCCCACCCCCCCCCGGAACCTTTCTGGCACCCCGAGGCAGTGCACGACATGAGCACGGCTGTGATCTATGGAAGCACGTGAGAGATCTGTATAAATAAGGCAGATCCCCCCACTCTCCATCCCCCTCCTCCTTCTGCTCCTCCTCCTCCTCCTCCTCTCCCCTCTCTCAGTGCTGATTAATGTGTTGAATGAAACCTTTAAATGTTTGATTTCAAAGCAGAGGGATTTTTTTCTCCCCTCTTTCCGCCTATCTATAAAGAAGAAGAAAAAAAAAAACCGTGATCATGTGGGAAATGTTGATTTTAATGGAAAAATTGCATTGTGCCGACTTTCATAGAGTAGAAAATCCACAGAGTGAGACTTCAGGCTTGGCACCTGCTCCAGAACCTTCCTGATGAAGCAAAGGTTGTCTTCATTAAGAGCATTAATATTCATGCAGCATGGTAATTTTGACACAGAAAAGGTCTCTGTAACCTTTTCTTGTGTGAGAATTTTTTACTTCTCAAGGAAATTACAGTCCAGCAATGACTTAATTAATGCCGGGTTTCTTCGGTGGATTTTGAAGAGCTGTCAGTTTGGGCTTGCGGTAGCTGTCAAGCAGGAAGAGGGCTCTGGCTAGGTAGATTGAAGGGAGGGAGGGAGAGAAGACACCCGAGCCCCCAGCATAGATCCTCGTGGCTGGGGTGAAGTGACGGTGGGGGGAAAGACGAGGGGACACACACCTTCAGCGTTAGTTTTAATTTAGCAACCCACTTTTCCTTTCCCACTGCTGGGTCATTTATTACTGATGTAAAGGACACAGCTTGAGTTAGACCTCTATTTCTCACTCTGTGTGTTTGTTATTTTTATTGTTATTATTACTATTTTACAATTTTCATGTCTCTCTGTCCTTTCTCTAGCAGCACATGTGGAAGTTCTCAGGAGGAGCCCGCTCTGAATGGTGCACAGCCTCTTTTGCAAGTGCAGAGAGAGAGAAGTATCCTTCTGTTTTTAAGAAAATATTTAGATATGTGCATATACGTACGTAATCAGATAAAAATACTCCAAAGAAATGAGATCTGCTGCCAAAGAGGAGCAGCAGCAAGCGGTATTTTTTTTTTCATATCAAAGTTTACATTCTTCTCCAGTGATGTCAGTCATGTTTGCAGACAGAACATTTTGGCGTGTGGCAGCAAAGGAAGGAGCTTCTGATTTTTCCCTCCTTTCATTAATGTGATATTTCGGGGTAGCTTTTGGAGGAGATCCTTTTAGGATCTCTTGTTTCCTGATGCTGTTTCCTTTTTCTTTATCCAGATTGCTTTGAAGTGTCCTGGCTGCTTTCATGGATCCAGGCTGTGCTTTTCTGCCTCGACCCCCTCGGTTTGGCCAACTCTGCCACAGCTGGTTACAGCATCAGGAATGTGCACCACAACCTCCTCCTTCCCCCCGGAGACCAAGAAGGAGACTTCAGCAGCAAGACCTTGAAGGCAAATTCAACTAGCTGATACTTAAGCTGCAAATCCCCTCTCCCCATCCCCTGACAAATGGTTTTGAGGAAAAAAAAAAAGAAAAAAAATTTGTTCATCTATAAAAAATATTTAAAATAATTGGGTCTTCTTTGCTAACAGTATTTAAAGCATGTTTCTTTCACCTGCAAATTAATGCTCCCAAGACGAGACTCTTCCAGTCTTCAGAATCTGAATATCCAAAGACCTCTCCTCCCAGTGCTAGGAAATACCAGAGATTTGGAATTATTCTCTAGTCTAAATGAGGCAGCAGCGTTATGCCAGTGCCTTGTTTAAAGGTGATACAGAAGGCTAAAATGAACATTTAAATTACGTCCTTGAGGTATGAGCATTTTGAATATTTTAAGAAGAGAGACTGCAAATGACGTTCATTTCAGCCAGGTGTAGCCCTTGATTCTTTATTTCTTGTATTGTCAGAAGTGAATTCCCAACAATGTTGCTGATCCAAATTTCTGTTTCAGATGTTGACACCTTGAAATTCAAAGGCAAGCTGCAAACTGACTGAAAACAAAGCTAATGGTACGAAGGCGTGTTGAATGACACAACAAAACTGAAGGATGTTCCGCAGAAAAATATACATTGCAATATATGTCCAAGTGTATAAAAATACAAATAGACCGTAGAACATTCCATGATTTCTAAACGTCTATCCCTTGTCTCAAATGAAATGGCACAGCGAGAGCCCTCGTTAGCCCACCATCCTACGAGCCCTGGCATGCTTTCCTTGCGCTTATTCCTAACAGGCCCAGTTTTCTCCCCTTCCTCCCTTCATATCTAGTTTAAAGCCCTGTCATGAGCCCTGCTAACTCCTGCCCCCAAATCCTTTTCCCCCTCTGGGATAGGTGCTTTCCACCTGCCACCAGCAGGCCAGGTGTCTCGAATGATCAAAAAAAACCAAAGCCCTGTCTATAACATCCATCCCGGAGCCCTGAGTTGACCTGTCGTCTCTTTCCATTAATTTCCTCATTCACGATTGCCACTGAAGGGATATAGGAGAACACAACTTGTGCTCGTGATCCTTCAAGCAGCTGTCCCAAGGCTCTAAAATCTCTTTTAATTGATTTTTGGGCTCCTTCTACTCACTAATATTTTTAAAAATATTAATATTTAAAAAATATTTTAAAATTACCTGCACATTCTCCTCCATTTTAACTCTTTTTAGCTGTCGCCTACTTACTGTGGACATTTTGGTGTGCAGGACTCACTAAGCTTCAAACCAGAGGAAAGTGAGACCTGCAAAAAAGCCCAAAAAGGTTTATCGAGGAAAGGGAGTCCTTACGTGCTCTCTTGTCACCTCGACATACAAAATTCCTAAAGGACCACAAAAATGAAGAGGACTGAGAATCATCTCATCAAATTCTTCATACGAAGCCCTCCTACACACACACACACTGGGGGGGTCCATCTCAGACCCCCATTTCAGAACATTTTTTCCAAAAAGATTTATTTAAGGCTGCGTTGCTAAAAAGGGAGATCCTAGTGAAATATAGCTGCTTTGGGCAACAAACTGAGAGTTTGTTAGAAATTGGATAAAGTGATAAGATGGTCAAAAGAGTATCAAGGTACCTTTCAAGGTCTTAGGAGGTTTTGGCCCCTTTCTAGGTTTGCTTTCAGTAAGCATCATATCACTCCTCCCTGCCCGTGTGGTGCCCTCTGGAAAGCACTCAGAGATGAAGATGCTGTTGCTATATTTGCCTGCTCACCCCTCCTGTTGCCTTACTGGGACAAACCACTTTTTTTTCAGAGGTTACACTAACTTTTTCTCTTGCTATTTCACCATTTAATATAGTGCTAAATCACTTTTTTTTTTTTTTTTTGCCAACTGCTAACCAGCATTTTTACTGAGGATGATCTCATAACGTTGGAGTCCAAGTGAAGAGGTGTCTGCAGCCAAAGGGACTCGAATCAACAGCTAAAAATGTCTAGGATGAAAATCACATCTAGACCCATTCAGACACAGGCTGAGACTCCTCCCAGTTTGCAATTCCTCACCAAAAGCCAGGTACCTCCAGAAGGACTGGTTTTGCTAAAGAGCAGTGATTTCATGTGAGTATCTTGCAGAATGCTGTTTCACTAATAAACTACATGGTCCAGTATGACATCCAGTCCCACTTCACAAATCTCTCTAACTTGCCTTTTCTATGCTAGAGAAATTAGACAAGAAGGTTTTTTTTTGATCAAAATATGATCGCTTTTCAGATACCAAAGCTATGCTAGAATAAAATGAGATTTTATTTATGCACACAGGCAAGAAGGATTGCCTCAAAGGGAATTTTCTAGTCCAGGGGACAAATAATAGGAGTTGTATTTCTTAACATCACAGAAAATGAAATAAATACCTAATATTTCTTCTGCCTAACAAAGTAAGTAATTAGCAGTGCCATAGTCAAGGGAACATGCAGGTAAATGGAGCAATAATTGGGGTGATGCAACATTTGCCCACTTCTCAGATGAGGAATAAGGAGCAGGCCAGCAAGTGAACCCGCATTTTATTTACTGTTACAGTACTGGTAATTAGACAGCTTGCCATAATGGATTAGCAGCAACCAGTGACACCCGTTATCCCTGGCAGACAGAGCAGCGCGTGCTGCAGAAGAAGCTGTTAAAGGCCAAGAAATACAAGTGTGTAAAAGATAAGAATAGCAAGTGGCCTCCCCATGTCAAGCTGACTGGGAGTTGAAAGCAAGCAAGCAAGTCAATCTTTAAATATGCCAGTTAATTTTAATGACATTGAGATTTTACTGACAAGTCTGAAGTATTTTAAGTAATGTCAGAATTATCTTGCTTGGAAAAAACCTGATTTTTTGATGATCTTCTTTTCATGTGTAAGCTTCATTGCTGCTTTTATAAGGGAAGCCCATCCATTTGCTTGTTTTGAACAAAACACCTCTGCAGAGATGTAGCCATTGCACTGTGCCCTCTGCTCTGTCACCAGTGGAAGAGGTTATTTTGGGAAGCACCGACATGGTCCATGCCCATGGTGCCATGCTGCTTGCGTAACCACGCTGTCAGCCTGGAGCCAGGCTGATCAACAGCAGCTCTGCACCCCTGGGGTGATGCCTCTGGAAAGGCACGGTGACCTTTGATGGAGACCTGCTCCATCAGCACCATCGTTTTCCAAGCATGAGCCTGGACTCGCGTAGGGATGCTGAGAGAGAGCCCCGCTCTCCCCAAGGCAGCATGATCATCAGCATACCAAGTGTGGAGCTCTGCATTGTCCTGGGGAAATCAGAGAAGGCCTTGGCTTGTTGACTTGATTGACTGATTGGTGATCTTCCTGCAAGGATATAAATCTCCTCTCATCTCTGTGTCTCTCTCTAGACTGAACACTAAGGAAATACCGGCCTCTCTGCCCTGCAACGCTAAGGGAGCTGTGCGCCTCCCAGCTCAAATGTCTACCCCACTCCCTCCAGGGATAAAGGAGGGACCATAGGATTTGATAGTCCACTGTTACTGTGCTAAAGGTGTTTTTAAATCCCTTTTGCTGACATTTACACAGGTTTTATTCCTGAGCAGCCGTCCATTTAGTTCATAAACACTCACACATACACCAGCATGTAGGTGCACATCCCAACCCTGTGGCAGCAAGGTCTAATTCAGCAAGATACAAAACTCAGATGGAGATGGGGCATTCCATTTTGGTGTCTTGTTGCTGCCAGCCTCTTCCCAAGACCAAGGTCATAATTTTCTTGTCTTCCACAAATGCTTTCTACCAGCAAATCTTGCTCACGTTACTTTTCTAGCCCTGTCCGAGAGCCCTTAGTCACATCACTACCTGCTTCCCCACCTCTGCAGCTTGTTTAGTGCAGGTGATAGTGGAGAGAGCTGTGTCCTCTTCTTCCACACCTCATTTCCCTACATTATGAAGGAACCTCTCCTGCACAGTGCTCAGCTCCTGTTCACCCATGGCAGGCCATGGGCCAAGCCATCGGTTTAACATTTTGGCAATCACCATAAGATTTCATCTGGTGGTTTTAACAGCAATGCCACCCTCCATTAAAAGCCTGTTGCCTTTTTAGAGCAGTCTCTATAAAACCCTGATGGGATCACCCTTATTAAATTCACGTTTTCTTTTTTCCATTGGGATAAACCTATCTCTGGTCTCAGGCAGAGGCTCGTCCCCTCCGTCTCTTCCCTCTGCTCCTTTGCCGCATGGCAGCAGCAAGAGCCCAACTCGGGGAGACAACCAGAGGGCCCCATCTCCCTGCAGCCAAAAACCCCCTTCCCCCCACTGGTGGGCCTCCCTCCCACCCCTATTCCCCACTGCCAGTCACTGTATCCTGCCTAATGGTATTACAGCCATGAAATACGATTTTCTTCCAGTTGGGAATAGGAATTTTGCCATGTTTTGCTGAGCAGCACATTTAATATAAATAATTCCTACTGCTCACAGGCTCCCACTTCTTTGTAAAGGTTTATGCTGAGCCCACAGCAAAGAATTTTAGGGAAAGGATATTCATTACAACCTTGCCTTACTTGTCTGTCACCTTCAGAGATTCCTCACTGGCAGAAGGGGTCATGTAATGTCTTATTTATACCAAGCATTTCAGTAATTAATTTTCTCTACACCATTTTAGCACACACCTGGTTTTTTTTCCTCATTTCTCTATTTGTGGTGCTTTTTGATTTTTTTTTTCCCCACCCCAAGTTGCTTGTTCTGATGCTAGCATGAGACATCCAACCTTTTAAAGAAATCATTCATTTTTTTAAAGGTTGAACATGTCACAGTAAGTCGGTGCACTTAATATTAAATCCCAGCTGTTTCTCTCAAAGTTCTTGAACATTAGGCAACTTGTGGTGGCGCTCATGAGCCCTCTGACACTGGCACAGAGGGTTGATGTGGCATGCAAACTATTGATAGAAAACTATTTTGTGAAATACATTTAAAAACCAGTTGTGTTTGAGGCTGGCATAGACTTTGCTCTATGGTTACCAGTTTAAGGGGCCAAAACCACAGGAAAGGAGTGCTTCAATTGCACTGTTAGGCCCTGAGAAGCACAGCTATGTCCAAAATAAGGACTGAATCCTCTCATCTCGTGCACCTTAAGTTGAAAGATCATGCACAGGATGCAGGAATGACCTATTACCATTTTGCTGCTTACCAGTTGCTCCACATGAGCTTGTCCTTGTCACACATAAACCATCACAACATGTATCTTTGCTGGCAGCCTCTCCACAGGCACCGACCACTGTCCTGTCATGCAGACATCACTGCTACGAGCAGTTAATCAGGGCACCCCAATCAGGTGCAGATAGACTGGAATATCGCTGGTGCGCTTTTTACACCTTTTATTTATGCAACATCTGTTGCTTCCTTTTGTGTGAACTCCACAGCTGTAGATGCCAATTTCTGCACTGCTGCCTGGTCCTTCCTGACCAGCCTTGTTTGCAGAGCAAGAGTAGAAACAGAAGAAGAAAATGTTACAGAAAGAGATGGAGAAAAAAAAAAGCAGCAACGTGACTCACTTTGAGCTGGACTGCTTTTTGCGAGCACACAGGAGCTGGCAGCAGCAGTGAGGAGACTGTTAGAAACAGTCACCTGAAAATGTACGTCCTGCGTGACTGGCACTGGGCTCGGTGGAGCTGCAGAAGAACACGTTTTCCCATCCCCGGCTCAGCCTCCAGTCCAGACCCCAGCAGACCAGTTTAACGACCCTGAGCCGTTCATGTTAGCAGCCAGCGCTGACCCTGGGGTGTCACCTCACAGTTTTGAAATGTCACGGCCTGAGAGACCTTTCCTGTGAGCTTGAGGAAATAACTGAGTACCTCTGTGATCAAACGTGGGTACATGTTAGTGCTTGAGAGACAGCCAGTGAAATCAGGAACAATTCAAAGCACTTATTTAAGAAGCTGCAAAAAAGGTTGTAGCAGGGCAGCTTTAGGACCTGGATGGGTGCAGAGATTCAAAGAAGACAAATGAAGAGTCAGGGCAACACTGGGTGATGGAAGAGGGTTTAAAGCTCAGCCTAAGGAGCCTAAGCAGCAGCGAGGAGCAGAGAGAGGTGAGAAGGAAAGTGGAAACGAGGAGAGCTCTGAGAATCTTCAAGAAGAGATGGCTCACAAGGCAGGACAATCTGACAGATACGAATAGCGGTGGGGAAGCAGTCAGTGCAAAAGCCAGGTATGAAAAGACAGGGAGGAAAATTCATGGTGTATTTACACAGAACTGGTATTTTACAGGCCATGTGCAGACATGATTTTAAAAAGTAGCTGGTGATTTTGTGTGCCACATGGAAAAGCTGACAGCCAGAAACACCTTCAGTTGATTTGACTGTTTTAGTTTTGGAAAATGAGACACCCATAAGGCCTCTCATGTATAACGTGCATAACCTCCCTCCAAATTTCTAGAACCAGAGCCAGCCTAATGCTGGTTTCCTGAACACATTCATCCTCATTTCTAAAGCAAGTGGCCCAAGAGAAAGCTACAGCTGCAGCATGGAGCAGTCGGTACCTCCACACAAGACCCAGACTCGTGGGTGCTGCCACAGCCTTCATCCTCAGCACTGGCAACTCTCCAGGTGCCACAGGCAGTACTGGCCAGGCTTTAGCCACACCCCGCTGCTCTTGCAGAGCTATTCCTTGCTCATTCACTTTGAGTTTTCACTTCACAGCCCTTAAGAGCACCTTGAATCCTCCAAAAACTTCTATTGGGTTAGTCCATGCTGCAGCAAACATGCAAATAAATCTGCATGAAACCAATCCTGGTGCAGAGAGCCCCCCAAATCTCCGCAGCTGGTAAGCGTGCACACGTGTGCGCTTCCTCTGCCTCACACCAGGGTGGGAAGCTCCAGCTCTGCAGGGCGACCATCAGAGATCAGCCTCCAAAAACTGGCCCCGCAGAAGCTGTGCTGCCCCTCAGCTAGCTTGGCCAGGCCTGTGAAGGCTGACAAGCTGAAGTTTGTTAACATTTAGCCTTGCTTAACCCCTGAACTTGGGCTACTTTCAGCTGCCCCAGGATGATTGATAAAAGCCCCTGCACGGCATCACTAATTCAGAGGGCAGTGCAAGCTGTTTGGGTTCCTCCGTGCGCATATGGAAGAGCTTCAGCGTGTCAGATCCAATACTCGATGGCTGTATCGGCAAAGGTGTAATGAAATTCACTTTATTGCTCCTTGAACATGTTAGATTTAAGATTGCGTAAGAGGACTCAAGTCTCGGGGCCACTATTTGGTTAAAAACTTGGAGAAGTAATTTTCCCACTTGTGCTATTACGCATGTGGTTTTCTTTATTTTGAGATCTCACTTTGCCTGGGTATACGTACATCCATATATCTCACAGTGCATGTATGGAAACCATACACAATAACAAAATAGCCTTATGTACTGTTAAGGCTGGTTTTAAAATTTACAGGGTACAACCCTCTTTTTTTTGTTGTTGTTGAAAAGAATAATTTTAAAACAGTTCCACATAGCTAATGTAGTGTTTGGCCTTCCATTAAAAAGATACTATTAAACCAGTCACAGAAACACTAGCAAGTGAGTAAATGTTTAAACCACAAATCTCGCTGAATTCCTATGGGAAGGAAGGGGGTGGGGGGCTCTACCAGTTCCAAAATGGCAAGATCATATATCAGAGGTGAATAATAATGTGCAAAAAATATGTTTTAAGGAATAACACAAACAAGGAGGAGTGGGAGAGAAAGGACTTTAAGGGACGAAAAAGTTTAATGCAAGGAAAGATGGAGATTCTGCAAGCATAGCTTGCTGAAGGAGTGGAAAGAGGGAGAGAAAATGATAGAGAGGAGAAACAGGAAAAGAAGGAGAGAAAGAAGGAAAAAATAAAAGTAAAAAGGAAGAGGGAAAAGTTTAAAGAAAAAAAAGAAAAAGGATAAAGAAAAGCAAAAAGAGAAAAAGGTAAAGTAAAAATAAAAGGAAAAAGAGAAGAAGGAAAGAAAGAAGGGGGACTGAACAGGAGTAAAGAAGCGAGGTGAAAACCACCCTGTCTGTATCAACGCAAATGAGGCCTCGCTGAACCAGCGTGCACGAAGCGCGACTGTATATTCCATACACGAGACAGTTAAAAATTTGAACATAAGGTAGCATTTCCTTTATCATATCCCATAAAAATAGCAATTTGCTAAAGCCCTTGTAGCACAGTATGGAAGGTGGTGTATTTTACTGATAATGTAGAGATGACAGATAGTCCTATACTAGGAGGTTTCAATGGTGTCTTGCTGTATAGCATAATAAATTGTGAGGAGCAGAGACAGAGGACAGTGCAGGCGCTGCTCCACCTCCAGTAGCCAAATAATTCAGCCCCGGCTCAGTAATTATGCTGTGTGAAAATATGGGATTAATTAGACTGGTACACTAACACACTGTAGTCTCATTAAAGGCTGAACAGCATTTTCATAGATACTGCCACTTGAACAGGGCTGCTGCTAATGTGAAAAGACAAAGTCTCCTCTTTTCACACTCCTTGCTTATTATCTTACTTAAGGCCACTTAAGCAAACTTCCAAAGGCAGCCTGGCAGAAAGCCCTTTGTGGGATTTATTTTGTTATTTTACCTGTATGCCAGGGAAGCAGGAGGAAAAAAAAAAACCCACAAGGGGAAATGCTAACATTAGCAATAACCGCAGATTCTCTCGCTCTGCACCAACCAGATCTTTTTCTTTCCTTCCTTTTACCTTATTTTTCCTCTCACTTTTTGGGGGAGGGAAACATGGAGTGGAGGGGAATGATGAAGGGGAGGGATGTCTCAAAGAGAAAGAGATCAAACTTGTCTGCCGTTGCAAACCTCAAGTGTTTGATTTCAATTTAGGGGGTCAGCCTCTCCCAGGGGTTTGCTCAGCCTGACAGGGGGAGCAGGAGCCCCACACCAGTGCCACGTCCCGGTGAGCGGTGCTGGGGTAAGACCTCTGTCTTTTTAACTGAGAGGTGATTAGTGAGCCAGAAGACATAATTTACGCTAAATAGTTACTGTTTCACAATCTTTTATCTGCAGAGAAAAGCCTCCTCCTGGTTACTCCAAGCCACCAAGAAGGTCTCAGTCACCCAGTACATGCAAATGTTGCTACACTCACAGTTGTATCTCTGTGGTTCTTTCAAACCCTGTGGAAAAAAACAGCTGACATGGGACGGTGGTGCTTTCCAGACTATAAACGCACGTCTTTCAGAATCCATCACCTGGGAGGAAACAGATCTGGAAGGGGAAGGAGGGCTGTAACACAGCCTCAGTTAAGGAAGCAGTTCTCCTCCGTCAGATCCCCATGCTGCCCACACCTCCTGGGTGTGCACCCACACCAGCCAGGCAACTGGCCCAGACATTTCCTGGGGTGCCTGGTCCCCCGCTGCACTGCTCTGAGGCTTTGGCCCTGCTTGGGGACATCTGAGGGTGCTCAGCGCAGCTGGAGGGAGGTGGGAATCGGGGCTGGCATCATCCAGTGGCTCCCAGTGGTGAGTGGGTTTGGTCCTTGTGCACTTTAATTCAGCGTAAATGGTGGGGATCCAGTCCGCCGTGTGGGGAGCAGACTGCCACAGGGGTGCTAATATATATAAAGCCTGTCCTTTAAAATTAACAGGCCTCTGTAAAGATCTGCTTCACCCTGCTCTCAGGAGAGCTATTAGAGCAGAGAGAGGCTTTGCCACATACACAGGAAGGAAGCAGGGGGTGAGCGAGGCAGGAGAGGAGCCCAGCATCTCCTGATGACAGACAATAATAGAGGTATCTGGGCAGAAATACTGTGGGCTTGGAGATGCCTTTGAAACCGGCAACTGTAATATTCAAGTCGGAGAAATAGTTGACGTTGAATAGACTGAAACCTGCTTTGTGGCTTAACAAAAGTGGGCAATAGAGAGAGGCTGACATGAAACAAGTCAGTCTGCAGCAGGCTCTAAGGTTAGCATCATTAGCAAAGGGGAAAAATGATTAGCAGTAAAAAGCAAGACATTAAAAAGAGATTTAAAAGGAGAGCTAGAGGGAGCTAGGGGATGGGGGGGGTGCTTTATTTGTACCTGAGGAAAATAAAAGAGATTCCTTCCAGACACATTTGAATTCTCTCTGCTGCCTTTGCACACAGAAGTTTTATGAATATTTACCTTTCACATGGTTTGGGGAAGGATAAATTCTTTTGCACTGCTATTGAAATCTGAGAGCATTCTCTTGCCCGTATGCAAATCACTTATATGAAATCAAGATCTGAGAGTTTCCCAAATAATGTCTCTCCTGCAGGTAAGTGCTTTTTTCACTCCTCTCTTTAAACGTGGGGTGATTAATGGTCAGGGCTTTTGGATCTTGTTGGTCCGAGTCAGGTTCATCAGACATGGCTTTAGCCTGGTTGGTTCAGAAACACTTGGTAAGACTTTAGCTCTCAAGCGACAATGTCACTTTAAATAAATAGTGTTTAGGCTCCTAAGTCTCATAAGTGCTTTTGAAACTGTTACCTCCCAGACTCACTGCAGGTAGTATTTCATCAGTAGGGCCTCCATCGTGAGATGGAGACAGCATGCAGCCATCCAAGTCTTCTTTATACTCACAGTCAGCATTAGTGGCGTTATCCTGGGGATAAGGGAGGATAAATTTAGTTTCTGGTGTCGGGAGGCTTTCTAAATATATCTTCCAGATCATAAGAGTATTCACATTACACCATCTTCATTGAGGTCTGTAGAAAGGAGCAGAGTGTCCATGGCTAGCCTCATGTCACCTTGCCATGTGTGTGATGCTGCTCTGCAGTGACACGGCTCAGTGGCAAGTCGGGAGCCTTGGCGAGGAGCCAGGACACACGATGCTCCGCCAACACCTGCTTGTCCGTCACGCCCTCTGATGGGACAGCCCTGAGGGTGCTACTGCTGAAATTTGGAGAGATGGTCTCCAGACACTTCTCTGGCTGTGCAATGGTCCTGAAGCTGGCAAAACCCACATTATTTATTTTCACTTCTTTGTTATAGACATCCTGAGGAAGCTGCCCCTATTGACTTAGGCAGGAAGGATCACAAACGTGCACGCATGATACCTGCACACGTGTAATAGTGCTCTTAAGCTGTACTGTCCACATAAATTGTAGCTGTTAACCCCTCACACATCACAGCCAGCCCTGGACATCTAACACACTAGCTGCATGATTTACCGAGGGCCAGCTCGCTCTGGCACTGAGCAGCCACCCTCCAGCTGAAGCCTCACCCATTGGTCTG
This sequence comes from Trogon surrucura, assembly GCA_020746105.1. Classification (NCBI taxonomy): domain Eukaryota; kingdom Metazoa; phylum Chordata; class Aves; order Trogoniformes; family Trogonidae; genus Trogon; species Trogon surrucura. Next base: position 64,036,291 of record CM036619.1, on the reverse strand, counting down.
GAGGGATCTGTGGTGGTTGTGGGAGGGCTCCTCACAGCCTCCAGCTCCTGTTCCCCCAAGGCTGGCACCATCCCTGCTGCCACCACTCCCCTCAGCCTTTGTGCTCTTCCAGCTATGAGGCCATCACACCACTCCTGTTGTGGCTGGTGCTGCCTCAAACAAGCTGCATTAGGATGAGTTCACAATTTTTGAACGGGGACACCCAGAAGAAAAGAGGATGGATGGACAAGTGATCACCCACTCCCTTGGGGAGGCCTCTGATGCCTCCAGCAGGAGTTCCTGGCCCCCTCCCCCTTCCCAAACTGGAATTCATCAGGGATTAAGCAGACTCACACAGATCAAGTCCTGCATAATTCTGTAGGCTGTCCCGTGAATCACGACAGCAACCTACCGTCATGAATGTGGCCACAACACAGAGAAAGTGCAGGGCGTAGGATTAGAGGTATGAAAAGTTATAATTGGCAATTGGCTGCATGAAAAATACAACTGGCTGGAGTAGAGCTTTTATCCTTTTCCCCCTATGAGGGGTTACAGAGCTCCTTCCCCACCAGTCATTGAGCTCTGGTGTTTGTCCAAGACCAAGAGGTGAAAGCACAGCTCACTAAACACCGGCCAGATAGAACACTTAAGTGCACAGTTGTCTTGTAGCTGCTGAACAAGTGCCTTGGCTTCAGCAGCAGTACTCGCAGCAGGTGTAGTGTACCCGCCTGCTTAATTCTCCTCTCTGGTCCTAGTCCATCACAGTGGCACAAGCCTTTGGAAACTACAGGTAAAATACTAAAGGAAGGAGAAATGGAAATGCAATTTTGACACACCGGCGAAAGAAAATGAGTGCTGATTATGAGCTGTCAGATTCATCCTTCTCTCATCTCACTCCGTGTGAATAGAGAAATCAAATTAAAAACGCCTGAATGCATTCAGGAACCCAAAGGGGAACATATTGATCTGCAGATAAGGTCAGATACAGGTCCTCCAGTTTTTGAGCCGGGGAGTACTTAGGGTGTTTGTGAACAAGGGAGTGAGTATTTCCAAGGCTGGCCAAATGGGACCCTCTCTTATGCTCTTTCTCATGAGAAATACATTTCAAAATTTAGATAACAAAACCTATTTACCTTGAATGCCCATAGACAGCACGCCCCTGGGCAAACCTGAAACACAGTAGCCTTCAAACAGCCTCTTACAAGGGAAGATGGAAGGAACTAAACATGGCAAGTATGTTAGCTGATCATAGCCTGGCAGAGCCACACGAGGCATCCCGCACCCCCTGGAAAAGGGGCACTGGTGGACCTGAGCTCATGTCTGTGGAGACCAAAGAGGGATCTGATCACCCCAAAAAAGCTGGAAGGAGTTTAGTTAGCAGAGCCAAGTATGTCAGTTACCTGAACATTAAGATTTTTCCCAACTTCTTCATTAAACTTCTTCATCTCCCGAGAGTGTTCAGACTAAAAAGTTATTAAAATATCATTTTCTCTCTGTGTCCCTTGTTATTTTTGCATTCCATCTCGAGGTCCATTGCTGTTACTTAAAGGGAAGAAAGAAGCTTTTGACTGGAATAACGACAATTTGGAGGGCATCACTTTGCTCTGTTGTGGATCTATGCCTTTTTCTGATATACATGAATTCAAAGGCTGGTGCTTAGATCTCAGACAGGATAAAGCCAGTGTTTGCTTCAGAAGGATTTTCTTTGGAAAGAGTACTTTTTTATAATCACAGAATGACATACTGGTCTGGGGTTATAAAGAGAATTTTATATTTAAAAAGCTATCTCTGAGATATGTGCTCCTTTTGCCCAGCTATAAGCTAAGCAAAACACAGAGAGAGAGGGAGAGAAAATGAATTAGCTTGAACTTTTGCTGAGATAAATATGGCCTGATCTTTTAAGTTTAGTTCATCCAAGCAATCTCTCTGAAATCAGTGGGGTTTCACCAATGTGCTTGAAAGCAAACCTTGGATTAACAATAAAAAAATACTTTCAGTACCTCAACTAAGTTTAGCTGTAATTAGAGACAGGACTCAGCAAAGTACCTGCTTCACCTGGCTCTCCACAGCTATCCCCGAAGTCACGTATTCCATGACTGTGTTGCCAAGCAGTGCCTTGTCCCTCTTCCTGGAGACACCAAACTCCACCGGCCACTGTTGCTTTTTGGCAGGGGATGCAGAAGCCCCCAGGGCGATGCCAACTAGGGTAGCCGGGCACATCAAGCTGGAGGTAAACCGGGTTCCCAGCATCCTCGCCTCACCCAAACAGCGATGGGAGACCATCACGTGGAGGGAAACTCCTCTGCTCATCATGCTGGTCCAGAAATGGCAATATTGACTTAATACATGCAAAACCAGCAAGGGACAAACTGGGCTCTGGTCTGCATGAAATTGTGTCGAACTGAGAGAAAAAGAGAGGGGGAGAGAGAGAGAGAGAGAGAGAGAGAGAGAGGGAGCACACATGCCTCTCTCTGTACCTACCCCTAGCTCTAACCATTTCTTTTCAGCATTTTCAGATCATCTGCTTTTCACAGGCATTGAAAACTAGTGAGAAAGCTGAAGCCTGATTGTGACTGTAAGCTAATGTAGTCTACATGCAGCAGACATCTAATATGATGTTATTTATTCCCATAGATCTGTTTATTTTGTTTTCAATTTACCAAACCCTGTGACACATTCCCAAAGGTGCCTTGTTGTACAATACGTTGCACACAGTAAGATATTCAGCCTAATTCACTCTTTGTTTTGTTTCAGTTCAGCTGCATGAGGGCACAAACGCGTCTGTGTTATATCTTCGCCTGTGACTGATGTTGCAGACTATTGCCATAGGGTTTTGTGAAATGGGATCTTAGTTAATCTAGGGCATTGTCTTTGTAGTGCTAAATTCTTATTTGCAAACATAATGTTCTGGCATTGATGCAACAGGGGAACATTAGTGATTTTTTTTCCGTTTAGAATAGACTGTATGTATGTGTTTTTAATAAACTTCTATTCTAAAGCTTTTTCTCCCTATTCTGCATTTGATCTGAGACATTTATAACACATTGCATCATGTCACATTGATGTCTTTAGCCAGTCAAGCCAAATATTCATAAAACCCATGTGCCCAGACAGAAAATGTACAACACTACGGAGAAAAGTACATCATATTTTTTAAAGCATCCATGGGAAGGTACTTCTAGGTTTTTAACATCTGCACACATACAGAAAAGATTTTCAAAAAATTGTCTGTCCATAGCCTGTTCTCAGCCTGGAAGGATAAGATCACTTAGAAATCAATGGCTTTTCTTTGCACTTCATTGAAAGCTCTCATGTTTTCATTTTTCTTTTACCTCAGGAACGTGTTATTATTTGGTATACTGAGGACTTGGTCTGAGGAACTGGTGCAAGATTAGGAATTCCCAGTTGGATGATATTACAAAAGTGTGCTGCAGACAAAATTTAATGTAAACACGATCTGGAAGAGATTTGATGAGATTGTGAAAAAAATGAAGATGGGATGCAGATACATTAATAAACCAGTCTGTGGCTAGTGAACATAAAGCCTGATTGATCACAATTACTGCAGTCCATAACTGGAAAACCAGACGTCGGAGGACATGCATGAGGTAAAGCTGGTCTGACATCAGAACTGAGTCTCATGTATTCATTGTGTGGCAGCTACAGAAATCCATCTCTTGCTTGTGATGAGTATGTTTCCATAAAAGCATTTAAAGTGGTTTAATTTTCACTTCAGGAAGCTTTTAGACTGATTATCACAAGGGCTTTCTGGGAAACCTGCTTGGATGAAGAAGCCAGATCTCCCACACGTGCCTCCCAATGTGCACACATTTGTGTCTGGCACCACAGAACAAGGCGCTTCACTTGGAATTAAGGCTGATCGCGCAATCGGCCAGCTCCCCATCACCCGCGACCGCTGCCGGGAGCTGTGCTCATCCCCTTGGAAATGCGGGTGGAAAAGGCCCCATGAGCTGCCACTTGCCTGATGGGTCAGCTCTCTGCTGCATGGTTGGGTGTCTGCATTTGGTGAGAGGTCACGGCTGGTGGGTCAGTTAAAGGATCTCCTCGTAGGAGCACTCAAAGCTTGGCTCTCTCCTCTGCGCACGCTCCGATACGCCCAGTAGAGTCAGCCCCACGTAGTATCGTCGCCCATACATTTAATATCCATGTGAGCTCCATACAGAATGGAAATTAGCTATTATATATCAGCAGCAGAAGCCCCCGAAGCTAACAGGAACAGTAGGGTCAGAAGAAGAGATGGTGCACAGCAAAGTGAACAAAGAAATGCTCTTTTCTGCCCAGTGCACACATCAACCCCTGGTATCTGGTTTGTGGTCACACTGAGCACACTGACAGCCAAAAGTCACGATGAAGCATTAAAAGGTGGCATGATGGTCATGGACCAGGGATATCTCCCCATTTACCAAAGTCTAAGAGCTTTGGAAAGAAAATATCTATGTTAGATCAAATAAAGTCCCCCGAATGGTTGGAGATCTTTCTCTGCACTCTGTAGTTCTCCATCTGTGAAACAGAAAAAAATCTTTCCTCATGATACCTTGGTAGGGCTAAAGAAGGACAAAGCCATGAAAGGCTGGGAAGCACTCAGATACCAGAGTGACAAGTGCCAGAAGAAATGTTTGTTAAAAATGACTCATTCTGCCTCTGGAGTAGGCTTTCAACAGCATGCAATAAACTAGGCACGGGGCCACCCACTAAACAACCAAGACAAATTATTGCAAAGCTGCGTGTCGAGTGTGCCCCTGCACACCATCCGTGGCATGGTAGAGTGCAGGGGAGGACGTTGGGGTGCAACCACCCACCCACGCTACAGCGAAGCCACGTGTGGGCTGCTCGGGCTGGAGCCTCACTTGCACTGCTGAGGTGTTGAGTGAGGAAATGGAGCTAAGTTGTGAACCCTGGAGAGGAGAGGAGAGGAGAGGAGAGGAGAGGAGAGGAGAGGAGAGGAGAGGAGAGGAGAGGAGAGGAGAGGAGAGGAGAGGAGAGGAGAGGAGAGGAGAGGAGAAATGGATCCCTGCCTCTTTGAGGGGCTTTGGGAGCTTGCTACTGCAGAACAGCCATTTTTGTTCTCTCTTTAGTAGGAAGGCTCAGCAAACAGGGACAAGAAGAATGAGGACAAACCCAGTAACCAGCGCAGAAGAGCAGATGGATAACAATTTCTGCTGCGTTAGCACTTTGTCTACTGAATCTTGGAGTCGGATACCAACAGACTGCAAAAGCGAGTGAATTTGGTTATCTTCTCTTGGTGACTCAAGCAGACATGTTGCCTAAGACTTGGCTGAGGCTCCTCAGCAGCAGGCTTCTGTCCACCACAGACCACATTACAACGCAGCAAGACACACGGTTTCTACAGCAGAGTGGTCTGCAGACAGGATTACCATGCATGCAGCAAGCCTGTTTTTGTTAGATCCAGCCCTTTACCTGCAGGAACAAGAAGTTCACTCATGGAACTGAGAGAAAATAATAATAAAAAGGGGTCAGGGGTTCTAGAGGCTCTCCCAGGTCACTCAGCGTTTCTCCTGTGGATCCAAACTCCCAGCTACTAGGTAGAAATGCTCTGGGAAATTCCTGCTTCCATATGCTCTAAATATCTGCTCTACCTAAATTTTATCACCACAGCTCACATATGGATTTAAGGCAGGAGTCTGAGCAGAAACACCCCAGACAGTACCTAGCTGCTCCATGCCAAAGCAAGGCAGCTATCCTGGTGTTTGTGATGCATCCCGCTAGGTTTCCATTCACCTGCCATCCCCACCAGGCTGCTGTCGGTTGACAGTGCCATTGCCTTCTGTTCAGTGTGCCACAGCAGCCTCAGCCTCTCTGCTGTGCTGGCAAGAGCAGGCAGTGGGCTTGGGATATATATGTCTCTATCTGGGGCCCCAGGTGCAAACACAGCCTCAGGTTTCCCTTTGCTGCCTTCTTCTTAACCTTGAATTAAAATAGAAGAATAAATCAGCGGAATGATCTGCTTTGCAAATTCATAGGCAGACCACAAGAAAAAATAAGGAGAAGAAAGAGCAAGGCCGAGAGGACGGTCAGATGTCCCTAGCAAAGGAAAAATCCTCCTGGAGCCGGGCATCTGGATTTCCCTGTTACCAAACACCAGCAGTCACTGCCATATGCTGAACAGAAAATACAAACCTGTTCCACACCCCAGCAACCGAGGCACACATTGGCAGGTTGAAGAAGCATAGCAGGATCTGAGGGAAAGTCCTGAAACTCTCTCAGTATAAGATATCCACTACCAAAGACCTTATTTGCAACAGAAATGAGTCCTTCCCTTCCTCTGGCGACCCCCTGTCCTACCTGGACAACATGTGTCTTCTCTGTGGGTGTCTCACCTTGCAACCCGTAGGTGTCGGAAGCCCCTTCCTGACCTGTTGCCGTGCACAGCACTGCACCTCCTACGGCCAGATCTTCAAACCAGACGCTGTGTCCTGCAGGGTCAGTTGCTTGTGTCTGTCCTGTGTGTTGGTGGAGAAAAAAGGGAGAACAGAGAGGGAAAGGGAGCCGGACTTGGGCCGTGGGTGTGTGCTGGAAAGGCACCAGGTTTTGTCTGCCAGTTTTGTCTGCTCCTTGTCTCTCAGCTCTTTTATGTACAGCTTTGTTACATGTGAGCAGTCATTGCTTTTGGTTCCTGGTAATTCACAGAATCACAGAATCACAGAATGTCAGGGATTGGAAGGGACCTCGAAAGATCATCAAATCCAATCCCCCTGCCAGAGCAGGAATGCCTAGATTATGCTACATAGGAATGTGTCCAGGCGGGTCTTGAATGTCTCCAGAGAAGGAGACTCCACAACCTCCCTGGGCAGCCTGTGCCAGGGCTCCGTCACCCTCACTGAGAAGAAGTTTCTTCTCGAGTTTAAGCGGAACCTCTTATGTTCCAGTTTCAGCCCATTAACCCTTGTCCTATCAGTGGTTGCCACCAAGAAGAGCCTGGCTCCATCCTCCTGACACTCATCCTTTATATATTTGTAAACATTAACGAGGTCAGCCCTCAGTTTCCTCCAAACTAAAGAGCCACAGCTCCCTCAGCCTTTTCTCATAAGGGAGATGCTCCACTCCCTTAATCATCCTAGTTGCCCTGTGCTGGACTCTCTCCAGCAGTTCCCTGTCTTTCTTGAACTGAGGGGCCCAGAACTGGACACAGTATTCCAGATGGGGTCTCACCAGGGCAGAGTAGAGGGGAAGGAGAACCTCTCTCGACCTACTAACCACCCCCCTTCTAATACACCCCAGGATGCCACTGGTCTTCCTGGCCACAAGGGCACAGTGCTGGCTCATGGTCATCCTGCTGTCCACCAAGACTCCCAGGTCCCTTTCCCCTACACTGCTCTCTAAGAAGTCATTCCCCAACTTATACTGGGACCTGGGGTTGTTCCTACCCAGATGCAAGACTCTACACTTACCCTTGTTATATTTCATTAAATTTTTCCTCGCCCAACCCTCCAGCCTGTCCAGGTCTCGCTGAATGGCAGCACAGCCTTCTGCTGTGTCAGCCACTCCTCCCAGCTTGGTGTTATCAGCAAACTCGCTTTCATTTCTGCTTTCAGAAGCTCCTTATCAAGCTCAGTTCTTGAGGCTCTGCCTCCTACCCCTGGATTTGCTCAATCTTTTCTTCTCCTTTGTCTAACCAGATGTCCCGACGTGACACTTACCCAACCAGCCCTCCCAAGGACCTGTGTGACTTTCAAAATCTGCCTGCTGACCATTGCATGGATCTTGAAGCTCACAGCTACTTGCATAGGGATGCAATGTAAAGGAGATAACAAACCAACCACCCGTCCTCCTGCTCCTTGTTTATCCAGGTGGATCACTCCTGGAAACTGGCAACAGGAGTCTGTGTGCAGGACCTCCTAGAAGCTGAACCAACACATAGAAAAACTGCAGTAAGGAATGGGGACTCAAAGCAGTAGGAGTGATCAGAGACTGGGGGAACATGGAAGAAAAGCCACCCAGAATCAAGCTATTGCTGCCCAGGGGATTGCTATTCTTAGTAATCAGAAACTCCCAGAATCTGATGGTCCTCAGCCGCAAGACTACATGTTACATCTGGTCACTCAAAGTGGGCTTGATAAATGCATTGCTGTCAGGGAAAAGAATGTGTTTTAAACAAGGTCACGTGTCCTGTTATGTTGCAGGACATAATCCTAGTTTGTACACCAGTCATCTATTGCATTTCAATTGCATGATACACACTGGATCTACCTGCCTGCTGTGGATCTTCCCCCACTCCACCACTACTCTCAGAGCCTTGACCATCGTCTAAGAACATCCTAACAGAAAAATGGCAAAGCTGGTTTTGTACAAATGGAGTTGGTGGAAGCTACTGGTTCGTGCTCTTCCTAGTGAAAAGTGATATTCCGTTGATGGTGAAAATCCCATTATATTCTACAATTTTGAAAAAAAAGTCTTAAATATTCATCATGCTCTTTTTCTGTTGGATTTTTTTTTTTCTTTTTTCCAGTTCAAGAAAAGCCTGGTTTCCTTTTCTGGGCATATTAAATACCATATTTAAATAGCTGAAAACAGGTAGCCCTTTAAAGAAGTACCTAATATCCACAGCCACAGCAGAAATTAGTTGGTCTCTGGCTGAGGGCTTTCTATGAGCTTTATTTAATACATGTGAAGGTCTCTGTGTTGCCATCCCTATTACACACACAAGGCAGATTCCACAGTGGACTACATTTGGTCTTGCATGCCTATTTTCTACACAGTTTTACTTACCATTCTTAAAAAGGATAAACAGACAGGCGTGTGCTTATATATTTTGAAGAGTATATTTCCTCATACTGTAGAGGAGATTTCTTTGAATACGCTTTCAACATTTGCAATTGTGCCCTTGAAAGTTTTAGCAATATTTGTTTCGGATAAGTTTATTTTCGTATGATTGATTGAAATCTCAAGCTGCAATTAAGAAAATTGCAGCGGGAACCATTAAAGGGATAGCGTCATTTTCTCCCCTTTCCACTAAAATGTCAGGTTTCAATGTCACCGCAAGATAACCCAATCGCATGCTTGTACACCGCTCACCCGGGCTGGAGTAAGCGTAAAACCGTCTGGAGTACTAATTACAAACGACTAGAAATAATGACACGTGGCAGAAGGAAAATGAAAGGCCCTGGTCCTTATTACTTAGCCGTCGAGGTGTATATGTGCAGTAATGCGGGTTATTGTGAAGTAGTCTATTTAGTAAATACACGAACATCCATCCCCACTTGTAGATTAGCCTCAGTCCCTCCCCCACCTCCCTCTGTCTCTCTGCCCTTTCTTTCTCTCCAATTATAAACCAGCACCAGGTTTTCTCATCAGCCATCTCCACGTCTCCAAATGGCTTTTCAGTGTCAGGCCTATCAGGAAATTAACTCATCATGCAGTGACAGCTGCTAATTTTTTCCCCTTACATGTCAGATGGATCGCCTGCTGAAGCTAATAATGAATCACCAATCCCTGATTAGAAGGTGCTTCCGAAACATATAACTGCCATCTGAGCTAACTTTTTTCTTCATATAAAATGATATCACCCTAGAGGAGTAGAAAACGAATTGTATTCTTCAACAAGATGGAACAGGGGTAGGCTGTTTAAGTGAGCCACGTGCTATCTTAAATTATGGGCTAATATTGCACAGTAAAATAAGTGAAAACTCACAGCTCTCTTATTTTACCATATGAATGACCTTTTTTCTGTTACTTAATCCTTTCACTAGAAGTAACTTTCTTTCAAATTTCAGGAGTGGTTTTGTCTTCACCCTTCTCTCTATTCTGTTTACAAATTCTGAGCTCAAGAAGTATACTGAGCTGGGAAAAAAGTTGGAAAAAAGCCCCAGAAGTTGCTTTCTGAGGCCTGTGCCTACCACCACGGCAGCTCCTTGCACTGCCCTTCCAGTAGCTCCAACCCCGTCTCTCCATCCCTGTGACTTTCTGAAGGGGACTCACCTGCATTTTAAGCTCAGGTTCAGTTCAGGGCTAGCCTGAGGGGCAAGAACTCTATGAGCTGAATCCACCGTCCACCAAGATCACAAATATATTTCTTCCAGGACTCACAGGTAACATTTCTGGTATGAAAGCACCATTTATAAATGACGGCAGTGCTTGCAGCACTATTCACAATCCACATGTGCACACCTCAGTGCATCAAGTGTTGGCTCTGGCTCGTCTCACTTCCATAACAGAGTGCAGCTGGCAGTCAGGCAGAGCAGTATGTAGCTGTGGGCACTTTGGGTTGCGCTGGGTATTGCGTTTTTTTTTGTTTTGCTTTTGTTATAGGAAATATTTCTCTAGATCTAGTTTCCAGCTATCTCTTCTCTTTGATTTCTCCCGTAAGGTGGAACCTCAATTCAGGTGCCAGAAGACACTGCCATTGGAGGTGTATATCTGAATCTCTCGAAACGGAGGTTAAGACTGCTTGCCTGAAACATCTTTCTTTTTTTTTCTTCCTCTGGTTTTGCTTTCATTTAGGTTTTTTTTTGTTATATTTTGGTGGTGTGTTGTTGGGTCCTGTCCTGCATGCCGTCTGTCCCCCATCCCCACCCTGCATACTAGTTTGACGCTTCCTAAACACTTGAATTTTTCATCTGTTTGGCATCATCACAGTATGATCCATCTTTGTGAATGCTAATTCAGGACGGGTAACAAAAAGGAATTTAAAGCCATGACTCTGGCAGTCAGGACATCAGAAGGCAACCGTCTGACAAGGGAATACTGCACTCTCAACAACTCCTTCCCACTACAGCACAGCCCCTGATTTCTCCAGGAGACAGGAAACTGAAGGTGTTCAAACCAAACAGCAAAACACACTTTCAGGAGTGAAGAGCCGCCTGGGCTACCTGCCCTCCTAGGTCCACCTCACAAGCTGGCCTACTCTGCTCTGACGGTGGACGTTGCCTGTGGCAAAGGGCCGCTGCAGCCCCTGAGCTGGCTCCATGCTGGGGGTCTGGTGCTTTTCGGGGGCTGCTCTACCCTGAGCGCCAACCTCTGCTGCCTCCTTCTCTGCTCCCCAGGGCAGAGGAGCAAGGAAAACCTTGGCAGATCCACAGAGCAATCCAGCTGATTTCCCAGTTTAGGATATGGCGCGGTGCTGGGAGCTCAGGCATGGGAGGTAGACAAGTGCCAGTTTCCTAAGCCCTGGGATTGATCTGCCGTAGCCTCAACTTTGGGTGTAGGAGCAGAGAGCATTTTAGCACAGGCTTGAGACATGGAGTCCTTAAGTAGGCTGCCTGCACGGGAATAAATGTCACCCATGATTTCTAACGTTATATTTGTAGGGCACTACTAAGTTAACTTTAAAGCATACATTAAAAAGAAGGAGGGGAAAAAATAAACAGCCCTAGAAAAATATTAGCTCTTCTTATCAGGTTGCACTCAGAGAAGAGTATCATTAACCTGAGCTTCCAGGTAATTACAGCACATGGTAGGTTAGGTTAGTGAATCCTTTCCAATGCTGCCAACCACAGGAACACCTACCACTTTTTTCTCTTTTTTTTTTTTTTTTTAAATGCAAAGGTCTGCTCTTTTCATTGTGCATACAATGTGATTGCTGGTTTGACACTGCAGGCTACACTGGTTTTATGAAGGATTAAATGCCACCTGAGACATATTTATCCTAAATAAATCACAAATGGTAAACTGCAGCATGTCAGTGTCAACACCCTGTACTGCAGCAGAAAGGTTAGCCATACAGGACTAAGCACAGCGAAGAATTAGCATCCAAGCTGCAAGACCACAGGGCTAGAGTTAACAGGAGAAATGATCAAGAAGAAATATTTCCACTGAAAAACATTCCGTTTCTTGAACATCTGTGAGAGTCTTGCAGAGGGCCATCATTTTGTAAAGGTCACCTTTTTCCTGATAACAAACGGGAGTTGATCCTGTCACTGTTTGCTGAAGACAGTATTTAAGAGTAAGTGAACAGCCTGTCACTTTTGAGAAAGACGAGCAAGTCAAACTCGGCTAATTATGAATCTCGATGTCTAACTTGAAATTTACTTTTTTGGGCGTTTGACAAAGACACAACCTTAATTCCTGGAAAATAACAAAATTTCAAAAATAATAATAAAATGAGATGAAAAGACAGCAGGCTCTTATAGACCAGAATGAAGCACCTTTTCTCAGCAGCTCGATCAGAAAATACATTTTTAAACAGTTGCTTCAGGAAGGAACTATTGTTTTACCTCACCCCAACTTTCTTACACTTGATAATTCTATGATATTAAATATGATAGGAAACCCAGTTATCTCTAGAGTCAGCATGGCTTATACCCTAAACACTTACACAATTATATTAAGCATGCATGAGGCACACTTCAGAAATTAGATTCTTTTATCTTTATCTATCTAGCAAGCTAGAGAAAGGAAAAGAGAAAAGAGAAAATGCACAGACATAACAGATAGCATTTGTTTGCTTCTGCTGAATGCCAGTTCTGTTTATTGCTTAATATTAAAAATCACGATGCTCCATTTTAATGCTAACATTTTATTCGAAAGACAAAAAAAATAATCCCCAATCCTTGCCAGTTTATATTTTACATTTTTTTAAAGAAACAAAAGCAGTTGTATCATGAAACAAATCTTTCCAACATGAACTTGCATTGACCAATTGCAGTTTATCCACAAGTAAATAACTGACATTCTGGACTAAGTAAGAAATACAAGGTCATATTTTTTTTTTTTTTTTTTTTCCTACTTGTTAATGTCAATGTCAGAATTTTCTTTAAAAAAACCCATAACATTTCAGAAGTCCCTCACAAAATGAACTGCAAAATGCTATTTATATGAAGCACTATTTATAAGAAAAGCAAAACACTGACAGTGACAATATTTTTTTTCAAAAAATGCACGTTTCTTATGTAGGACTCTCACCTAAAATTAAGTGGAAGTTACAGACATGAAGTTCTTCTTCCTGAATATGTACAATCAAGAATTTTCTGAACTGTAGTTTTTTTGAGCTCCTTTTTAGGGAAAGTCCTATATAATAACATGAAAGAGTAATCACCTATGAAAAAGTTGATTTTAGATGCAAAAAATACTTATTTTGATGACATATTTTTAGCCAGGGATATTTTAAAGTAAGATTATAGACAGCAAAATGTCACCTGTTCTTTAAAATGAAGGGCACTGATTATAGTATGTAAGCTTACCTGTTCACATTGTTATTGTGGATTTTTCATTTTTTGCTTATTTCTGTGTTCAGAAAATGTACATGTAAATGGAATTAATTTACTCCTGTGATTATGTTAGACAAAAATGACAGAAGGCAGGGAATTACCCTGAGATAAAACAACATTAAAAAACAACAACAACAACAACAGAGAAAGCAGTGAACAGAACAACAACTACTTTTTTTGGGGGAGGCAGCTTTTTATCCTCTTTTGCACCATAATATGCTTGTTATATAATAATTCTTAGAACTATTGTAACAAGATTGTACTATCGTTTTCAGTGAACTCCTCCTAGGAGTTGACCTTCACCTCCCACAGGGTGTGTGTTTGTTACCTGCCTAGAAGGATGCTGTATTGGGAAGGTTTTGCAGAAAATGTTCCAGGAACACAGTGCCTCCATGGACCTGGTAATTCCCAACTTTGCTCTGCATCAAGCCCAGGAGACGAGGCTCTTCATTCTTCTTGTACTTCGTTATCATCTCTCTGGCTTTGAATAACTTGTGAGCCACCCTCTGTGTAAATGACCATGCTTGTTAATTGTTCTCCTGCTCCGTCAGGGGATGCATGATCTGCTTTTACAGCAGCACCGGCCTGCAAAATCTCTTGAGCCCCAGTTGTCTCTATCACAGCATGCGAGTACACACCAGGCTCATCCTGCATGCCTGGTGGCAATTCTGTGACAATGTAGTGGGTTGCACCTTCAGAGAAGTCGTCATGAGAACCCTGAACCATGGCTTGAGCTATTTCTTCTGTGACAATAATCTGTGATATTTCCCCATCGGACTCAACTAAATCCATGTGCTCGCTCTGGACACTGAGCGCGTGGCTACCAGCTTCCTGCATAATTATCTGAGAGCCCTCTCTGGCCACCATATGCACAGTCCCTTCCTCATTTACAATGACCTGAGTGACACCTTCTTCCATCAGCTGGTCAGCTGCAGCCGTATCACACACAGCAAACTGTAATACTCCTTGGACCATTTTCTTGAAGGCAGCCTGAGCTCTCTCCTGAGATGCAATTATAGCCGATGGGTGCATGACCCGTGTCACTACTTCCATAGGTTCAGTATCACCCTGAGTCTCTTGAACTTCATGAAACATTTGTATTTCTTGTCCCTCTGCTTCACTGGGAATCCCAGGTACCTCTGGCTTCGGCATTTGCAAGAAATCTTTGTGACTAGACCTGCATCTGTCAAGGAGTCCAGATTTGCCTTCCACTTCACCCAGCTCTGTTACAGCACAAAGCAGGGCATCTAATGCTGAGGAGGAGTCTGGAGGATGGACCGAAGCTTCAGAAGCATCTAAAACTTCTTGTCGCATTATCTGCTGCAGAACGGTGCTACTGGCATCAGGAACTGCATCTATTCGAACCGCCTCCTCCATGTCTGGTCCTGCTCCTTCAACCACTACCACCTGTGTTGCACCATCTGGTAACTGCTCCGTAAGTATCTGCCCAGGAACCACACTACTCACGCGAGAGCCATTTGGATTTGTAGCTATGACTTGCCCGTCTTCTGTAATATGGACCACTCTGGCCATCTGACCAGCCATTGCTAGAGTCTGAAGGGTAGCCGCTGCTGTTTCCTCCACAGAGGCATCAATTGCAAAGTCGCCATCATACCCTTGAATAATAATAACTTGCTGAATTTCTTCAGGTGACTGCGGCTGTCTTCGACCGCCCCGAAAGACCTTCTCTTTAACTGGAGAAACCTCTCCCAGTGCTGCTGCAGTAAAAGGGCTCGTGGTTTCCACAAAGGTTGCTCCTTGCCCCTTCAGTCGGCATTCATAGGACTTGGACACAATGCCTACAAGATAAAATATGCTGTTAACATAGTATCATGGCAAATACCAGCTTATTACTTTAAAAAAATGTGGCTTAAATGGAAAAAAAAAAATCCCTGACAATTTTTAGATTTCACTGGCAGAAAACACAGAAAAAATGAGCAAGCGAACTAAAACAATTTGCATGTTTTCCAAATAACATATTTACAGGTTGAAATAATTGCTGAGTTTAACAATTCTGCAGCCTATTAACAATTTAAATGTGCTTTTAAAAATATGCTGTACAAAAAAGCTCAGATAAATACAGTATACAGTTAAAAGCAGTTAACACATCTTTTATAGAAGATCCTATCGGTGATATTTCAGTACTTCAGTAATGAATTTTAGGATCGTACATTACACTAGACATATCTGGGTGTGAAAATCCGTGGCTGATCTTTCTAATACCCTGCTTTTGTTGTCGAGGTAATTGCCATGCTGTCATTTTGACGCTATTGTCTTCCCCGTCATTTCCCACCTAGCACCTTCTCCAGCACACCTGACTGACTCAGTCCCTGGCCTAGTTACCTGCAGAAAACACTCGGCAGTTTTCTTACCCTAAGTGGGATATTCTATAAAATGCTGTCCAGAGAAACCTCAGTTACGCTTCTTAATTATTTCTACATTAAATCAATTAACAAATTAAAATACCTGTAACCTCTACATTCCAGTTGCTTGCTCTGCCACTTGGTCTGCTTTTGAGTCATGGAAGGTTTCCTTCTCAGTTCTCATCGCTAACAACAAAGCTTCAGCAAAGCAAATGGTGCCCACAGCTGCACAAAACGAAGCCCATCATCCTCAAAGCGTGGTCTCAGGGTTGTCTTCAGCATTTTTGGAAAGACATAACTGAGAGCAGCTGTTGCTGGCTCTCTGGATGTCTGTGGCAGAACAGCTCTAGCACTCGCTGTCTCCCCATTGCAGTGTCCTCCTGCAGCCCCCCTGCAGCTCCCGGGAAGCGAGCTTTGGGCCACAGCCAGTGCACGCAGAGAGAAAAGTGGGTCCCAGACACTGAAAATGAGGTGAGGGTCTAATGCCAGATGGGCCTCGGGAATGCTGATTCAGTCCATGCTGTTGAGACTACCCACACCCATGCTCTAGTTTAAATTCACCTGCACAAACTGAAATCACATCTCTGGAACAGGAGGTGTGTAGCATCTTATCACTAACAGAAAGATACACCATTGCTTGTCTGGGATAAAATAAGCAAGAAAAATACTGACTCATATCATCAAATTTTAGGCTAGTACTGTATTTTTCAAACCACCAAGACACTTCTGGTGAACAACATGTTCCGTTGAACTCAAGAGGCCAAGAAAATTACACTAAAGCTGGTCTAAGAGGGCCATTTCACCCAAAGCACAGAGTTGTCAGGCCCTGATCCCACAGAGAACTAAACCAGGCTCTAAAATCCAGAAACTCATTTGCTTAAAGGTAAGTTCACACTTAGGAGCCACGTTACTCCAAGACTGAGTACTTGGCATCTTGCAGCCTCCAGCAACTTGATATGCTAAGGAGCATATCAAGCTAATACTCCAAGATAACACCAATGATTAGAAGACTGTGTTCATTCTATCTGTCTGTCTGTCTGTCTGTCTGTCTATCTATCTATCTATCTATCTATCTATCTAATCTAGCTATCTAATCCATCTATGTTTTTTTCTGTTATGAAGCTTCTGGGGAACTGTACTGCAAAGCACCAGAATTTTGTTAAACTGAAAGGCTGCAAATCACCTTCACAAGTCTAACCTAACGTTATACAACTTTTTCCATCTTAGTTTGCAAGGCAGGCTGCCTTTGGAAAAGAAGATTAACAATATAAACCATTAGAGTGTTTCCAAGTGATGCTGCATGATAAACCTGGCACATGCAATTGAAGTACATTTTGTCAGGCTTAAAAGAGAAGGAAGCTTAATGTGGTACGACTGGTTCTCACCCCCACTTTTCCTGTTCTCTCTGTAGGCACTGACATTCACAAGACCCCCCAAAGAGCAGGAAAATAAGAAGGGGAAATCAACACAAAATGACAATTATCCTAGCTCCTCCACATTTTATAATAGAGTAGTAGTAATTAATTCTCTCAGGAATCTCGCTTTGTTGACATGATAAAAGAGAAGCCTGGCAGTGATGTGGCACAAAATCAAAATAAACTCTACAAATCACGCATTTTCCACCGGATTTCAAAATCAAAATAACTCTGCGATCATAATTTTCACACGCGTGCAGCAAAATCATGACATCTTTCCCCTAAGATCATAATAATTTATGTACGGGACACAGCATCACTGCACTGAGGAGAAGCTCTGATCTGGGGAAGCAAACGGAAAAGGAAATTCATCCTGTTTTCCCCTCCTCAAATAAACACTGTAGCTGTGAATCTATGCAACTCCAGTCTTTACTGTGCAATTGAATGGGAAGTCTCCCGGGTGAAGAGCTATCCGGTGAATCCCTCGCAGCACTGATAATTATGCCATTCTGGCTGCTTACTTAATCTATTTGAATCCAGAGGTGAGTTAAGCCACTTCCTGACCATTAAAGTAAACTATATGGGTAAATACTGCTGTCAGTGAGGGGTGTGATGAAGCTTAACTACACCAACATCTTAACCTCGGCTCGGTGCAACCCCAGCTATTCCATCACAGTTCATAAATGCGATTGCAGGTCCATCTTTTGATTCAGCAATTTAATAACTTCGAGTGCTGTCAGTACTGCTTTGAAAAATGGCTCCTATAAAATGTAACAGCCTCAATCAGATTGTAAAAGATTCACTCACTGAAGATTCTTCCATTTCAACTATAATGAATTAATGTTGAGCTGTGTAGAAGTTCAAGTGTCATTTAAACTAATGTGAATCTACTGTAACTTTAAATTTTAACTGGACTACGACCAAGAATTTACTGGGAACATCAAGTTCAATTTTAGTGATTTTTCATGGTAAATATGAATTGCAGATTTTACTTGTTTTCTTTTGTTTTAACAGCGAAAAGCCAAATAGGCAAGACAGAGATCATCATATTTTTTGAGACTTAGCTGCTATTGTGACTTTGGAACAGTGCATTTCTATCCAACACAACATTTGCAGGAATTTTTATGTACTTAAGGAACACGTCACATTATTGGACTGTATGCAGCAACAAATCATGTTGTCCTACTAAATCCAGTCTGCCTCTCGCCCCCTCTTAAAAACGGGTAAAGAGGAGGGTAAGTGTTGGCTGACATGGCAAACATAAGCTGCAATACAAGCCCACATTAATATTAGGAAAAGTGGACTTGTTGCTGATTGCATGTCATTGCAAATTAAAAAGATACACAAATAGGCATTAAAATGACAAAATACAATGATATGAGAGCTCATATTCAGACAATTTGTAAAGAGGTGTTTCATATCTAGGGGTGCAATGATCACAGAATTGGTTTCTTTCCAAGAAGTCTGTCATTTCAGCAGAGCCATTATTTATCAGTTGGAGTCCTGAGTGACTGTTAAGTTTTTTATTTGAAAATGTCAGGATTTTTTAGACATTAAATCCATATTCGCAGGTTATTTTAATTCTCAGAGACCACAAACTCCCGAAATAGGGCTAAAAGCAATGCTTTCATGTTTAATGTGCTTCTGGGAAACTACAAATGGGGCTTAGTACCTTTTCCCCTCGCATTTAGTCAATACCTGACTTTCTTTTGTGTGTCTGTTTTATTCTTTTGTTACTGTCATCATTTGTTCCCCACAGAATAAATACCTTATTCTTTTGTTAAGCTTACATTTAATTAAAATGTACAGGATTTGTGCAGTAAACTCGAATGAAACAAATAAAACAAGGGCCCCCTCTCTTGAAGGCATACGTTGTGAATGAAAAATGTCATTACAGACTAAAAAATTTTGCAGTAAACAGGGCCTACAGAGAGAAGTTTCCCCCGTAATGACATCCATAAAATACACAAATGGCACTTTTAGTACCATCCTGAATATGGCATTTTCTGTGCTCTACACACAATCTAAATGGTTTGATCATAGAGCATAATACTCCATTGGGTTTATAGAACAATCAATGTTCCATAAAATGATGTATTTATCCAATAGTAGGCTCAGCAGTTACTGGTGTATGACATTGTAGGACACTGGCTTTGTACTGTTCAGCAGCACACATGCTGGCTGTAAAACTTATCTAACACTACTTCAACAACTTCATCTCATCTGTGTCAAGTAATTTGTTGAAGCCTCAGCTTGGTTTAAAAAAACTTGTAATAAAAATTCATAGAATTTTCAGGAGAACGAAAGCTGATGACAATAGAAAGGTCACATTGTGGCACCACGCGCGGGGTCGGAGGTCAGCAGCAGTTCTAAAACAGAAAGTAGATTTCATGCATCGTGTAGCAGATAAAGATGGCATTAAGGAGACTTGTCTCCGAAAGAAATGCGTAATGTGTTAGGAAAGTCTGGGCTAATATTATATGTAAAGCATCGCTCTGCTCTCAGCCGGCAGCCTCTTTAGAATTCTAACCCTTCCCCAAAAGTTGTAGCAGGCAGTTGTGCATGGAGAGGCTAGGCTGAGGACATCCTTCACAGGGAGCACCTTTAGGACAAAGCAGTAAGTCATAAATGAAATAATCTATTACGACGACGGAAATGATCTGCATTTACACAGCAAGCTTAAACCAGCTATTTTTCCTTTTTGGCAAAAGTTCTAGGAGGCCTGATTTATAGCATCCTATTCAGCAACACTTAATTTTTCATACTTAGGTGATTAGGTATGCTATTTATTGACAAACATGAATATTTGGTATCTACTAAAATGCAATGAGTATTAAATCATACAAGTGCAAAGAAACCTCTTTTCCTTCGATTAAAGACAACCTTCAGAGAATTTAAAAGATATAGAAAATGCAACTTATATTGGGCATCACTTGACTGAGCAACTGATTTTTTTATTTTAAAAGTTACTGTCTGCATGGCAGTACAATATTTTGAAAGGTACGGTAAGTCCACCATTCAAATGCATAAAGAAATAATTTAGGCCTTGATCAAGCTCCAAGTTTCTGCTCTTTTTTCTTTCCTTTTTTTTCTCCTTCTTATTATTTTTGTAATGATCTCTAATTAAGTGCAGTCTAAGAACTGTGGCATAATGTTGTAACTTTGGGATTTCCTTGATCTTCAGAGGCTATAATAATAAGCCGCATTTTTCAGATCTCTGTTCCTTAACCATAGTAAGAACTATTCTGCCTCATTTGTAAGGTTTTATGTGCAAGCAATGCATGGGCCAGCATTTTCTAAACCAGCTAGTTAGGCTGCTAAATCAAGGGTTGTGAAGGCTCATTCATGTCTTCTCCTGAAGCAAAGAAAATAGGATGGGTCAAACCAAGAAGTGAAATAAATCAGCAACCCCAAATGGCTCTGTCAGAACTATTATGTCCACAAAGGCAGCAAGTATTTGTAAAGCAGTACAAATAAGTATACCTATAGGTATACCTATAGAGGACTCAACCAGCCCCATGAAAGACATACAAAAATTCCACCATTGACACAAAGTACGTAAATCTTAAGAGATACCAATGCAGCGAGTTTTATTTCCTTTCCTGTAAAAAGTAAATTTAAACAAGAAAACTAATTCCCAAATAACGTTCATAGCTCATCTTGTACTTAAAAATTCAGTGATGTCATGTTTCAGTGCTGAAATTCAAAACATCCTTAGCTTCCAGCTTTGTCCTTAACCACTCAATCATGTTTAGAAACTTCAAGGTCTTCTAAGGATTGCTCAAATAAAGGATGAAGTTTTAACCTTTCAGGTACCTTAAAAAAATGCAGTAGATGTCCTTTTAGCTTCCTTAAAATGTACAAGGAAATATTTTTACAATTTTGATTTTTCTGTTGAAAAACAGACTCAAATTGCCTGCTTTTTTACCTCCCACACCTTAGAGGACTACGACAACAGCAACAAAAAGAAACAGAATTAAAACCAACACCAAAATGAACAGTTGAGTTGTTCAGCCAGAGTATTTAGGCAGTTTGGTTTGTTGGGTTTAGTTTCCCTCTAGTGCCCAATTAACCTTTGGGAAAAGGCCTTCTCTGTGAAAAATTGCAGTTTCTCTTTTTCTGCGCTCAAGGTCAAAAATGAATACTAGAGAGCCCAGCGTTACAGGACCTGTGCAAACAGAAACCACACCTACCCAAACTCCCACTGATCACGGTGAACGCACATGGTGTTGACATGCAGATTTTACATCTGCCTAACCCGCCCAGCAACTGATTTTCTTGCAGACTGCTTTGCCTCTTTATGTTCTTGCTACCACGCAGGTAAAGTTTTCTCAACTTCCATGCGTCAGCAAAAACCTCACTGTGGCATATACACAGCCCTTACCCGTACGGGCAAGCAGCAGCAGGAATGTATCTGGAGTACTTTAGCTCTTCCAGAGCAGTTTAGCAGCTGGAGACTGAGGACAGCCAGCCTGGACGTTTCTTGGCAGACCAGCTTCAAAGGCTACTCTGCCCCCCAGTTTGGGAATAACTGATGTTGACGCTACACGGATGCACTTTTCCTGTTTTATTCCCTGCAGCCCAACTGGAAAGTGCATTTTTAGCACTTCTAAATCAGAATCCCAATTTCAAGAAGTACTGGTCGTGCTTGGTCAAACCGGAGAATTCTCTTTGCTAGGCAGAGAGAATATATAACACAAAAAATAATATGAACACTAATGTGACAAAATTAGGAGGGGAAAAAAAAGCTCCACAAGCTCTGCTCATAAGGAAAATGATCCGGATTTCCGAAATGGGCCTAGTCCCAGACAGCGGCTGTTATTTTTTCAAAAAAAATTAAAAGAACCTTTTTTGTCACTGTTATCTCAGCAAGAGTTTTTGTTTTTCAAGAATATATACATTTAGACCCTTGTCTTATAAACATTTATTTATCAAGAGTACTGTTTGCTGCATAGTTAGCCTCAGTGGTCTCAAAGGAACTAAACATGGTAGCTTGCATTATGCATTGTGTTTGCATAATCAGGCCCCTGGGATTAACAATTCTGAAAGTGGCCAGCCTTCCCTGATGTTTGATGTACATACATGTGCTTAAGAGAACAGACACTTGTAAGAGATACCTAAAATAAAGCGTCATGTTGTTAAACAACCAAGAAGAAATCTTATTCCTCCCTTTCTTCCTTCTATACTTACCAAATACAAGTATCGTGATTTCCCGTATTTATTTATTCTGATTTATGCACCCGTTCAGTAAAAAAGAGCACCTGTTCTTTGCCTGAGGGCATGTCTCAACCCATTTGCACAGCAGTTTTTAGGGGAAATGCTTAGGCATAACTAGAAATAGTAAGTTTCCCTAGTTCTTTTAGTTAGTTGAGATCATAGAAACTACCTTTTCCAACGTGACAGTCATATCTGTATTTCATTTATAAATTCAACTGTGTTACAGTGTATATTCATATCTTTCCAGAGTAAATTACAGGAAATAACCATTTGTCTTCATTGTAGACACTTTTGTATGTATAGGAGAAAACAAACCTCTACTCAATAACTGCAACAGAGGCACCATTAAAATCAAATTTACAGTAAACAGAACCTGCAGCTGGGGTAAAACACTAACTGTTAGTATTTTAATTATCAGCGAAGCTTTCGGAGGTCTAACATCTGCTCATAGCCAAATGACAGCAGCTGCTTGTGTACACTTAAAACAATGTGAATTTCTTCTATAAATATTAAAATGAATTGTATGTTGTGTGTTCATTGTGGCTATATTTCTATTAAGCTCTTTAAGTATATAGGGCATTTTGAACTTCTTTCTTGTGGCCAATTCATAAAGGGCTGACCTCTTCAAAGGAATGAGAGGCAAAGACAGCAAAAATTCTTGAGTCTGTAAATTGAAAATGTTTAGAGACAGTACTAGAGGTCACCCTCTGCCAAGATGTTGCTGGTAAATGCTAACATAAGATCAGCAGTGAGTTCTGATCATTGTGCACTGCAGTAACTTCAAGGACAGGACTTCTCAGAATGCAAGGTGTCAGGAGTCTATGGGATGGGTTATATCAAAAGGTAACACTCATATGTGAGCAATTAATGCCTTATCAGAAAAAAAAAAAAAAAAAAGGGAAAAAAGTTCTTTTTCAATATCCAAAGCATTTAATTTGCTAAAAAGGGTGAGCTTCACAATTTAATTTTGCAGCTTTTTATCCTGACACTGACATACAGTCGGTATTTCCCTTTTTGTCTCTCATCTAGTTGGGAATATAGGAAAGAAAACTGGAGGAGCAACACACGTCTGGTCGAACGGTAGAGGCTGGTACAGTGAGACAAAGAGCATACAACCAGTTTCAGAAGAAAACAAGGAGTTTTATGGTTTTAATTTGCACAGGTTTTCAGTGGAGAAGGATCTATTTCTTTGCTTTTATAGCATCAAATGTAATGCCAGTGTCTAATAATATTTATATATTTTTGCAATAGATCTACGGCTGGAAAGGAGCACTACGATCATTTAGTCTGAAAGCTGCAGGTCATGACAACCTGTGTTTTGAAAAAACAACCAATTAGACACTTCAAGCCTTATATGTGTAACTGCAGCATAAGACCAACCACCAATACGGCAGTCCCCAAAGTGCTACGTGAAATAACACAAAGGTGAATTAATTATGGAGGCAGTTCCCAAGCTTCAGATTTCCCACTCCAAAAGTCAGTCTCAGTGCAAGGGATCCAACACTTCTGAGGAGGAGGAAATAGGGCTGGTTATCCCCCTCTGCTGGCCCCTCACTCTTCCTGAGGCACTGACAGCACCCCAAGGCTTGCCACGGCCAAAATGACGACTGTTGGAAAAGACACTGATTTTTCAGCTCAAGAGTGTCACAGGCTTAGCAGTAACGCTGGGATTGCTTAGGAAGCGTGAAGGAGGGGTACATGCTGGTTCTGGGAGGTGGAAGGGGAAGCAGAGCCTGAAACGGGTACTAGTGATGGACACGGGAGGTGGGTAACTCCTACACATCACTTCCAAGGGTCGAGTCCATGACAAAGCCTTCTTTTCATGGTTCACCTCTGGTGAAGGAATGAAATAGCATGTTTCCAGCATATCTTCAAAGGAAGAGCTGTTCATATAATTGACCCTTCTGCTGGCAGAAATATATTTCCAGGGCTACTGATACTGTAGCACTTAAAAGAGCTGTCTTCCCCTTCCACAGCCAGAAGACTCTAGGCTGTAGGTGAAACAAGACTGAGGACACCAAAGGTGGGGTTTTCTCAGCCATTGCCGATGAAGGAATTGGGAAGATGGCGTGTGCCAGGGCTGCACGGCAAGTGCAGAGTAAACAGTTGCACCGCAGTTCTGCCTCACAGCCTCCTTGTTTGAGCTGCTTCCACTCAGCCGCAAATTTGTGCTTTCAAGATCTGAGTAATTTTCATCCTACTCAGTCGAGAAAACTACTGAAATTGTTGGTTAGCTGGAGGTAGGAATCAGCAGCTTTTAGATGACATACAGAGTTAATACTAAATAGGGAGGAAGTGTTAACATCATTACAAAGAAAAACAGGATGTAACATAAATAAATAGAAAAATAACAATGCAAGATTCAACTTGCGCTACTGCATACTAGCACTTGTGGCGAAAGTAAATATGCAAAGATGACATTCAATGAAAGAGGAGTCCCTTGAGACCTGTAATGCTGAAGAAATTTAAAGAATGACAGTGTTCATCAACTTACATGTGAATTTATGAAAATGTAAAACAGGAAAAGAAAACAGGCCAAAACAGTTTTTAATTGCACATTCAAAGGCACGTCTACTGCACACTGTTCTGGTACAGATACGAGTGAATTATGTCTTGACCTCTCTAGGGGAGACATCTTGGCTAAGGAATATTTGGAATAGTGAAGCAAGAGCTATTAGAAGGCTGAGTGAGAAGGTTTAAGTGCATTTATTCTGGCTACATATTCTGCAAATACTGAAGAGGGAGGAAGATTTTTGTCCCTTATGGAATCAGCATAATCTGATTTCGACGAAACACTAGAGCCTTCATGCCACACTGTAGGAAGATGTTTGGACATGGTGAGTACTGGAAAGCTAATTCGCTACTGCGTCCATTTCCAGATGCCAGGGTGATGAAGCTCCCAGATGGAATAAATTGACCGCACAGTAGTCAGAATATGATTTAGCCTGAGCCATCTCCACTTGTATTGCAACTCTGTACTATTCCAGAACAGTTCAGTGAAACACAGCATGTGATTCTGCAGTAACTACTTAGTTAACTTTTGTAAACAACTCCACTCTGAACTAAAGTTCACCCAAGACTGTGGCGTCTTAAGTCTTAAAGAGCCAAAGAATTTGCAATGATTGTCAATCAGATGAACCATGAATTGTATTCATATATGGACTAGTAAACAAACCCCGCCATCCTGCCAGATCATCTCATTAGCTCTTCTTACTTTTTTCCTTCCTGAGGCCCAATTTAGACTAGGAAAAGAGGGAATAATTTAAAACTTATTAGTAATCACATTTTTCTAATATATTTCAAATGCCACTTAGCTCTTACTTCTGACAGCACTTGTTCAAAGATTTATTATATATATCTATTAAATAGTTCCACAACTGAAGCCAAATAACGCTTAAAAGCATGTTAACTAAACGATGCCAAGTGTTTTCAAAACACCATGGTTCCTAGTATACTTGTCTGTAGCAAGATGCACAGTGCAATGAATGCATTTCTTATTTTGCTGTTACGTAGGATCTACTACAGCATTGTTAGTGGTAACGTAAGTGGACTCCAAGCACTTTTACTACTGCTGGAACCTAGTTCACATTTTTTAGTGCAGTAAACAAAATTTCAGAGGAAGTTATGATCCTTTTTGTGAAAGCAGTAATGCTTGTGATATGTGATAAGACAAAGACCAGATAACACCCTCATCGAAAAAAAAAACAACCCAGAGGCCTGGAGCTAGATACCTGGAAGGATGTGATTTTCAAAACCACTGAGAAACTAACAGCTCCTGCTGACACCTATGTTAAAGGATTCTTATTTCAGTGACCATTTTTTTTATACTTCTTACTCTTTTTCCAGCTACCGTAGTTTAGTGAACTAACAGTTGCCTAACTTCTGGCATGTAACAGACACAGTGCACAGGAGGGCTCATTGTGGTCTGTCATTTCAAAGATGTGCAGATTAAAGAACCTCTGAGCAGCCCATGGCATCACAGGTTGAAATAGCTGCTATGAATCCAAGGTAGGGCTTACGTAGAGATTTCATAGCTATATCTTTTGGTATATGTTCCAGTGTTCCAAAACCTGTTGAGGTTCACCATTCCTTTCAGTGTGTCTCCAAGCACCTTTAAAACATTATTCAGGTGCTTCTACTGAAATAAAAAGACTAAAGCTATTTGAACGATATTATTTTCTTTATGAAAAGAAAATACACACGGCAAAATGTGCAAAGACAGAACAAGAACTGTATCAGTGTCTAAAAGAAATAAAATAATAATGTAGTTCTTCCACATATTATTTTTTAGGATCTCTTTCATAATAGAGTTGATTTTATGCAAGATTTTCAGGTCTGTGTGCCTAAAGCTAATTTCCTCAATGCAGAATTCAGAAGCAAAATAAAATTGGCTTTCTTTCCACTAGTGCTAGGCACAAGCACATGCAAATGCAACCTGAACAGAACGCATTTAAAATCCAATAGCATTTATCTAACCATGTGCTTCTAAAACTGTAACTCCTGAATTGCTCACAAATAGTAATATATTTTATCACTAAATAACACCATAAAATGAAAACGCATTATTCTAACTTTTCAGGCAGAGAAGTGGAAAACAACAGAAAGTGTGTTGCCAGGGTCACGCCAGAATTCCCAGGTGTACTGAGTCCTAGCTTTATGTCTTAATCACAGCATTATCATTTCTTAGAAGAGCCTATTGTCAACTCCAAGAGTTGAGGTACTCCATTTACCCACAGTGAAGCACTAGTCACATCATTGCAATTTTCCTGATAACGCCCTGTCAATGAATCAACCCCATGTTCATGAGCAGAGAGGAGTTCAGTGTCCATGTATCCTATAATGAGGAATGCCGGGCTGCAATCTCTGCTGAGATTGTCATAGGTGTCCACTGATACCATCTGCAATTACAGAATTTTATGAGACGGAAACTGGTTCATTATGAAAAAGACTCAAGTCTACCAGCTCATTTCCCAGATGTCAGACAGTAGACTTCCTGATCATCACAATTCTTGCAAGTGCATAAGGGGCCTCTAGTTAGACTTTGGGGAATTAAGCATAGAGCTAACGCTAAGCATCGGCTTAAATGCTTTTTAAAGTTGGACTCTCAGCTCCAGTCTACGACACGTGAAGCAGGGACTTAGGCTCTTTAATTTTTCCTTTATGAGGGCCAAACCAGCACTGCTTGTTCACAGAGGGAGGCAGTCACAAAGTTAGCTAAAAATCACTTTTACCCTCAGACAAATATATCTATCTCAGACTGATTTCAGCCTGATTCTAAGCAAAACGACCACATGAACATGTTCAAAAGTATCAGGTGAATTCCATTTTGAATTGTCACATGTAGAGACATTCCTTTTAAAAGACTAAAGTTATGTAAACTGTACCTTTTTATACTTTTCAAAGTAACTTTTATCAAAAAAAGTCACTGTTAGGTTTAAGAAGAATGTTTAGTATGGCAAGTGTTGTTGACAAAGCTTTCTTTCCCACAAAGTAATCCCTCTCATACCTACATGATAATTACACCTTCAAATCTGGTAACTATCAGCTTAAACAAACATCTTAATTTCAGATAATTCAGTCTATTTATGAACGAATTTAGGAAGCACAGATTCGTTCTGCAGCCCTCAAGAAATGAAGCACTGTTTGCTATAATAGAACCCCTTCCAAAATGACCCTGTTTCTGTTGAAGGTGAACCTTGCTGCATTTATTCATTCTATCTTTACCACGAGACCACAGAAAAAATCCAAGCTAACAGAGTGTTTAGCAAGACTTAGCACACTAAATGCAGGCCATAATGCTGCTCCAAGCTCTGGGCGAACTTTGATACTCCACAGACCAAATAGAAGGTGCCGATGACAACCTCTATCGTCCTAAATATTAGGAAACCTGCTTATCTGAGAGACTTCCTTTCTTCTCGTGCAACTACCTCAAGTGGCAGCGACAGACACGCTCAAACCGTGGTCTCTGGCCTTTCGTATGTTCCTTTCACAGGCCAGTTTCCATAACAAAGATATACTCCCCCTTGACCAATTTATCACAACCTGCCCGAACACTTCTCCTCCCACATGCGCACACTTGGTATCCCCTCCGCCTCATCACAAGAGAAACAGAACAAAAGCCCACCAACCATACAAAAATTATATTGTAGATCTGTAGATTAATGGGCTGATTCTGGCATCTCAATTCAAATGGATTTACAACTACCGTGTTTAGCCCTGTGTGATTTCAAATAGAATTACTTCTGATGAATTTGAATGCAAATTCACAAAGCATTAAAACAAACCGTGTTTAAACTCGTTGGTTCATCAGATGCAAATATTGTGCATTAAGCAGGGAATACCCATTCATGAAAATAATGAAAACTGACACCAATATAATAAAATCATTACAGGTTTATGGATTCTGGGACTTAAACAAGCCATACCCTTGCTTCTCCTAACTGATTAAATGCTTCTTTGCAGTTTATGTTTGATCTGCAATTCAAAACCAAATTAGTTTAGTCTTTGAGCCCAGAACCTTGGAAAATTGCTACGAGGTTCTACCTCGGATTTGTCTGGGGAGAAGAGCTGGGTAAGGGGAGGAAGCCGTGGGGGCAGGGAAGCGAGCAGTGCAGCTGAGAGCAGACAGCACAGGAGACGGAGCAGTCGGAGAAATCGAGGCTTACAGACCCCAGCAGCAGGCACGAACAGCACGGCCTGAACAGCATCGTGCAGAACAAAAGGCAACAGGGATAAAATTGGGCGCTTTTGTTCTATGAAGCTGACACAGATGAGTCTGTCAGACTACGTGCTTCATTTTTATGAAACCTCAAACACCTTCACTTTGCATCTTGCTTGCAGACCAAGGATTTAAGTGCAGTAGGGCAATGGAGTGCCAATTATTTCTGGGACTGCCCCATGGCAAGCAAGCAAAAGTGAATGCAGCAATGTTCTAGCTGATGAAGTAGATCTCTGGAGCTGCATCTAAACAATGTATATAGCGTAGGTCTTCCACTGATCCCCCTTGTCTAACTATCATGAACAAATTCTCATTTTCAGTGAGATGACAAGAGTCTAGTTTGAAAGTTTCCAGTGAAATCTTTGCATCTAAATATCAATTTCTTCTCATAATGATGAGATTTAAAACAGCAAAATATTCTTCACTAAGGCATGTAATGCTGATAATGCACTATTTAGCTGCACAATCTATGCAGTATAAGAAGTTCTTTGCTGCATCATGGTCGGCTCCAATTTGTGTATAACCAGCACTTGTAATAAAAGGAAATGTAACATCAAGTTTTACTTAAATAGCAGCTCCAAACGAGGTTGGGAGATAATGTAGCTAAGACACAATGAAAAAAAAATTAAAGGTAATTGCAATAGCTCTTTCCCAACATGATTTTGTTTACATTTATTTTAATCTATTCACACCAACATTAAGTATTTTAAACCAAAATATGTAGAGATTTATATGTTGGGATGGTTTGATGATAATTCAGTTCACAGAGTTCAGGTATCATCTAAATGTGCAGCAAACACCAGAAATCCCAACTTCAAAAGCAACCCTCTCCATAACTTTAACCAGTTATCCCAGAAAAACTGCTTCTGAGGACAGAGATGCCTGGCAGAAAAGATGTAACTAGCTGCGAAGCTCTCAAGATCTACATTTTCAAATGTGAATGCCTTGAATTAGATGCTCAAATCTACATTTAAAAGACCATTAGGCATTTCTGTGAGGCAATACGCAACACCACACTGAGAATGTAGCTGATACGGGGTCACAGAAGATTTGAGAAACTGAGAAGTTCTAGCACTGTAGCAATCCAGCACCCACTGTCTCCATCAGCTTTTATCAATCCCTACCTGGCCAGCAGATCAAGGACTCCCATTCCTAGGACAGCCCTGTGATTTGTACTTATGGTTTTGCTACCTCCAGTGCATGGCACATGGACCAACACGGGCCAGAGGTTAACAGTAAAATCATGACTGCATTCAGGAAATGGACAAAAATCCCACTGATTTACAATGTGATTTATACAATTTTGGACTAAACCCTCCCAAATTAATCTGGATCCTGCACCAAGAGGTGCATGGCCAGCAGGTCGAGGGAGGTGATTCTTCCCCTCTACTCCACTCTCGTGAGACCCCACCTGGAGTACTGTGTCCAGTTCTGGAGCCCACAGCACACGAAAGATATGGACATCATCATCATAGAATGGCCTGGGCTGGAAGGGACCTTAGAGATCATTTTAATCCAGCCTCCCTGTTGTGAGCAGGGACGCCACCTCTCGACTAGGTCAGGCAACACACATGAGAACCGAACGGGAATCGAACCCGCGACCTTGGTGTTTCAAGCACCACACTCAACCCACTGAGCTAAACCAGCCCTCAACATGCTGGAGCATGTCCAGAGAAGGGCCATGAGGATGATTAGGGGCTGGAGCACCTCTGCTATGAAGACAGACTGAGAGAGTTGGGGTTGTTCAGTCTGCAGAAAAGAAGGCTCCGAAGAGACCTTATTGTGGCCTTCCAGTATCTCAAGGGGGCCTACAAGAAAGCTGGTGAGGGGCTTTTTAGGATGTCGGGTAGTGATAGGACTAGGGGGAATGGATTAAAGCTAGAGATGAATCAATTTAGATTGGACGTTAGGAAGAAGTTCTTCACCATGAGGGTGGTGAGACACTGGAACAGGTTGCCCAGAGAGGTCGTGGAAGCCCCATCCCTGGAAGTTTTTAAGACCAGGCTGGATGGGGCTCTGAGCAGCCTGATCTAGTGGGGGATGTCCCTGCCCATGGCAGGGGGTTGGAACCAGATGATCTTTAAGGTCCCTTCCAACTCTGACAGTTCTATGATTCTATGACTTAATGCCAGCGCTCTGAGATCTGTGTCCAGTTCTGGGCCCCTCAGTTCAAGAAAGACAGGGAACTGCTGGAGAGAGTCCAGCACAGGGCAACTAGGATGATTAAGGGAGTGGAGCATCTCCCTTATGAGAAAAGACTGAAGGAGCTGGGGCTCTTTAGTTTGGAGAAGAGGAGGCTGAGGGGTGACCTCATTAATGTTTACAAATATATCAAGGGTGAGTGTCAGGAGGATGGAGCCAGGCTCTTCTTGGTGACAACCACTGATAGGACAAGGGGTAATGGGCTGAAACTGGAACATAAGAGGTTCCGCTTAAACTCGAGAAGAAACTTCTTCTCAGTGAGGGTGACGGAGCCCTGGAACAGGCTGCCCAGAGAGGTTGTGGAGTCTCCTTCTCTGGAGACATTCAAGACCTGCCTGGACACGTTCCTGTGTGGCATAGTCTAGGCATTCCTGCTCTGGCAGGGGGATTGGACTTGATGATCTTTCGAGGTCCCTTCCAATCCCTAACATTCTATGATTCTATGATTCTATGATCCTTCCCGGCTTCCAACTGGCATTAAGATGCTGGTTAAAAACTACCTAGTCCTGAATTGCTTGGGTTAGTCACTATGTTCAATTCTTTTGCTCTTCCCACACCTTTTATCATGAGTGCAGTAAATAGAAACATTTGCGATGGACTTGTTTTGTTACAAAGAGACATAAACATCTGCCACATTTTCTTATAAATTCTGAAACTGGTCCTGAACCTAGGCTGTAAAATAGCTTCTGATTATGGATATTTTCTGTGATTCATGAGGCAGATGAGGACTTGTTTTTTCTTCATGACCTATTGGCTAAGTTCTTGAGTGCTGCTGAGAAGCAGCTGTAGCATTAATTAAAATTTGTACTAGTTGAAGTGATATATCATGAAACCTTGTCTTTAAGAGTTGTTGAAACCTTGTCTTTAACAGTTGCTGAATACCAGATCAACCTCAATTCCTCAGTGCTATGTGCAACTTCTGTATTTTTTTTTCACTGTCTAAATATGGGAGAAACACAATACTCAGGCATAAAGGACCACCTTAATCTGCATTAAAATGAGATGTACGGGTATGTAGTAAGTGCCAATCTGAGCACTCAGATGTGGAATTAGGACTTTGTATATAGGCACTTATTTTAGAAAGTAGATCTCAGAGGATATATAGGGGTGCCCGCTTAACTTGGAATTCCCAGCTCCGGTTTTAAAAGCTACTTGTCACTGCAAAGCAATTTTGAAGCAAAGTGGTATGTTTGGTGGCCTCATTTGCATGACAATACCCAGAATGCTCTCCTAACTCACAGCTATTTCATGGAAGGGCTGATGCATTCAAGCTTTGAGAATAAACCCAAATCGTGTGGGTGTACCAGTGCATATAATTTTAATACTTCCCCCATCCGTTCCATGTGCAAAAGGCAGAACTCTTAAAGTGGGTAATCACTATAGGCGACCAAACTAACTTGTTTGTCATCAACATTTACTAGAAATCAAAATTACAAATGGTAGTTTGTCAAGTCTCTAACACTTTCATTGATTAGCTGATCATCTCATATCCACATGTATATGCTTTTAGGTGTTGATATTGGTCATGAAGGTTTCTGTGAAGAGCCGTCCTAATATACTAACAATTAATTACAAAAATAAACAAAAGACAAAGCACAGATACAGAACAACAGTTCATCAGGATGGACTTCGCTCGTTTCCACTTCTCCACTCTCACAGCTTGCTACACAAAATAAATGCACTACATCAACTTACTGCGGTACAGAATATCACAGTCTGCTCTATTGTGTGGATATTGCTGCTGAGAAGCTGTAACACTAATTGTCAGTTTCCCACAAACAAAGTAATTTGGTCAAATAATTGGTTTACATTTACTATATTTTATTTGCCTCACAAAAAATAAATGTTACAACAAAAGATCATCTGAAGAGGAGGGAATGCTATGGTGATAACACCAATATGGTGCCAACATATGGGTAAATGTGTGCGTTTTGTGCATGTAAACAATGACACAAAGCTTCAGCTGTTTAGAGAACAAAGCTTTACACCTGAGTTAACTTAATATTATGATATGTGCATTCTGGTGTGTGTGCATATCACGGGTGAAATTCTCTTGCTACAGGATTTTGGCAATGAAATTAAAGAATACTGTTTTAAATGCTGATTGACTGGTGACCATTCATAGCTTATTCATGATAGGTGATAAGTGATGGCATTTCTTTTCTGTTTATCAGTTACATGAAGTCTGCACTCACATGTGAAACAATAGTTTTCTATATCTAAATTCAGGTTGATGACATCATGATAACCCTTTAAGCCATTCTTGGCTTTTCAGATGTCTTTCTCTCTTTTATTTTACATAATATGTGGATTTGACCACAGTTTTTACAGCTCCTCCCCAGATACAGGAAGGGAACACGGGAACTAAGTGCCTGCAGCAGTAGACAGAAGCTGTTTCTGTTAACCTCCCTTTACATTACCGGGCGTGAAGAACGGCTGAAACATTTTCCTTCAGCCACCAGAGTGGCTCTTCTC
This sequence comes from Trogon surrucura, assembly GCA_020746105.1. NCBI lineage: Eukaryota > Metazoa > Chordata > Aves > Trogoniformes > Trogonidae > Trogon > Trogon surrucura. Next base: position 64,002,738 of record CM036619.1, on the reverse strand, counting down.
CCAAATGTCGCTACAACAGCTTCATCCTGAACAGGCTGCCACTAGAGTTCCTTCAAAATTCTGCCAGAACGGCTTAAACTCAAAAGTAATTAAAAGCCTCTGAAATACTCGTAAGTCAAGGGAGTGGCATAACACCCATTAATTACAGTGCTCAGTGATGTCACACCTGTGACTTATTAGAGGCTATCCTGAAGTGGGTTCAGAGCTGCTGGTCATAATTTATAACGCTATTTTGAAGACTGCCTATTGAATAGCAGTCTCTAATTGGGATGGTACATATTTAATACTAGCTCGTATAGAGAATAATTTGGTGGCTTTCATTGCAAAACTGTCGTGGATGAAGCCAGTTTTAAATACCAAACACACCACCACAAACTAGTGCATCTGCTGTGAGACCATGACCCTGTGGTAACTCTGATCAAGCTTGACTGTAGCTCTGCTAACTTCCACCAACCCTCAGCTCTAAGAAGGGCAGAAAAAAGAACTTCAAACGACAAGGTGATTGCTGTTTTTTTTTCAGTGGGTCCTGATGTTGACCAATTTTTAATATGTTAATATTGTTACTGGAATCAGAAGGTCTATGTGCTTAATTATGCTTGGCTGTAGTTGCAGGATTTAAAACACTTGTAAGGAAAGTAAAGTCTTGAACAGGTTACCTGAAATAAACAGGCGTATGTTTTTTTCCATCAGTCCTCAGATGCTGTTTTGGCTAGAATATAGGACACGTTGTCTATAGAACATTAAATTAGATTATATAGAACAATAATAAATTTTATGAATTTGCAGTAAAACTCATCTGTATTTGATAGCCATTTACAGAAAAAAAATACCGCAATGTTTCTGCAACAGATTAAAACCTGCAATTTGCTTTTTTTTCCCTTTGTCTGTTTTGAGTTTAAATGGAAACAAACCTTACAGTATAGAATTGGCTTAAGGTCACCTGTCTACAAGGGATTACTGTGTAGTTCCTTTTATATTTTTCCCCCTTCTAGTTTGAGGGACAAAAGGGCAGCAGTACCCTAAGGGCTTTTTCAAATAACCTCTTTAGCAAATAAAGTCATACCCTATGTATAGAGGCCATTTCATCCCAGTCCCATGGGCTGCCTGTAGGGTAAAATACTGAATTTTTCTGGCATGTGTCGGTGAATGTGAAAAAGAAGACCACTACTTACAGGAAGTTAAAGGCTGAATGAAAGAATGTGAATTTCCTTAATACACTAATTTAAGACATTGTATATCAAAGCTGAAAACATCATCTCAGAGAAACACTGGAACACATTTCTGTGAACCACACAGACACTCACATACAAACAACCAATTTACTACGGCTTGAAGAGGCAAGAGATTCAGCTTATCTGAAATCTTAAGCAAACAAGCAAATGAAGATATTTTTTTCCAGAGAAAACACATAAAATTAAAATTGGGCCTCCTCCTGATGGATGTAATCTTATGACTGCATCAACTTAACACTACCACAGACATATCTGAAATCAACTGTCAAGAAGGTATCTGTCACGCTTATACAAATTAGTATTATTGTTGTTTTTTATTGCTGCACTTGCTGCACCCCACTTCCGTAACTGGTTAAAAGATAATATGCAAACCCCCAAACTTCCAAGTATTCGTAAGGTATAAAATAATGGTTTTAAAACAAATCATTTGACAGCTGCAAATGCAGGATAACACCTAGTTACATTATAGAAACAGTGTGGATAATTACTTTTTTCAAAAGGAAAGACTCCATGGACCACGGTCCTGTCTGAATTTCCCTGCAGCTCAGATAATGTGCAGTAATACAAATCCTGTTGTCACCTCAACCTAAGTCTTTTTATCATCTATACATCAGTAAGAATGATGAGAGACGTCCCATGATTCTAACAGTCTTCCTTTGAAGGATCCACATGTTAATTACTGCACTAATTATGGTTTTTGAATAGCCAAATGAAGTAAGCAGTCTATGGGAGGTACAGGCATAAACCTAAGACTGAGAAAATACTAGTTACTGAAGTCATCAGTGTAAACTGACACATTGAACATGTTTAAAAGAAGTAGAAGTAGTAGATTTTAAAAGACAAGCATCTTCAATAATTAGGGTTCCATACAGGAAAAAGAAATGTTATTTCTTAATGGCAAGTGCATTTAAACTGTTATCTAAAGATCTGAAGGTAAGCCTGCTTAATTCACTGCTTCTTCTTTTGTTATTAGGAAAACATAATTGTTCCAAATAATTAGCACTAGAGTACATCACAAGCTGACAACAAAATTATAGAAATCTTCATATTCAGATCCGTCTAGCTGGCTATTAGGAACAGTTTCTGATCATAACCCATTAGTTGAAGTGCTGTGAGTTCTTGATTGCCACCAAATAACCTCAGATATCTGCCTAAGTTAACAGCCTCTATTTATTCAGAGTTTTCTTGACAGTAAAAATTGCTTACGATTTTTACAGCTGCCACACAAAAGAACAGTATTGGATGTGCGCACTTGGAAGATTAGGTGATAAAATAATTGAAATGTGGATTTTAGACACAATTTTAACTCCTAACTTTCTAAATGAAAAGCAGCTAAGGGATTTCAGTGTGCTACAATGGTACTATCAGCATTCCTGTTTATTAAAATTAAAATGAACACATTCCAAATCTTTCTAGTTGTGATATCCATGCCGATTAAAGTAAGATTTGGTTGGGGTGGGTGAGGTTTTTTGGCATAACAGCCTTACTTTGTCCTTTTTTTCCACTGAAGATTGACTAATCAACAGCTAAAGATTTCTCTGTATCTTAAAGCTCAACCTACTTTTTTTCTGGTACTTTCTTGTGAATAATGCCAGGACATACACGGCTGTTAATTCATTTCTTAAACAGCTAACTAGCATGGATAGCTCTACAGCAAAAGCTACCAGAAAGTGTGGAATATTTTTAAAAGACACTGACAAATGAATCTTCTGACAGAAATCACTGCTCTAACTCCAAAAGGAAAAAAGAAAAACAAAAAGAAAGACAACAAAAACCCACATACATACGGTGAGAAGGGAGGTGCACTCTTCTAGTTACTTACCCACTGTCAGTGAGTGGATTATTGATAACACAGACAAAATGAAAACTTGTTTAAATTTCCAATCTAATACTTTAGTTATCTATAATGCTATTTGAAGCCCCTTTCAAAATGTTTTTTTGTGATAATAGCTGAGTTTATAAAGCTACAAAGCTCTATGTCAAACCCCATGAGGGATAATTTTGATTACTAGAGTAATTAATGATGTTGGATAGTAATATGGATTTTCTGTTAAGATTTGAGTTTGAAGTTAATTAGTCTGCACATTATGATTTGCTGATTAATTACAGATATTTAGTTATAAAGAGAGATGTTAATTAGTAATCTAAAAAATCATCTAGTGTAATTAACTAAAACTTTGACACCAGTCACCACTCTCCTTGTATGCAACTTCCAAGGTGCAAATTCTACGGATGGAGGCACAGGCCTCCCGCAAAAGGTGAAAAAAAAAATCCTTCTGCTATCTTTTTTTGTGCATATAGTATAGTGAACAAATCTTACTTTTAATTTGTCAGGACAAGTCACCCACTTTGAAGCAGGACAGTAACTTAATTCTCGTCGAAGTACTGATCTTTCATTGCTTATTCTTACAATATGCCTCATCTTATCGCAGAAAAAAAATGTGCTGTAAAAGAAATTCCACTATGAGTCTTAACTGGGTGTACTCTTGAAATCATGTCTTAACCTCAGAGCTGTGATGTTCTTCTGACTGATGGGCTTTGTCAGTTCCCGTGTTAAACTCTGGAATGAGCTTCAGTGTTGCTACAGATATCTGTATTTTCCAGCAGCAGCAGCAGCCGCAGCAGCCTTTAGCAGTGCCAAGAAAATATTAGAGCAAAACTACTAATTAATGTAATAACTCAGTTAGAATTTGAAATCACCTTCTGTTTAAAAAGAAACTCCGCCTTATCTTTCTTTTTTCCCCCTTCCCTTCTACTCTGCAAGGAACAAATCTTACTGTTACTGTAAAGGGGAGGGGAATGCAATTAAGAAAAAGGGTTAAACCAGAAAAGCATCAGCAGCACACCAATGTCCTGGAATTTACCCTAGTAACACAGACTCTGAGCAGGGATCTGTTTACATTATCTCTAGATCATCTTGACAATATTCATTCTCTATTTACCTAAATGAGGCAATATGATGATATTTATTGCTCAGAATGGCTAAATATAGACTTTTCCTGAGCACTCAGTACCATAGTGGGAGGTTTTGCTCTAATCTACATCTTTAAACTGACAAGCTGGAGCATTCCTAATGAATGCCTCTTTTCATCTGGATGTCTGTGTGTATTTGACAGTATAAATATTTAGCAATATCGGAGTCAGCTTGTGATTTTACCCAGATGGACTGATTGATGCCTTGGCTTGACGTTGCCAAAGACAATCCATGTAGTTATATAAGCAATTTCCCTCTTACTTCCTAAGAAGCAATTAGGTGGCCAAAGCCAGCAACCCAAAAATAGTGAGAATACTTCTGGTATCAGCTGACAACTCTGAGGGATAAATAAAATATGGTACTTAAATTATTACCACTTTACTTTCATGAATCATGGGATTAAAGCTTTCACTTCTAAAGTACATATAAATTGCAGGGTTTCTTATGTCTGTAATTTGCAAGAATCTAAGTTAAAATACCAGCTAATCAGTCAACTCACATTCACCTTGGGAAAAGTACCACCCTTCCTTGTCATTTTTGTAAATTGCATGCCTAAGCACCAATGTTATTTTCAGGGGGAAAAAAAGCTTGTTGTCAATAACATATATTGCAGTCTAGTTAAAACAACATTTGTTAAGGTTTAATCGCAAATGTAATCTGCTTTTAAAGTTTAGACAGAACGCTCAGAGAAATTCAAGGGACAGATAATAAATCATCTTCTCCTATCTTGGGTGTGAACAAGGTAGTCTTGCAGGTGTGCTGCCTTTTTCTCCTACGTGGTGCAGGCTGTCGCTGGGTTTTTCCACAAACCATTCAAAAACACAGGGACTCCAGCAGCTAGGAAGGAAGGAATTTCAGTACTATCTGACTTTTGAGCCACATAAGCTGCGCTTCTTGTATCGTTAAAGATTCCCAATCATTTTACTCAGCCTGCACCTCTGGCACAGGCTTTGTAATTCATAACGTGTCTGCGTAACAAATTGCAGCATCGAGAAGTTTTAGCTAAATTTCATGCACACCAAAATAAAAATACGTGAACGCACAGAAATCCTGGATGCTGAATGTCAGCTTTACATTAGCTATGCGCTGTTTGTCCGTGTCGGTTTTACACGGTGTAAGATGCCTGCAATGATTTTGCCACGTGCTCTTATGCATGTTAGTGCTCTGGGGGGAAAGAACAGTCGCACATTATTTTTGGCAACAGTAAAATTCACATGTCTCAGCTATGCTGTTGATTCCACTCTCCTCCCTGCACACCTTTAGTTTCTTTGTTTTCTATTAACTCATCCCAGTCTTTGTATAACCCATGCAATAACCCAGGAGAAAGGGCAAGGAAGACATTATTCTTCCTGACACTAATACCTATAGATCCCGTTCTGCGGTGATACCTCTCCCTATCACAAAGTATCTCAGCTAACAGAATTCTCCAAACTCAAGAGCTGGCACCATTAATATATTCCACAGGCAAGTGGGACAATGCCCACTGGTAATCAGACACACACACACACACACCCCCCAAGGCTTCTCGGGGACCAGCTGGCTGCTCATAACGTACAGGGGCTTTAAGCGCAGAACGCACCAGCGACAGCACATTCTTCTGAACGGCAGTCTCTGACTTACCTGTTTTATTATTATTCTGTGACCAGCTAGGTGCCAAATAAAAATAAATGTATGCTGTTTTGTATTTATTGGATTTGATTAGTAATAAATTTGTTATTGACCAGACCCAGAGTGTGAAGGCCTGAGGCTCAATCCAATGGTCTCTACTCACTTGATCATTACACCCTGCGCTTTCAATCAAGCTGCATTGAATTGCGTTACTCTGTGTTTTGCTTTTGAATTGTCTGGTTTGAGAATGGAGGGTGGGGGGTGGAGGGAGAGGAAAGCTGATGTTTCCTAGCGAGAAAATTAGGAAAGAAAGGGAAGGCTGTCCCTTTAAACTGGAAGATAACTACAGTACAATACCAAAAGAAATCTGAGTGCGCTTTACATGGTACAATCCATTGCACAGGTTGACGTGAGAAATTACTAAGTCTGATAAGGCAAAGTTTAGAATAAACTGCATTGTTTTACAAAATATGTCATCGGGAAAAATGCATTAACTCTAATCAGCCAAAATGGTGTGATTCATTGCTTAATTTCAGGGTACCAGGCTATAAATTACATCAGGCCTGCCACAACTAATTTTTGCAATGGCATACTAGATGAAAAATGAAATGTCCAAGTGGCTACAAGTGAAAAGCTTCCATCTTTCTTCCACAGCTGAATATTACTTACTCTAATGATGTATAATAGCCTGCAACTACACTTAACCTGTGCATTAAATGGCAGCATAAACTGTTTACCTAGAGTTATGAAGAAGAAAACAGCAAATCAAGCAAAGGAATCTAGAGTGTGTACATTAACCTCCCACATGCCAACATAATTGTCCCCTACAGATGATGTATAACACTGACTTCAAATCATACTTATTTTTTTTTCATTACACATAATAGCTTATGCTTCAAGTATCAAAAGTGTCAAAGCATGTGTGATAAATTGATGCCAAAATGTACCTAATTAATAAGTCTGATGATGTTTAGATTAAAACAGATGTTGGTTATGTTGTTAACGGAACAGCAGCTAATAAACATAATTGCAACCTATATGCATGAAAACTGCAGGTATTATTAAAAAGAACAACCAAACCATGTCATACCTGAGCAGTATATAATGGTTAGTAATCTTTTTTTGGGGTGAAAATGTGCTATTATGTACAAATACCCCCAAACAGATCAAAGCAATTAATCGGATCAGCAGTACTAAAAACTACCCCTTGTTTAAAATCCATAGCTAGGCTTTACATGGAGCACACTTTTACTGGTGATATTCTGTGCACAACAAAAATTACTGTAAAGCATAATAGCTGTTATTCACTTACAATAAATAAGGTGAATTCTTTGATGATGATGTAAGGAAAAAAAGATAATGAACTCCAGAAAGTTTCCAAATGTGATGAATCCATGATTACTAGAAATATCTTGCAGATACTATTGATTCTAGCAGTTCAAATCCCACCAAAAATAAACTAGAAGTAACATGGTATTTTAAAACTAGCTTTAAACTATACATTAAATATCATAATATTTAAAATCTTGGATTTTTTTCCACTGATGGAAAATAATTGCTTATCACTTTGCTTCCTCTAAAAATACAGTAGCCAAGGAGAATGAATTGACGGAAAACCTGACGACAAAAAATTCTATCGGTCTGAAGCAAGTTTTGGAGAATCTGATTAGGTCTCATGCTGCAATACTAGGTATTCCATTTTTGCCAAAGGGCCAGCTATTATTATTAACATCATTTGTCTGAATCATTACTCTGCACCTTGGTTCAGCAAACACTATGAAGATGGCATGGTAATAAATGACCGCAGGATTCTTTCCTGCTTCAGCCTGTTTTTATCTGCCACCTCTCCACCGTCAGCTCCATCTTTCTGAACCTCTCTGAATCCCCAAAAGGGACGGGGCGTCTATTTGTTTTCCACTAGGTTACCACTCTGTCTATTGTTGTTTGCACTAAAGGGTACGAATTCAATTCATTCTTGTGACATAAAAGCACTGATACAGTAAATTTTTTGCCCAAGAGAAAACACAAAGTTGCTGAATATGGGCTAAGATGTGAAGCACTCGTATGTACGTGAAGGAGCTTTCCGAGACAGTCTTCCTCACTGAATATTGGTTTTTCTCCACCACAATCTAGACAATCACATTAGAGCATTTTAAACTTACACTAACCTTGGCAAATTGGTACCTCTTGCAAAACAGTGACTGTGTAGGAGGGGTTAAGTAATATATCTTATCGTACCTATGAGCAGGAGAAGAGACAAAGGACTGGGAGGTAAAATAGCCAATCGGTTGCTGCAAGATTAAGTAAGCCAGTGCTTCTGCGATAATAACAGTTAGTGGGAATGGCAGATGAGAGCCGAGGAAAATAACAAATAACCAAGGAGAAAAGACTTAAAACCAGTCAAATAAGAAAACTGGAATGAGAGAAAACTACAGGGTATTGACTAACCTTATTTTTCTGCATGTTGAAATCCACACAAATTACCTTTATTAATACCTAAACAGGGCAACAACGAATGAATCTGCCATCTAAATGTAGTGATCAAAAGCGAACAGACCAGGGATAGTGTCTGATACTCCACCCTGCAAAATAAACCTCAAACCTTTTGGAGATAGAAGGGGTCTCTTTTTAAAAATAAACAGATCAATGCATGTTTTTCTCTTTAGCAACAAGAAGTACCAAGTGTCGAAAAATACTGTTTCAGGACCAGATAGCTCTTCAAGAACTCCCAATTACAAACATCTAGCCCAAGATTCCATCCCTTGCAATACCATAAGGCAGATTTTATGAGATGGTCCATCCATAAAAGTAAATTTTAATGGCCCAATGTATGTAAACATACCAGACTTTGAGGAAATTCAAGTAATGAAATGCAGTTATAAAGCATACTCTAGCACTGGCTTTTACAGCCAAGGGTATCTTGTTTTCCCAAATATACTGTCAAAAAGTACCAAACTTGGTAAACTCTATAGAAAATAGTCAAGTATTTTCTTGTCTGAATCTTATAGAATGCTTAAAAATAACAGTCCTAAATCTAAGTTATAACTGTTTACAAAACCTGAAAGGTCGCATTATACACGACTTTCTTTGCTATCAAAATGCTCTACTTTCCTGCCAGAAGTTAAGAAGTTATCACTTGAAAATCACTGGCTAATCTAGCTTGTGCTAAGATGGATTTTTAATGAAAGTTTAATGAATGATAAATACTTGTTTCTTGATAAATGTTTAATTATGCCAATAATTACCAACTGCTGAAAACTACTGTTGTGTTAATAATGGCATTTTAGTACACAAGCAGTTTCATGAGTCATGATGCTGTTAAAGATCAGAATTCCATCTGTCTAATGCAAACTAGCAAAACAAAAGAAAAGTCTAATTAATATTTTGATGCATTTTCCCTATACACTTTAAAACTGATGTCCTTTTGTGAAAGAATAAATTTACTTACTCTCTTTTTGAGAGAAGAAATAAACGTCCTGGAGCCATTCTATTATTAATCACTACTACTATTTGAACTTAAAACTGAAAAAGAGAGGAAGAAATCAAGCCAAACGTAGCATATGTATGAATGTTTTTTTTATATTTTTTTGGGAGAGAAGAGAATGAGCCATTATGGTGACGATGAGACAGCATTTTCATCTGCAATATTTGGAAACATTTAGTTACCACACTACGTTTGTTGCATTAATCTGCAGCATCATCTAGGACTACTTCCCTGGTGTCAAAAAGCCAGCAGACTGCAACCCTCACCTCTCAGAAGTGAGGGGCCAAGAAAGACCAGATTGTCTTGGTGCTCCTCCAGCAGGGCTAGCTAAAACGGAGATTTCTTAAAAGTGCAAAGAGGATAAAAATATAGATATGTAATAAACAAGGATGAAGTAACAAAGAGAGAAGAGTATTACTGTGAAAAATACTGGGAGATCAAGGAGACTTTCAGTGTCTTATTCGTTTCAGGATTTTCTAGTTTGAAAAGATCTCCCATATCTGTTGTGCTCATGGTCCTTATTTCTGTTCTGCCTCTCACACCATTGCCACTGTACCCATGGACTGTCTTGCCAGGCATCCTGGCAACCTAAATCCCTCGGGCATGTCGCAGCACGTGAGAACCTAAAGGTGTGCTCTGATTGTCCCTCAGAGCTTGCAATCTGCACAGCATGCAAGTCAGGACTTGAAGAAGGCCTGAGGACTGCCCTTAATGCAAGTGCTATAGGTCTGATCCAAAGCCCATTGAAATCAGTAAAAATATTTGCCAAGAATTTTCAGTCAGGTCCTGTCCATAATGCTAGGGCTACATCCATTATATAGTCAAGAAGCGTAAATTCATTGTAGGCATGCTAACTTGTGAGAAAGTACTGTAACATATGTGAGATGAGATCTGACTTATTATTTCTGTATTGTTGAACAGATACTTCAGCACAACAAAAATACCTCTACTTCTGAAATTGAAAATATAAACTGGATCGTTATGAAATGAGACATTTGAAAAATACACTTAAGGTGGTGAAAATTAAAGTGATTGAAATACAACTTCTTCCCTGCATCAACACCAATGTTACAATAAATTTTGCAACAGGATATTTCACAGAATCAATCACAGAATGTTAGAGGTTGGAAGGGACCTCTGGAGATCATCGAGTCCAAGCCCCCTGCCAGAGCAGGAGGGGTTGGACACATATTTAAAAAGAGTTTTTGATATAACTGTGGTGTTTACAATCTTACAAATGTTGCATTTTTCTTTCTTTTTGAACCTATTTAAAATTTCAATTTAAATGTATCTTTGCTTTTCACAGCAGAGACTGGACAGAGCACTACAAAACTTATTTTATTCAGTAATGTTGTACCACGTGTGGGTTCGACTGGGGATCCCATAAATTGTTTCCATTTCCTACATCTACAACTCAATGACACAAATTTGTTTTCTACATAAATGCAATGTATTTCTTGAGATGGTATTCTCCTTATTTAACATTTATGTAATCTTTACTGTGCATCAGAATGTATTGGAGAAGTTTGACCTCTACTTGGGTACCTTACAGAATACTTTGATTCTGAAACTGTTCTTGTAGTTTTGAGAATTGCCTGACATCTTTGATTTATTTTTCAGTATGTTTTTTTGCAGATTGGCAGTAGCTCATACAAAAAGGTAGTTAACCACATAAACAGGCAATAAACCTAAATACTGAACCAAACAAACATATTAATACAATAACAGAAAAGAGTTGTTTTTTTTTTTTTTTTCTGGAGAGAGGGATGCTGCAACACAATGCAGAAGTCAGTGCAGTGAAACTGAAAACAAAGCCCATCCTGACAAATAGTTGGTGCCTAATAACACTTCCTCCATAAGACTAACTAAGGAGAGCGAAGAACAAATGCAAAGGTATACTCAAATGTATACTGAAAACTTTTCTGCACTTGAGTCATAGTGGGCTATTGCTCTAGGGTTGTGAAAATTACCTCGATTGTCATACTGTGTTCTGTAACACTTGAACGTAAAGGCAGTAACTCATAGCTACCATTCTCCTCAGTATCCTTTATTCTAAACAGATGCAAACACCATGTATCTCCTAATACTGAGGGAAATTTTATACCCTCCAATAGTCAAAACCATAAGGAAACTGGCCCTTTCAACTGAGTCAAAATGTTCCCTAGACCCCCACGGGGGGACAGACTCTTGCCTCAGATGATGGTGGGATGGGCAAGTCATCCCCAAATCCCATCGATATCATGAAAAGGGGCTGCTTTTCTCCTCACAGCTCCTGATAGATAGTAGAGCAGATCAGCTAACCTTGCCCAAAAGCTTATCATAAATCATAAAAATACTTACTTTCTTAGTGAAGGAATACAGCAATTTGCAACAGTTTTTAAAAACAGGTGAGTTTTGAGTAACTTGTCGAAATTTTTATTCCTTTGCAAAACTACAGTGGAGTTCATACTTAAAAATACTGCTTACAAAAATCAAATATCTGTTTTAATCTAATTGCCCCTACCCTTCATCCTCTATTTCAAATTCTTTGCAAACATTTCTCTTCTTGAAGCCAACAAATATAAAATGTTTCGTCCTGAATATCTCAGAAGTAATTAAATACATGCTGTGTTAATAACAATATTTTGGTTTTCTTTGCTTTTAAGGCTTGGTAACAAACTGGTAAAAACTGGCTATGCCTACACTTGCTCTCATTACTGCTGGACTGGATGGAGCAATGCTGACTGGAGCTGAAAGGTGAAAGATTTCTCCTAAAAATACGTGGTAGAGACAGCCATATATTAAAGTTTCACTCCACGTAAATGGAATGTCACTCTTTTATAACTACAGTCCACTATGATAATCCTCTTGGAATGCATTAATTATCATCCACCAGATAAGTGTCAAAAGCTACATTCCTAAAGGATTATCAATTCCCACCCAATTTCTATTGCAGCTGAATAAGGAAGAAGAAAAGTTACTGGAAAAAGAAGCATCAAGAAGCTCTTAGTCTTCCCACAGTTATTCTCTACTGAGAATGAAAATACGGCCTTTCGAAACAGCTCAGCCATTCACAGAGCTTTCATCACAACAGCACAAGTAGAAGAGAAGCAGTGACATGGTATCTGTCTTAAAATAGGAAAGATTTTGTCCTGTAGATTCTTTTATTATATAGCAACATTCTCCTCAGAAGTACTGGAAAAAAGAAAAAAAAACCTTCACTGCTAGAAGGCTTCAATAAAGACCTGAAAAACATAAAATAACAGCGTTTCTTCTCCAAGTGAAGGCATCTTTAACTATTATGCCAAATTATTTTCTACTGCATTTTATTTTTATTATTTTTTTTTACTGTGCCTTCTCTTTTCTGCTGTTGAGGAGGACAGAACACAAACAAACTCTGAGAAAGACTTCTGTGAACAACTTGTTCAACTACATAGGCAGAAGCAGGAGAAGGTATAGAAAAAGTCAAGTATTTCAAAGATATGAGGCGAGACTAAAACCAAAATACAAACAAAATCTGATGTTATGTGCAAAAAAGTTACATAACTACACCCCCCACAACTATCAAGACAGTGTATTGATTTTTTTATAGGTTTCTGCGTGTAGTTTACTACTTCTTATCCAAGTAACTGTGTGCAACTCTACACACATTTGTGGAAAATTCGGTCTATCCAACCTCACAACAATAAATCAGTACACAGTCGACTGAGAAATACACAAGCATCCAAATACATGGATGGGTAATATTATTTAAAGCAGCATCACAAACTGCCCTGTGGGTCTAACATCGTGCCTACAGCCTAATTAATCTTGGAACCTGAGCTGGCGATGGGAAAGGAGAATTCTTCATTCCAAGTAGGTTGAAGCGCACAGGAAAGTTAGTGGTGAGCTCATTCACATTGCTTTTGCCTCTGAGTCAGCAATGAAATGATACCCCTGCATAGCAGGGGGCAGTACAAGTAGCGTTTTATTTACAATTTATACGTTGTAATTGTTCTTAGGGGTATTGTGTCAGGCCCTGCAAAAACACAGGAGCTGAGGGAAGCAACCGACTGAAAGGGCTCACAGTCTCAAGACACAATGAGAGTAAACTAATGGTAGTGAAAGCATAATGTTAAACAACTCACATGCATGGTCACAATACCATGGAATAAAGGCCTTTTATTCCACAAACTAGGACATTCCAAGCCATTAAGCTTATTGGCTTTTTACTACTATCACTGTGGGGCACCAGGCAGGTGGAAATGCTGTGCAATTTTTCAGAAGAGACATTTTTGGTAGATTCCTTTAGCACGTTTTCCAAAAATAAGCATGTCCTGGTAAAATTCCAATATACATTATGCTTATCTGGGTTTCCCCTACAGTTTAAATTGAGAATGACATTAGTCATGCAATGTTGTTGCTCTCTTTTGAAAACCTTACAACTTTCACCTTGGCTACAGCTGGTTTTCAGTGGGGAGCCAAGTCTTCTGGATGTGCTGGAAAGTTGTAACAGGTTTCAACATCATTCAAGATAGGAGATGTTAGAGAAATATTAAGTTATCGCAGTAAATTTGGAATTGCTGAGGGAGCTGGAATGTTGAATTGCAAGACGAATTCCTTGCTTCTTCCCGGACAGAAGTAGTCAGTATTTATCAGCAGGCACCCATGGATCTGAAACCAGTCAGACTTCTACCCCGCTTTGTACAACAGTGATAGCGGATCTTCCCACTATCACTGAAATAAGATGAGATTCCGGGTTTTGTTTGTTTAGCAGGGCTTTTAAAATGAAAACTTAGGGACATCTGCGGGTGCCTTGTATTATATTAACACATGCACCTCACTGTCTCCTGTCTTAACAGTGTGTTGTCACATTTGCAGTTTGGGCAAGACAGAATTGCTCATCTTCCCCTCACAGCCCATCTGGTTTCTCCCAAGCTGCTCAGGCAACAACACTCTAAAGAAAAAGCGATGTTATCAGGGGCACGTACCAATATATATCACATATTGCAGCATGTTTTGTCATTTACAATGCATCATAAAAAGTTACATTGCATCTGACCTACAACATGATGTAATGTAGAATGACATGCTTACATTGAACAACATTACATTACTCAAAAATCTGAATTTAAAGAAATAAGCAAGGGGGGTGTGTGTCTATTTATTTATTTGGAATGCTATAAATTCTGACAGACATTAAGGCAGCCAAGAAAAAAGGGGAGGTGGAGTAACTAAATATTTAACTGCATGGCTGCTTAGTCACTTGCTAATGCCATTTTTTGCAAACAAAAAGAATTAAATAATACACTATGAGATCTGTTGTACATCTTTAATATTAAACACAACAGAGGATATAATCACAGAAATAATAACAGCAACTTTCAAGGTGTAAAACCGTAGTCAATTTTCTTCATGTTTTACTACTAAACAGTGCAACGATCGAGCTATAAAAATGCATTTTAAGTCTTTCTGTTGGATTTTTAATGGCAAGAGCGCGGAGCGCTCTATACATTCCACAGATCTGCTTTTTAAGAATCAACATGGTGCACACCATGTGAACTGTCACATTAATAACCCTATGCTGATATTCAAATTTTCTGTCTTAAGCTAAAGAAAGATTGAATACCCTGCTGTTGTGTGGCCAAGATTGAAGAGGTGTCTCACTGACATTGTTCAAAGTTTATGAAAATATATGAATGCTCAAATGTCATTGGCTTTGCGCCTCCAACAGACTGTGGTTTTATGAGAAATCAGTCTTTTAATCAAAATGATTGAATACCTTAAGGTCGAATCCAAAGATATCAGTTAATATCTAGAAACGTGCTATTTCTGCAGATTTTGCCAAGCCGTACATATTGTGGTGCATTTTAAAGTGTTAATTTGTGCATTCCATATTGAAAATTGATCTTGAGTTTTAGCTTTTTGTCAAGCAAAAACATATGGTTACAAGCTCTATGCATTTTATGTGACGGCTGTTGAAGCTGTCACATGTGCAAACTTGATAACCGATGTGACACATACGCAAATAATTTGCTTGTTTAGTAACAATTCAAAGATTCATTATTCATGCAAAAACACGTTGTTTTTTAAAAATGATCAGATGGAAGTAGTCTTCATTTTGCACAATCTAGTCTCATTGGTGTGCAAACACAGATAAAATAAAAAGCTGGGAACTAAGCGGTATTAAAACAAATCCAAGAATATGGGTATTTTCGGATAATTATTGAACCAGATGGTGTTTTTTGTTAATTCTGCCATCAGTCTGAGAACTTGATGTCTTACATCTGCACTTGGTAAAATAAATTTTGCCACTGACATTATTTCAGTTTTCTTAAAATATTTCAATCAATTTTACACCAAGATTTGCAAACATCTGCCATACTACATGACTGTGAGTTGGAATTATTTGAAAAAATTCTGTTAAGAAAACAGTCACCCTAATTTTAACCTAGGCTTAGCACTTCTGCTGCTAAACTGTCTGACTTACTACGTTATGAATATTATAAATAAAATGTTAATCTTGTGCCAAAATACTGCTACCTTCAATTTTGAGAGGAATAATCTACAGAAATCAATGAGGAGCTGCAGGTTCATTTGGGGATGCCATCTCAGGATTTTACAGTCCCTCACTTTGTTTTCTTAAGGGTCAGAGGTTACAACTTCATTGGCACAGAACTAATGAAAACCTCCTCCCTCGCTCTGTAAGAGTAAACAAACAAAAATAAAAAATACCGGAATATGTGAGCAATCTATTAAGGCCTACTTTAAATCAATGGATATAAAAGTAATCCAAACAGTCTTTTAACCTGCAGCTATGTTATTCACCTTAACAGAACTCCTCATAAACATTATCGCTCAAGTATTGTACCTCATAAACAGATGTGCTCAATCACTTATGCACGTTTGACACCATATATAGCATTTAGATACTTCCTTTCAGTGATCTAAATCACAGCCTTTCTTGAAAATTCAGCTGTAACAGGCAATAAAATTGTAGAGCTGGCTTAACTACTCCAGTGCCCTGCTTCTACAGCAAATCCCAAATAAGACCACTTCTTCACATACGATACAACAGATAAACTCCTCTTTTTCAAGTAAATGTACCCTCTGTGATACAAGCTGCACCCTAGCAATCATCAGACCATCAGCGGCACCGCGTGTGACGGCATTTCATTTGTATCAAATATCATAATTGTGTGAACTTATTTATGAATTCTGCAACAGCTGCAGTAAAATCCCCACTGCTTTTGCTACTTGGTGAGGTTTTCTTATGGTGCTTTGCTCTGCTAGCACCGTTGTGTGAGTAACGCACGAGAGCGTGCCTGACCTGGCACACCAGTGGAAGGCTCCCATAGTGTGCACCCGAGACACATGGGCTCGATTCCCAGTTCTAAACTCCTGCTCCCTGGCCGGAGAGCAGATAGGAACATCTCTGGGTAAGACTGTATTTAGGAGTAATGACTCTGTTTGCAGAAGAACTAGGAATCCTAAGTGAAAACGTGCAGACTTTCTCTGGTAGGGATCATTCATAAAAGCTTCCTTCGATGCCTTTTATTTAATGAGAAACGGGAGGGATTGCCAAGGGTTGTCTGCAAAAGGGAAATTTCTGGGAGAGCTGGTATGTCTGTGTGGATAAGGATAAAGACTATCTGGAGACAGATCCAAACCTCCTGAAGCAAACCTAGAGATAGATCAGAACTCCTATGGTGCACTGATTTGTACCCAGCACAGCACTACAAAGGGGTTTTTTTGCCGTACTTCAGCCGACCGCCAGGATGGCGCCATGAAACACACCCACACTTCGGTCCTCAGTGCTCTGACCCGGGGCCCACTTTGGGGAGCACTCTGAATGCCCCATCAGCTACACGCAAAGGTCGCCTTCGCATAAGAAACCAGGGCACTCTAGGAAGCACTTTCTAAGAAGAAAAGGGGCACATGGGAGTACGCCTGTGGCCAGATATTCCCCAAAATGATGTTGGGACACGTCGAGGGTACCTGAGAAGTGCCCCAGGGCCCGCAGTTTACATGTAACGTTTGCCATTTCCCAAGCTGAGAACAATCAAGTGGGGGGTGAACTAAAGAAATTGTAGACGTTCTCCTCAATATAAAGAATGGAACGCCCCATCTTCCCCCATAGCAGATAATACTACCCGTTTGAATATTTAAAATCAGCTTTAAAATCATTTGCATGGACTTTAGGGTACAGAAGCCTATGGTTGTTGACTCTTTGGTTTTTGTAGTAGTCTTTTTTTAATCTTTTGGCTTCCTCGCATAGCTTGAGGCATGCAAGCTGGATAGAAGTGATATGAATAAAAATATTAAAAATATAGTCAATGTATTTTGATGTAAATAAAATCTCACTATCGCTACGTGGCTAATTAGAAAATATACATATAAAAGTTAATTTGTAGATATTAATTGAATACTTTTCTAATGTTATTCCCATCCAGTATCAGGCAGTTGGTTTAAAAGAAGTAAAAAGACTGTGGTATGGAATGTCTTTTTTTCCTTTTATAGACTTGGCAAAGACCATCAGTTTATGGCCTGTTTCGTTTCTTGCCAGTAGACAGCACTGAAAGTTATAAAACTAAAACAATTGCTTTCATTTATATCTTTTCCTGATTACTCTGATAGCTGAAATGTCTGAAGAAGTTCAGAATCTGTAAAGCCTGTCACATTATAGAAACATGTCTCTTTAAAGTAAATGTGAAATTCCAGTAATTGAAGTGATAAATCTACTGTTTTTGCTGGGGTACTTTTGATGAAAACTACAGTAGTAAATTAGAAATTATTCTCTGCTGTTATATCATGGTAAAAGCCTTTCCATTATCTGTTGTCAGTCACTAGGTATGGGCAAATAACTCAGTTGTCAATCTAACTGTGAAACTTTAAGTTCTGGGAATAATCAATAAGGAAAAAAAACCCAGAACTCTCTATTATCTTCACGTAATTCTTTAGACAACCTGAAGTTGTTTTTCTTCTCTTTTTTACTTCTGCACATCTCATTTATTCACAGATATATTGGATATCTTAGAATATTTCATTTTTTATAGCAAGTTACATGTCAGCTTGTTTTCAAATGGTACATGAGAGTTACATTTCAATACGGGTAAGTAGTTCTACCTGTGCGTCTAAATGCAATTTTACACATGATACAGACTTAATTAAATTAGCAGTAAAAGCCACCTACACTTTATTATTGATTTTTTTTTCAGCTATACTATTTATTGCCTAATATTTCTATTTAAAAAGTCCATGATGTTCTGCTCTTTCCAAGATTCATGTAAACATCATCTGAAAGACCACAACAAATCTGAACAGTAATGCAAAGGACAAATATTATATGGCATATATTTGCATTAAAATCTGCATTAATAAAACCCCAACAAAACAATAATAACACAAAAGCAACTACTTCCATCAATTATGATGCCAAGATAAATCTTTTCAGTCTTGCTTGGTGCAAGAGATGGAAAGAAGCAGCTCAAGTAGTTCTTAATGCTGACACTTACTCACTCTGTGACCACTGCTGCATCATGGCATCTCCCTCCACCTCATTTCATCGACAGGTAAAATGGAAAAGGGAAAAAAAAAATACAAGCAAACCAAAATCAACCTCAACTCCTGATCATAAGCTAGCCTCCTAAAAAAATTCACCAATGTTGGGAAGCTGTGCGGAGACGTGTGGCTAAAACTACTAGCTAACCATTTGTAACATTTCTAAAATAATCCGGTATTACTTATTTAGATAATGACTGAACTAAATGGCTGAAACAGTATGAGTGAAATATCTTCGTGTTCATATTTATAAGTAAATTGTTCAAAACCTCTAGATCTAAGATGAGATCCAGACACAGAACTTGGACTGAGATACGCCATCAGAGGTGTCATTTGTGAAATTTGGATGCAGGTGCAAATCGCAAGTCCTGGAAATTTGCAATGTTAAAATCTAAGGGCTGAGGGACATGGTTTACTGGTGTTGACAGGGCTAGGACAAAAGTTGGACTCGATTATCTTGAACCGTTCTATGATTCTATGACTGACTCTATCAGTCCCAAGTTTATTTTACGTATTATAGAGAGGGAGAATGATTTGCAAATAAGAAATGAAAATTACTATTTCAGCTGTGAGTTTGACCTTCTAATATTAGAATAGGTGAAAAAATGATGATTAAAGTATTTGAAACTTTAGCTAAAATCAATGAGAACCAAAGAAAATACACAAAAACTGTGCTTAGCGATTTTTTTGAGTAACTGTTGAGTTATATACATTTATATACTGCAGTTTTGTGTGCCTGAAACAATGCTACATAAGAACAAGAAAAAGAAAAACTTCTCATAAAGGATCCAATTCTTTGGTTGTTCCAATTTAAGGCAAGATTCTACCAATTCAACATTGTACAGTACAACTTGCTTTAGTACCCAAAGAACAAAGCCTCTTTGATTTACAGGATAAGGCATATAGAGAGCATAAAATATGAACTACTAGTCCAATGTTCTCTTTGGACTTGCTTTTGAAGGGGGAGGGAAAGGAAGAGTGCATGAGGAAAACGAGCTGAAGTAAAAATTTTTGCCTGAAAACGAACTTCGAATTTTTCTTGAAGGGAAGAGGTGTAAGAGACCAGAAGAAATACAATATGAGAAGAGACTACTGTAGTTCAAATTTTGCCTTAAATACTCTGAGGATAAGAGAGGGCATAAGAGCTTTTCAGAAGAAATTAATATGTAACTGCAAAAGCACCTACTTCGAAACATAAGCCATATGCATACAGTTTCCTTGTAACATTTATATGAATATGCACAGAACAAACTTGCCTAAAATTGCCCATATACTATTAAATCAAATTTTCTTTTTAAATCAACCACTTAAAATGGATCTCAACTCATATGCAGATCTACAGCACAGAAAAATGGCATGAATCTTCAGCTATGAACTAAAAAGGAGCAAACACAGAGAAATTAAGTGCCTCCTCAAAACTCAGAAATGGGTAAACAAATTATTGCCAATGTATGTGAACTCTCTCATTTTTCCCTTTACTATTCCAAATTTATTGTTCCAAACAATCAGTGGCAAATATCAGTAAATGAAAATATGTTGAATGAAGCATTTACTTTAAATAAAATACTGTAAAAGTAAGAAATTAGCTATTCAAACCACAAAACTTCATTGATAGTAAACCACAGGCAGTATGCTGTACTGAAAATGTACCACTCCCTTAACAACTTGAGCTAATTCATAGAACTCCTCTCTGCATTCTATTTCAAGTTTTTTAGTTTCTTGTTATTTATTCACAAGCAATTTCTCAATGTGACTGTCACCAGCCGCGGAGTATCACCATGCAGCAACCCCCAAACATAACTGCAAGAAACATCGTACTTTCATGTGAGCACGTACCCCTCTGAAATGACTGTCTCTACCCATCTACTGTCTGGTTTTGGAAAATACGTATAATTTCACACGCAAATGATAAAAAGCTAACTATCGGTAAAATAGAAGTGACTCTGAAAGCTTCATTAGAATCTCTGGAGAGGTTTCTTTGCCATGCCTGAGTTTTCTTTGGTGGAAGTTGGGATGTCGCAAGGAAAAGACCACGATCACCTGGTTCTCAGTTGCTCAGAGCTGACGTGTACAAGTGCCGGTACACTGAGACAAGGAGCACAAGACCCTGCACAGCCTTTCTCACACAATCTCCGCCTTGTTCCTACTCTCCTCCCTGCCCACTCTACATACTGCTTGTCCTTCCACCCTATCATCTCCCTCCCAGCTACCCCAGTGGTGTCTTTCGCTACAGCCTTGCCTAGATCAGCAAGCTTTTTACTATCATTCACCTCGTTATGGTGAAACCCATCCAGTTGCAACTAGAACTACTCCCAGAACACAGGACACTTGCTTTATAATTAGGTTTGCACGATTTGCATTGCAGATTATACAATCACAAAGAATAAAAAGAGAAAAGGATAGCGTGGAGAACAGAGAGGTGAAGGTTAAAATAAACACAGATAACAAACGTCACTGTACAGCGAGGAGATAGTTCTGGTAATTCAGTAAAGGCTGAAGGAAAGGAGAAGAGAAAGTCAGCTCTAGAATTAAATGGAGAGAGAAGCAAGTTTCAAAAAGAATGAAACAAACCAAGATGGGATGCATGAGCTCCAATGCGTCTGAAGGACTGGTCTGAGGCTCGTTCCTTCTTTCCTCTCTTGTGCTGACCTGCTGTTTAGCCAGCAGTGGCACCTGTGAGTTAAGTCCATGACGCTTTCTAGGACACTGTGTCTCAGAGCACCACAGCTGATGAAAAACATACTACCTTTAGTGAGTCCTGTCCTCTCCCCCTCCTTTTAAAAAAAAATCTTACTTAACAGTCACTTATGTTTTTCATAAAGCTGATCCAAAGTTTAACAGAAGACTGAAATCGGCTATCCAAAGGGTAGTGTACAAGACAATTCTATTTGGCTTAGGAAGATAAGTCCCATCACATAGCATGAAAAGTTTTTCTTGCCATCTGGCTCCTGAATAAACTGTTATACTATAACTTAGTGTCTGTTTGTCAAGAAGTTTGATAGTCTGGTTTAAATTATAACCTGTTTTCTTTCTCTTAATTTTTTTTCTTAATGTTGGCTGAGATTTTCCATGACTGGCCCCTGCCTGGTGAAGCTCTCTGGAAAGCCTGAGAAAATCCATGCCAGTTACTTTTTCATCATGTGAAATTGAAAGAAGAATAAAAAGTCCTTATTGTAAAAAAACCAACCAAACAAAACCCTCCAACCAATTCAAAATATAATTCAGATGAAGCGGGATGTTGAAAATTGGCATGTACACACCATGCACTGTTAAAAATACACTAACATTTAAGACTCCAAAGAAAGTTTGAAAATAGAGCTGATTGGCTAAAATCCACCTCTCTATAGACTCCATAGTCAAACTAAGGAAGTTCTGAAGTCTTTTATGAAGCAAAATTTATTGCATAAAATTTTGTTTTGTTGAAATATAATTAATAACAGTCATTTCACTTATAAAAAATTGCCCTTCCTGTAAACACAGTTTCAGCAATCATGTTCATTCATTCTAAAGTAGGATATAACAGGTCTTTGGACCATTAGAGATCATAAAATGCACAAAATGGAGACTGTCGTCATGGGGAATGTATTGAAGAAGATATACAAAAGATTTTTTTTTCCACAGAAAAACCCTTTAAGATAATAAAATGACTCCTTATTGTGGCAGTAAACATGGCAACTCCCAAAGATTAAATATTAACACCTATCTAAGCATAAGATTTTTCTTAACTGCACTAGCCGAAAAAATTAATAAGGTAATCCTTTCACAACACATAGTCTCACACAAATAAATAAATCATACTTTCTGAAAAGCAGAAAACAGAAGAAATCATGAGGTTTAAAAAAAAAAGGTTAAAACTTTAGTGTCTCTCCATAGGTGGGAACTGAGAGAAAAGACACGGTAAAATATTCTGCAATGAAGACTTCACATTTCAGTCATCAGTAAAGAGAGTTCCCAATGGGGGATTATGATATTCACAGCCAGCGGTACCGTAACTTAGAATTAGCCCTTCTTAAGACAAAAGAACGACTTAGGATGAATAAGATGCAATTCAGTGTTAGAATGCAACTCATGGTTTGGCCTGCTCTAAACTACCCTAAAGAAATATGGCTTTGAAGAAAGTCTCTCCCAGTCAGTATTAACAGTTGCTAAAATTCAAATTTAGTCTCCTCAGTTCCACATGCCTCAGGACTTTATTACTGATCCACTTCAGATCTTGTTCACATCAATGACTTTTTTTTCTTTACCTTTATACCTTAATTGAAAAACATCCTTAAGGATGGGAAATTCTTATGCCAAAATGAACATGTACACTGTTAAAATACAGACTGCAAACTGAATAACTGTAACATTTGCAATCCTTGTTTTTTCTAAGTTTAATGATGATAACATGACAGTGCATTATACTCAAACTCAGCTTCAGGTTAAAGAGTAAGTTTATGGTTTTTTCCTCTTTTATCTGGTGTTTGAAGAGGGTACACGAAGTTTCTTGTGTCAGTTTCTTTTTTTTTTTTTTTTTAATGGTGATTTTCTAGATTTTTACCTTAGATGTAATATTAAGAAAGTCAAGTTTGGTCTTCCTGAGCTCGACTGAAGGACAATGGAAAAATACAGAAGACAAAGAAACCCTTGGAATCCACAAATTCACGACTGTATCTCTTCAGGCAAAGTTGGGCGGTGGAGTCCACATTCTGACTTGGGGGTGGTTAGGAGCGAGCTTCACACAACAATAAAACTGAAATCTTTTGAACTGTCACTCAGGCTTTGGGTTCTAGTTCATAACAAAATCACAGTTTTACAAAGCTCCTTATTCGCCCTCTTAGTCCCTACTAACAGATTTTTCTTGAGAGAGGCCACTCTCATGATTTTTCTTACCTTCACACTGCAGCTGGTGAAGTTAAATTTGACCCTGAATGAGGAGAAGGGGCCTGTAAGGGCCTACATGTCAATATGGATGTCTCACAAATGTTCATCAGTTTTGAAATAAAGGTTTAAATCCTTCTTTAGTGGAGGTGGTGCAAACAGCACCTAACTAAGGTTCTAGTTCTTCCAGTTAGGAACTCCACTGTACGGAACCACTCACAGGCCACCTCCACTAGTCAATCTGTTCAGCTGGCAAAGCTTACTATACTTAAAATAAACCTCTAAGGCATAACTTGTGGTTTTAAGTGCAAATTACATTACACTGTTTTTTTACACTACTTAGATGCACATTTCCTAGGTGTATTTGAAAAATACACATCCAAAGCTTTCACCTACTGAAGAAATTAGCAGCTTAAATTCCACTCATGACTTGAAAACATTAAAGAAGAAAGCAGGCCATATTCTCTCTATCTCTTTTGTATTTACTACCGGGAAAAAAAAATATAAAGAGGGTCAGTGATCTTCCTTTGTAATTTAAACTGCAGTATTTAGGTAAATTGTGGCACTCCAAAGGGAGGAAAGTGTCCTTTGACTCTATTGCTCCTAGACTGAAAGACAGCACAATTTAGTGTGTGGGTACTCTCAAAAGTGAGAATCCCTCTTGCACACCAGTATTCTTCAGGGACTGTTTATCCATAGGTCACTGGAATAAAAAAATAGTCTAAAGGGATTTTCCATAAGGTAAATCTGGCCAAATATATGGGAAGGACAATAAAAAGTTAACGATTTTTTAAAAAAAATTATGTATACTTTGACTTTCTTGTGTTACTAAGTAGCCTGTTCCTCTACCACATTTAAACAGACCTACTCCCTAACAAGGAAATGGATTTCTGTCTGTTTCTGTACATACTAGTAAATGACATATTGCTCTTTTTTCTTACATAATTTGGTCACAAAATTTGGCAGTATTTATATCCTTAAATTATGGTAAATGTTACATTAATGCATCCTTAAATTATGGGAAATGTTACAGTAATCATTATACATAGACACATATATACATGACAACTATAATCACTGGGTATCAGTATCTCATTGTCGTATGATCAATTCCCTCAGTTGTCTTTCACACTCTCTTGAAATTGAGTCAGATATCATATTCTCAGTTACACCAGTAGCTCATTTTTCTCTGAAATATGCAAGCTGGAAATCTTATATTGAGCAACCAAACCAGGAGATGTTAGCTTATGGGAAACAATATAGCCCACACTCCTACAGAGTGATCACAGGCTTGAACCCTGATCTTTTATCTACAAATCTATGAGGACACCCACCGCCACCCAGCTCTGCAATAGTACGGTCCTGCACAGAATTTTGGCCATGTACGTCAAATTATGTGCCAGGCAAATATTTTCAAAGGTATTACTCTGCATTTTTGTCTAAAAATACAAAAAGGTTCCATAGCAAGTGTTTTTGTTGGGTTTTGACATGAATATGTATCTATTGTCTTCTATAAATTCTTCAATTTTCTTACAAAAAATCACTTAAAATTAATCTTTCTTTGGAAATAACTATCATTGCTACCATCTGTTTTCAGGGAAAAAAAAAAAAAAAGAAACAGAAAGCAGGCAAAACTCTGCTTTTATTCTTTCTTATATCCTCATAAGAGAAGGAGTAAATGACAACTGAAAGCCAGTCAGTAACAGGGCAACTGCTTAGAAACAACTTTCTTGTGCCTCCGTTCAATATGCTGCTGTTGCTGAATAAAAGTAATGTTTTTTTTTGTATATGCAGATAGGTGGTTTAAAAATCAGCAAGAGCACTTGCAGTTTCACCCCTTGGAATCTGGCTACCAGGTGAGTACCACCGTGTAAGGTCAGAAACAACAATCGTAGCTCTCAGATGCACTGGTGCTGTTTCTTCCAGTGAGACTCTCACTCACACTGCTACAGCAAGTCACAGTACTGAACTGGTGTTCAACTTTTTACACTTAATGGCAGTGTAAAAAAGAAAGTGAGACCAGGTAAAAACAGGACTTTTACTAAGCTGTTGTGGTCTCCTCTAGTTTGCTTCCAGGTGCCTCGATTTCAATTCACTTTGTTCTATTTTGAGGATGTTTTCAGGTGCATCAAAGTGCACTTTGACAGATCCTTGAAGCACAACACGGTTTGGAATGAAGTTGCCTGAAGATATTAGTAGTAGAAATCTCTGACACATCACTGTGCATTGAGAAACTGCTTGAGACTTATTAGAAAGCATCATGTTAATACAACACTGCTAATACGGAGCTCTATGCGTAACAAAAATGTTGTTAAAGGAATTTTGCAAGTGAAGCAGCAGGTTTGTGGAAGGAGAAGGGGAGTAGAAATGGGAAGAGGAAGAGCGAAGGGTTTTAAGACATTCATAAATATGTACTTTAACAGGCAGCAGCAGTTTTCTTCCCTCCTCCAGTCCCTCAAACAAATAAATAAAGCCCCCAAAATAAAACAAAACCCAATCCTTAAGCACACTTTATCATTTAAAGTTAACTGTTTTTCCCCCCCCAAGACATTCAGGTAAAGAAAAGCAGGTAAAACTATAAAATATTACTTTTCCTGTTACAGCACCAAGATTCCAGAGAAATGGACTGCAGAAAAAAAATATTGAAAAGCATTATTAAAATGTTTTTTTGCTTCTGGATGGGAATTTCTTAAGTAAGATTCAGGAGAAGGATGTTCTTAATAGCTAGGTTATAAATTTTTCTGTAAAGGAGGTTTTTAATGGAAGTACAGACAGACCTTCAGCTGTCATGGAGCAAAGAGTGGTACCTTAGTAAACTTGGTAACTATTTAAAATAGCCTTATGGAATTTCATTTTAAATCAGAAGGAGATTCTACCAAGTATGGGCCCAATCTAACTGATTATAAATTTCCCTTCCCTTCAGCAGATGTTCTCCCCGGCAGGGATGGCAATGATACGTGGAACTCTTACTTTTCTAACTCCCAACTCTACAGTATGGACACCCTGACCTATGTAAGACAACAGAGCACAAATGCAGATGCATGTGTGCTAATATAATTCACAACTGCCTGCCTTTCACCTCTCATAGATGTTTGCAGTGGCATAAATAGTTGTGCAGAAAAGTCCTTGCTATTTAAATGCATTATCTGGATAAGCAATAGAAGCAATGGAGTTTTGCTGGGCAGGAACTGGGCATGAACAAATAAGACCTAAAAAACCCACCCAACTAATAAATATAGGCTTTTTGTGGACAATTTGTAGTAGGAGATAAAGATTCAAAACCACACAATGCCCCATACGGTATTGCACGTACGGGAGACTGGCAGAGAGTCAGAGGATTTAACTGATTGCAGGCACCTAATATTTAGATCTTCTCCAAAGCTTTACTAACATAGTCCAAATGTGATTATCACTGATTCCTCGCTCCTAACTTAAGCTGAAACCTAATATATTAGAAACATGCGACATTATTTTGCATGTGGACAAGCACGTCATAAATCAGCTTTGCTGCCTACATCCAAGAGCCCAGTGGTGTCTGAGATGCTGATGGCTATTTGAGGGGTCCACTCGGGGCAGACAGGCCAGAGGTGGCACTGGAGACCACGACCTCCTGGAGAGGCAGTGGCAGATCGAAGGGCAGCTCAAACCCAAGCACGTGAACAGTGTGTGGTGAGCTGAGCCAGATGCCAGGAAAGAGGAGGTTAACACAACTCAAATCACAACCATTTTTTAAATACCAGATGCTAGTTGTAAGGTAACATATTGTCTTATTTTCACAGACTGTTGGAGAAGGCACATTTTTTACATTCAAATCGCTGTACACAAATCTTGGCATGCATTTTAGTAAAGAACAGGAATTCTAATCTACTGTATCTATGGGCTATGGTAAATAGCGTGAAGTCCTAAAATAAATATTCTTTACAAAATAGTTTGCTATTTCTTTAAACTTCAGTCTTGAAAAGAGAAGACTTTGAGAGGACCTAATAGCTGCCTTCCAATACCTGAAGGGATCCTACAGGAAGTCTGGGGAGGGACTTTTTACAAGAATCTCCACTGATAGGACAAGGGGAAATGGTTTAAATTGAAGGAGAATAGATTTAGATTAGATCTCAGAAAAAAATTCCTCAGTAGGAGGGAGGGTGGCAAGACTCTGGAATAAATTGTCCAGAGAAGCTGTGGATGCCCCTTCCTTTGAGGTGTTCAAGGCCAGGTTGGATGAGGCCTTGAGTAGCCTGATCTAGCTGAGAGGTGTCCCTGCCCACGGCAGGGGTTGGAGTAGACGATCTCTAAGGTCCCTTCCAATCTAGGCCATTCTACAATTCTATGATTCCTGTATTCACAACAATTACCGCCTATGATAGGTGGGATCTCTTAAATTGATTCATGACAGGCTATACTATATGCTAAAAGTTATTTTCAGAATTACTATTCTTTTGAGTGTTTAACAACAGAAAGCTTTGTTAACACATTCAGGACTATACTGTTCTTTCTGGGGAGAAAGGACAGTGGGATTTCTCAACCCTGGATATGGCAACTATCCAAAATTGGGTAGTCCCTTTGTAATGACTAAAAAAGTGCCACATTCATAACTTTGGGAAGTTTCATATTATGTGCAGGAAGTCAAGCAGACCGGTTAGAAACACAGAACAACTGGTATCTGTCAGAAGGTCATGGTTGGAGGTTACAAACGGAGGAGGAAAATACGGCTGTAAAAGAAGACACAGGCAGCAGAGGCTAAAAAGTAAAGGAAGTCATAAAGTAATACTGTAAAAATAAACCAGAATATGAGAAGATGGTGAGATTGAAGAGAAAAAAGGTAAGAAGAAATGGACGGGGCATATAGGGACAAAGTAAAGGAGAAAGGTTGGAGGAACTATAAACAGCAGGGAGAACATTCAATCAGGACAACAGGAACAAGAAAAAGAATGAGAGAGCAATTTTAAAGAAAAAGTTAAATGAGTAAAACTAGAACATGTAAAAAGAATAACAAATGAACAGGCAGAAGTGACAGAGGTAAGAAGAGATACACGAATACAGCCTTGATGGATAAGAAAGGCTGCTGTAAAAAAAGCAGAGAGAAACAGTTGAAGGGTAGCCTTGCAGGAGGAGCCTCAAGGAAGGATGTAACAAATGTGCCAAGTGATCTGGGTTCTATATCAGAAAGGTGGGACCTGTTCATGGGAGCTTATGGCCCGTTTTAATAAAAAACAAGACAAGAGAAAGAGGGTAATACTAGCAATAACTATAAGAAGAAACTAAATTTCTTCTGATTTATTAATTCTTCTTCCCTCTAGAAGTCTAATAAATCCTTTCACAAGAGTTCTTATTGTTAAAAACACTCATTTTTAAATGTAAACTTCCCTGCTTTTGCCTAATTTATTTAACACTCCCTTCCAATTAACAAAATACAAGCCAAGTTGTGAAAGGACTTGAATTAGCTTCTCCGAACGTAAACTACAGACCTACAACAGCTCCAAGTAAAATGGTATGGCCTTTTGTCTTAAAGACCAGAAATGCAACAGAAACAAAATATAATAAAAAATGAAAATTCAGGTAGAGGAATTATGTATTTCATACTGAATAATTATTTCTGTACTGCCCGTAAATCCTCTCTGGTAAGCTGTGCATCTAAAACTCATCGAACTGCCAAGGGGTAAACGCAGCTCCATCCATCACACAGCCACTTGACAAATACATTCCATAATAGAAGTTTATTTTTATGGGAGGCTGAATCAAGGACTTTCCCATGCATACAAAAACTTGTCAAAATTATTTATGAGTCTTGCTGAGACACACAATATGTCATATCAAACTCCTATTTTCCTTCCAAGCACAGACTGTCAATATCTCTGCTACTATCAATAATGTGGAACACCGCTGCTATGGGCCCTCAGGATTTTGAGGTCATTTGCCCATCCTAGCCGGCTGCCAGACACTGTCTCTAGCTGCAATGCAGCTGAGGAGAGGTGTATTTACAACCTCTACGAGGTGTAGTTAAGGTAAGCACTAGGGACTTCAGTCAAAGGCTTTGCCAACATAAAATAAAATGGAAACATATGTTTGAAAAAAATCACAGTTGATTATGAAAATAATGAAAAAAATCGCATTGGCCTCTTTCTAAATTAGAAAATCCAAAAGCTTACCAGCATTCTCCGGCATAATTAAACAAATAATCACTTCTAATGAATACGTTTGCACCTTTCTGAAACTATGCTAAGGAAATCCCACAAATAACAAGGCTATTATTACCCTTTCTGACCAGAAAGATAGTTTAAAATCTCATGAACTTTGCTAATAAGGAAGAGAAACTCGTGAAACAGTGTTTATTTAATACGACCTGTGTTATTTGCAAAAAAGCACAGGAAGTCTTAAAGCAAACACCAGCATTTTTGCCAATGGGTCCAAGCACTCTGTATAAAAGC
The DNA here is from genome assembly GCA_020746105.1 of Trogon surrucura. Taxonomy (NCBI): domain Eukaryota; kingdom Metazoa; phylum Chordata; class Aves; order Trogoniformes; family Trogonidae; genus Trogon; species Trogon surrucura. The sequence continues at coordinate 63,972,639 of CM036619.1, read as the reverse complement.
CATTTGGCTTTCTGAAGGCGATATTCCCAAACCTTGTTAAGCCATTTCTTCTCTTTCAGCTCTATTAGTTTTTTAAATCGGCAGTTTCGCAAACGCTACACTATCACAACATATTCTCTCTGGGATAACAGCTCATGACTTACCGATATTTTGAACCTTTTTTGGAACCTGCCCTTTCTGCCCCGCTTTGGCCATCCCTGCTGCCACCAGCTCTGCAGGTACGTTTCTGCTAACACACCTAAGTGCCCTCAGCCACCTCTGCCTGCAGCTACTCGGGTACCTCCACGCAGCATTCCCCTTTCCAGGATCGTGATGCAGAAACACCCACGGTGTCTCACAGAGCTTGTGTGCTTCAGATATGGGCTGCTGCTTGTCGGCTGTAACGCCCAGCATTTAGAGAAACAGTAAATGGGGCTTTCTCTCAACAGTTGAAATTGTTCTCTAATCAAAACTCTTCACAATACAAGGATGTTATTACAGAACACCTGAAAACTTACATTACTGGGTTTGAACACAGAGACACAACTACTTGTCTCTATGCAGACAAGAGTGAGCCCTGTTCGTCGACCTCAAGAGACCTCACCTTGCGACAGATTTGTTCTGCAGTCCCTCTACAAACAGATTACGGACACGAAGGAGGAAGGGAGATTCACGTGGCAGGAGGTTCTCCCCTCAAAGGCAAAGCTATGGGTTCATCTCAGTCCAATAGCTGTTGGATGTGAAAGACTGCCATTTGGGAAATCACTGAGACTTGATTTCCATTCATTTTTAGTTGCCCTTCCATGAGTGCATGCTCTAGGGATAAAGTATCCAAATCTGAGAGGAAGAACTTCTTCAATGAAATCTCACAGTGGGAGATTTATTTAGCTATTTCTTCAGACTCAATCATCAAAGTAGAGGAAACCACACTGACACCGCAATTAGCTTTGAAGGAAGTGGCTTGGGTGTTGGAAAGAGTGTGGCAGCAGGAGCATAGAAATTCATGGCAAATTCACACCACAAAGAAGGCAGAGGTACGGTGCTGCCAGGATTACACTGCTTCCAGTACTGCATGCAGGACAAGAAGAAATGCTGACACCAAGAGTTACCTTTGTAAAGCCCCAGTATCTTCAGCAGCAAATATCTCAACTGTCCAGCTGAATTTGGTTTTTGAGCAGGTGGTTGGAAAAGTTTGAAAGGCACAAAGCATTCATGTAAAAAATGCTTTACAGGTTCACCATCATCAGTAGCATGTATACTTTAAATCTTATTTCCCGAAAGCTATATAGCATCTGCTGTGGTTCATAGAAATAGAAAAAAAAAGAACATGTCCAAATAAGTTTCTTTACTGTTTGATGGGTTGACAGCTCCCATGCACTCAGTTCACCTACCACAGGGTCAGTATATGAATCCTGAACTATGAGGAGTCTGGAAAACTTAAAAAAAAAAAAAAAATTGAGAGAAATTTGAAAGACATAGGTAGATGAGGAGGTCTATAGGGTGGATTATTGTTTCCTACAGGCATTTTTGTACAATGCCTGTCCCAGGAAATCAGAGACCTTTAAATTCTATGATCTCAGAAACACCAATTTCTATAAGTGTTTGTACAGAACATTTCTAGAAGAATAATGAGGAATAAGATGATAATGTGATTGCCAAATTAGAGCTAACAAAAAAGGTATATCATAATTTTTAATTGTTCCACTAAAATGAGTTTGCATTATCTCCAGTATTCATCTACCTAGAGAGAATTTAGAGGAGGCTGTTTACAGCCAAGCCAAGGAAAAAAAAAAAAAGTACTGGTAGTCCATGAGAACACATCCAAGTTTGTCCAGAAGATGCATTTCCAGTACTTAAAACCCCTCCACTTTCTTCAGGCATACGGGCAACAGAGCTATTTAACAATTTTTGCTAGGGTTTAAAAGTGTCAGGAATCTGAGGTCTTTTTAGTGGTATACTTTCCACATGACGTAGGTACAACTTATTTTGTCCCTAACAGAAGCCATCATGCCTATTACTCTTTGAACACTGTGCTGCAAATGTACCTTTTAGAAGGAGTAAAATATCATCATATTGATTCTCTTCAGCCCTATAATGTAATAATTTGAGATTATTTTCAGGCAATAATAAGGTTTTATGACCTAACAGCTGATCACCGATGCCGATTACTAAGCCCAGAATCCCAGCTCCTGTTAAAAGATATTTATAAACACAATTACTTATTTAAGTTTAATGCCCCTGTGGTAAATCATATGCTGCTATTAAAGTGCTGTACTTACAGGACCACTCTTGACTTCCGAGACAGTGAAGATGATGCCAAAAATGACTGAACGGGCAAGGAAGACCAACCACTGTATTTTATACTTAGAGAGACAGCAGTAACTGATGCACAGCAAATGTCCTTTTACTCATAACCCTTTTGCGATATTAGAAGAAGGAGATGTGTCAAAGATTAAAACATGAACAGCCTGAAACACTTGCATCCTGAGTAGCCATTTAACACTTTTGCAAAGTAAATGCAAACCAGTAACATACTGACTAGCAGCAATTTATGTTCTCTTTGCACAGGTTTAAATAACTGCACTAGAATAGGGAGGGAGAGGAACCACCTTGCTGCATTCCAGCAAAAAGGCAAGACATTTTTAACAGCACTACACGTATAAACGTTTAGAGTATGTGATAGTTCTAAGCACTGGTTTTCACATCCTGTTCTTAATTATTTTCTTTATGATTGGAACCAGGCGGTTTGATTTCTTTCCTGCACTGGTCATGTTCTTTTGCTAGTAAAAACAGTCACTGCATTTCAGCCACCTTTGGAGGAATTACCAAGAAGGTAAGGCATAAGCACGCCGTTGCTTTACAGTAGCTGCTCTTGTCCCTCACCCAGGTTGTGTGTCTCACTCCTGCAATGTCCTTAAGCAAACATTTTCCTTCTCTTTCTGCCAAACTAAGGAACTTTGTTAGCAACACCGTAGGACGGGAGATAACTATATAGCTCTCTAATTGTTAAGCTCTTGCAAGGGCTGAGCCTGATCATTCACTGAATTGTTGAGTTGATGGGATTCGTGTAGCTGGTTATAAATTGATAATCTAAATTAATTCATTCAAGCAGAAATCGATTTTGTAACTCCTTGAGAGCTTGTAATAATGCTTACCTCCTACCGTTAGCTGCATTCTCCGTTTCATAAAGCTGGTCGGAAACAGCTGGATTCAGGTGACCTGCTAGCTCATTAAATCTGTTACATGTTCCTTCTGGTAAATGATATTAAGCTGAAATGTCCTTGCGTTGATTTTTTTCCTTTAATTTTATGACAGAAATAACCTAATTTGTAACACAAAATAACAATCTCCTTGGATTACTTTGCCTTGTTAAAATATTTTATGCATTTTTCATTTACACGAAGGTAATGGAAAAACACTTAAACTATCTGTTATTTAAACCACAAGAGATATGTTACTGAAAGTCTGATAGCTGCAAAAATGATTGCCTCTTCATAGTCTTTGCTTTATATCTGTAATAAAAGGTGGACAATTCAATTCATCGGTTAGTAAATAAAGTACGATAGTTGTTATTTTATTTGCTCTGCATTGCAAGAACTAAAATCAGATTGCTTTTCAAATTCATTTAAAAATGGGCTCGTTACTTTCCTTTTCCACTTCTGATGCAAAATGTCTGGTATCTACTTCTAAATGTTATACTTTTTTTTAAGATACATAGAAAATAAACCCTAATTCTATGTGTCAGAGTAAAAGTATAGATTTCTCTCATTGACTCCTTTATAATTATTTAAATATTACTGACAGGATTGTCAGTAAGAAGTGCTGAATAACTGAATCTGAACACCTCAGTATGGATCTGATACAAAGCATAAACACTTATTTCTCAGCTCTTGATGCCTTTGAACTATCCACTTTTATGACATGCATAGAACAAGTGTCATGAATTACACTGCTGGAATATTCTGCAAGGCAAAACGTATGTGTTTGTCACTAGGTAAGGCACAAATTCCACCAAGTCCTGTGCAGTAACAACACCAGTTTAGGGAATGGGAAAACGTGATGTCGCTTTTCTGTACAGATCATACTTCACATACAGAAAAGGATCAAGCAACCCTAAATGCAGAAACTGAATATGCCCTTGAACATTTCAGTTTACCATTTCCAGCAGACGTCACTACAGAGCAAGGATTCATGCAGGCTGAAAAAAATGGCAACACTATCCAAAGGAATTATGATAAAAATGTTTAAGAAGGCTTAGCTACTAAGATAATAGTAGCTAAAATCAGAATTATTAGCTTATTAAAATTAGAGATCTATATAAAGATAAACCATCCTTTTAATTATCAGAAAGAAAAAGAGGTATTGATTGCAAGCTTCTGGCAATACAAAGCACCGAAAAGAATAATACATACAAAATATTCCTATCCTTCAGGATGTATGAAACTCACAAACATAGCACTAAGCAACGCACATGCATAAAAAGTCAAGTATCATGTTTTCTAACACAAGAACTCATGTGACACACTAATGCGACAAGTGTACAGCATATATACTACTAGCCATAAAGAAGCAATTGCTTTTTTACTCATACCTTTTCCTACATTTATTATCATCAAGCAGTCTCTATTAATTTCCCAGATCCTAGTATTTAACTGCACATCATCATCATCAAAATTCTCTTCAACAGCATTTATTAAATAACATAAAAATCAGCATACAGTAACAGTGAAAGGTGACTGCAGCTTTCAGAATTACAGTGAACATATCCTGGCTCTAACATGTCCATTTTTTCCTCTTTAAAAAATAGAGAAAAATAATTCCTGCCCCACAGTATTTTTGCTGTAACATTTACTGCCTTAAGAATTAAACCTGTGAAGTCCATTCTGTGTGGTGGTGTTCAATCCTGACTGGTTGGAGTTTGTCTGAAAGACAAATGCTACTCAAGGTAGTACAAGGCTAAACGCTGTAGGCAAGTCTCTGGGAAGACTTGTCTTTGAGACATAAATTCTAATGACAAAAAGCACATAAAGGGAACTTTTTCACTATACCATACCTCAAACAATATGTCCTGTTTTCTCTGTGAGCTTGGGTAATTTGTCTGGCCTACAGAGAAGAGTCAGGGCCAAGTTTTTCCCAATTTCTCTGCTGCTTCTGATCTGGTATCTGCATAACATAGGAGGAAGCACTCTCCACTTGGGATTATAGAGCCATATAGCTCCCTTGCAAGGAAGCACAGGGAGGATGAGCGGATACAGAAACCTCTTGTCCATTCCCCCTCATGAGCACTGCCTCAATGGCCATCAGCTCTGGGGTCTGCACTCCAAGAAAATAACTGTAGGCACAGTAGCTACCTGGAAACAGCTTTAGTGCTTTTCCTGAAGCAACAATGCATAAATTGAGGAGGAAAAGCCATTCATCAGGCTGCTTCTATGGGTATTTTCACTGGCTGACTTGGTAGTCCTTGAGAAAAAACTCCCGCGACTGAGAGAGGTGGCTGGAGGGGCTGAGAGCCGACTCCAAACTTGAGGACAAAGCACCTGGGCTCAGTGACCAAGCCAGTGGTATCTTCTGGAGCATGAGAATTTTGGGGCATGATTCTTTGTTAATTTTGTTAATGACTAAATTTTGTTAATGACTAATGGTTAAGTTTTGTGGTGCCCCACATAGCCATGGCTCATCTTCATGCTGCACTCCCAAACAGGTGCCTCTAAGTGACAAGAGGGCATTGAATTGAGCGTGGTGCTGAAACACCACAGGTCGCGGGTTCGATTCCCGTTTGGTCCTCATGTGTTGCCTGATCTAGCTGAGAGGCATCCCTGCCCAGGACAGGGAGGTTGGATTAAAATGATCTCTAAGGCCCCTTCCAGTCTAGGCCATTCTATGATTCTATGATTTGAAAGTATTATCGCCCAGGAGGGAGGAAAAAAAATGCTCTATAGTGTTCTTCTTGGCTTAGAAAGTACACTAAGGCACACTGCTCGCACCTGGATTTAAATATACTCTTGTTGAGTATGAAGTACTCTTTTATGCGAAGAACATATCGCATGACTATTGAACTAAAACAAGGGAGGCAAAATTCTACCAGATGAGTGAGGTTTTTTGCTCTGGAAGGGAAGAACTCCTAATGGTAAGGAGGAACTCGAACTGAAAAAGAGGAGCACCGTAGGCACCGATTTCCATTGGTGCCGTTTCACTAGCACTGTCAACGTTAACAGTAGGTCAGGATAAACACAAACTGCGCACAAACTACACCAAACAGCGAAGGCGTGAAGACGGAAAACATCGCATGGCACCAAACAGAACAGTCTCAGCAATCTTCCTACCTTCATTCTCTACCTTCAAAATAATTCTTGGACAGTTCATACTCTTCCAGTCCTGTGGTACTGCATCAGTCATATCTAAGAATAAGCATGTGCCATCACCCAAGTAAAGTCAATCATTTGCCATTCATGAGTTCAACGGTGCACAGCAATTAAACCGCTTTTATTTTCCAAAGGATAATCAATGGTTGAATTGGTTTTCTGGCAATAAAGATCTCAGTAGAAAAAAAAAAAAAAAGCAATTAAAAAGAAATATAAATTATCCAAGGAAAGGCTTGGGTCCAGCGTTAATATATTTGTACAGGAAAATGTGTACAGGCATGTATAAGCATCTTTAAAATCTTGATTCTAAATTGTTTATTCATGCGGTTTCTATTAATAAAGTATTACCAGTGGATTATCACATCTGGGGACATATGCCTTTCTTTATCTTGGTGTTATATTCCTGCAGAAGACTGCAAAAACAAAAATACTAGAGGAGACCATAGAAATCCATGATTGCCAAAAGAGAAAATCTTTTTTAAAAAAAAACATGATCAGCAACTCCCTACTTTGCTTCTTAGCACCACCGCTCTTTATGTTACTTGGAAATGAAGCGCCACACACACATTGGCTGCTGCCACACCCTTCCTGTTGCTAATCTGTCTTTTTAAATTTAATTTCTTTTATGGTGGCTTTTCCACCGTTTAATTAGGCCACAGGGAGTAAAGAGAGGCAGTCTCACTGTCCCTTCAGAGTTTATTTCACAGACTGTTCCCTTCAAGGATTTTATTTCTGTCATTGAAAGCAGACATCCTCATATTGCTTAAACACGGCAGATGATTAATACAATGAGATTGTTATGCTCCTAGCTAAAATGGCCTTCTTTCTAACGTGAACTACAACAGCTTGAAAAGATGGGCGCTGACACTACACTACAGCTGACAGTTTTTCTTTTTTTAGGTGTACTATTATTGGGATCTGTAATACTGTGTGACCCATAATAATAATCCCACCGTTCTCCTCATATTAATATCATAAATTCTGCAGACATAGATGATATTATCATATATCAAATATGACCATAAAACCAATGTGATCCTAACACCTTTGGATTTATCTTGAAAAGAAAAATACTAGATAAAATCATTTATGCTGATATTACCAAGTCTTTACTGAGGTACAGTAACATATTAAGATTACAGTATATTTTTAGGAGGACAGGCATTTCTGACAGATTTATTAATCTGTTCCTTGAGTTAAACTTGTGGATAGTTAATTTGTACGTTATTTAACAGTCAATGCTTTCCATTCCGTGTCCCTGGTCACGAGCTTCAAATTCCTCAAAAGCTGAGTTTGGTATAATATTCAGTGCATATTTTAAATAGCCTGTTTTAAAGAAGCACTAGTCAGAGAATAATATTTTACAATAGTTAAGTGGCACCTGCTAGGGCCACTGCAGTGAAAGGTCTATGAACAACCGTAAACACATTGTGGGCTAAAATGGCATTCTCAGTTTTGGAGTGATTTAAAATGAAATCCATGGCATACAAATATCAAATTGACTTAATATTGGTTTTGAGATATGTATCTCTGAAACCACTTATACTTCGCAGTAATGTGATCACAGTGGAGGACTCTGGAACACTTAGAAGACTGAAGCAAATGCTGAATTTAAAATACTGAAACCTTCGATTTGCCTCCTCCTTCTTCTTGTCTCTGCTCTCATCAGAATTAAAATTTCCAGACAGATTGTACCATGTGATTGTATGTTTGGACAACTGCTACAGTAATAACAAAAAAAAGAGAGAGCTTAAAGTGGCTGAGGTGCTCAGGCTGCCAAAGTAACTGTGCCACACACAAACATGATTATCCTTGTTTCAAGTAAAAATTTTAAGCAAAATTTATTCCAGCACACAGGGACTATCCAGGGGCCTGTACACCACTTATGCCTTTGGTCAAGAGCACTATGGCAGCAGAAGTGCTGTACTTCTACTAAGTAACGATGGAACAATATTTGTGAGGAATTTTTACAGGGCACATAAAACAATGTGCAATGAAATCCCCTTTCACAGAGATGCTCTGCAAAGCACCAAACGGGCAGGCTAAAGCCAACAGGCTTGTCTGGAAAAAAAAGGAGGCAGAAGCAGAACACAAGAAAGCAACAATTAACAGCACAGCTTCAGAAATACAGATCAAAAGCTGCTTTACGGTCACTGGGAAGAGGATTCTTTACTGATTTCTTCGCAGTAAATGCATTCAGACCCTAGGTCCAGACACTGGCTTTGTATGTCGCTGGCATGAGGCTCTGTCCCTCAAAGATCACACCATGACCACGAGAAATTAGGTAGCTTTTTTCAGATGTTCACATCTCACATAAAAAGCAATAAAAGATGAAATGTCAATATTCCAGTTGCCATTAGGAACCAAATTTCTTTCTGGGGTGCACAGGCATTTTGGCAGAGCAAATAAGTAGTCACTCAAAGATCAGAGTCTGAACTGAGCTGGTAAAAAGCAGATGAGAGTAAGTAAGGAGTAAGCACAGTCCCGGCTCTACCTTCACAGGCACCGTTTACAAAATGGACAGAGAAAGGGGCAGTGGTTGTCAGTAAAAGTCATTCTTGCAACAATTCACCAGAGTTCTACCACTCACTGCAATGCTTTCACAAGCTGTGTTAGCTCAGATATTTGAGGGTCTAATGTCCCAAGCTGCTAGAGTCAAATGCTTAAGTAAGAACAGGTTGGGTGTTTTTTTTTTTCATTTTTGGGGAAGAGGGAAATTCAGTGACTTTAATTGCAAGTAACAGAGATCTGAAATTAACACCCAGAGAATAAAAGACCCGATATGGAGGAATACGTGGAGCTGGCAGCACCGACACTCCGTTGCCTTCACTGTAACTAGAGGGTTGTAGGAAAACTCAGTTTTGGGCAGATCATTTCCCAAACAAACCAGACTTGCAGCCGTGACTATATACCACAATCTTCTCCTTGATATACATATTCCCATCAACACAGATGACTTTAACAGCTTCTTCTTTGCAGCATTATAGTATATTGTGTAATTAATTCCAGAATTAGAGCTGCCTAAATGCATTCAAACACAATCAAGGCACTCGGAGCTGTTGCAAACTATTTTGTAAATAACCCTAGTTCAAGGGTTGCTGTTGCTACACATCAACATGATAAAACATGTCTGTTTCTGACAGTATCTGCCCCATGGAGAGACTCAGATTTTTAAGAATCCTTAGCAATCGTATTCTAATGTTTTACTTAAAAAAAAAACATTCTAAGGCAAATTCAGAAATGAAAGGTTTTCAAATGAAAAAATTGTATGAAAAGTTTTTTATGTAGTAAATATGTTCTCGACATTTGAAATGAATTCCCATTTTTTTAAAGGGTAATCAACTATGTGAGTTTTTCCTTAAGAAATTTTACTTTCCTCTTGAGGGTATCCAAAAAGCATTAAAAACCCAGAGAAAAATATACATGACAAACTGAAAGGTCAGAAAGGAGACTGTAATTGATTTATTTTCCTTGAGGGTGAAAAAAGAGCTGGGGGAAGAGAGAAGGGGAGGGGAAAGAGGTGGGCTCAAGAAAACGGAGGAGAGAAAATAAAGTTGAATTTTTCTACTTTCTTTTTTCATTCCCACTTATTTCTTCAACCATGAAAATATCAAGGATGGATTTAAGTGGCTTGGCTACGTGTGTCTGGACTGTGTCTTCGAAGCCATCTCCTCCTAACTCAGAAGGCAAAAGCATTGCCTCTTTAAGAGGAACAATCAGCTGAGATGACAAAGTAGGAGACATGTTCATTTCCTGATCTCAGAGTTTTGGGTCACACCAGTCACACCGCGATGTACCAGGGAGGATGGCATCAGCTCACTTATGCAGATGGATGATGGTTTTCTTTCCCTCAATACTAGCCACTCAAAGCATGCATGTGGTACAAATTTGTACACAAATAAATATGTGATTCTCTTTTTTTGTCAGTACCTTGTATGTGTTCTCATGCCAAAAATACAAAGCTTTTTTTTCTGAGAGCAGTATGTTTACAACAAAAGAAACAAAATCTGGAAAGCAGAGAAAAGAGCAGCACTCTAACTCACTCATAGGAATATGGTGTGACAGGAGGGATGAATAATCAAAGATACAGTTGATAGTTTACTGTTAAAATAAATTAACCAATCCACTGACAAAAAGTCTTGCCTACTGTATTTTATAGATATGGCTCTGACATATTTTGATCACAAACAGTTTCAAAAGAGGATCACTCTGCCAGCTGGGCTGTTCTTAAACAAAACCTCTACGTTTTGATCCAGGAAACATCAATCATCATGTCTCCAAAATCATTACCATTTATTGAGCACCCATTAATATGCTCAATGCTAAATAAAGCAGAGGAACATGCTGTCCTTATCCACATTTCTGATCATCTGTCCTTTATTTTTGAAGTCAGTTTGGCTCTGCATAAACTCAGAAGTCTAAAGTAAACAAACAGAAATATTTTGGTGACTATGTATTACACTGCTATACTTTTTGCATGCTTGTTTTATCTTTTGCATTCTGTAAATATAAAATAACACCACTCCAACTGCAGGGAAAAAAAAACCAGAAATTGAGCTTCCGCAGGACAAACATGCTCGAAAGAGTTAGGTTGCAGAGGGGCCACAAATTCTGGGTGTGCTTTGGGAAAGCAGGATGGAAATCTGAGCAGCTGCAGCTTCTGCAGAGCTGAGAAGGGTATCTCTGCCATGGCAGAGCTGAAAAAGGAATTGCAAGGGGAAAGGATTCGGGATGAGCAGTGGGATAAATGAGGAGATTCAGACATCAGCATTAACTACAGGATGTGTCATCTGCACAAAATAGAACATTTAACTATGCCATGTCCAGTATCTCTGATGTAAATTAAGTCCCAATTTATAGAATCAAGCTTGCAGATAACATATCACGGATAATGGTTCTCTACAGGAATTTATAAGAGCAAGTATGTTGCTTCTCAAGATAAGACAATATACCTTTAGCTAGAGAAAAAACTACAACATCCTTCCAAAGACTTGGAGAAGTAATAACAATGACAAATATTGAGAAGACTGAAATCTACTTCGGGTCAGCTTTTCAAAAAAATACTGTACCTCAACAGCCTCAAAGGTCATACTATTGGCAAAGTATCTGTTGAATTTTGATCATGTAAAACATCCAAAAATTGGTATAATTCATTATTTTAGAAAAGCAATGAATATGTATCAATTGGATGTTCTTACAGTTCTGTCTACTTGCTGTGTTAGAGAAGAAATAAAGGTGATGTTCATAAAGACAAAGATAATATTCCCTTCACTTAACAGGCAACTCTCTGATTACTGGCCACTGGAGTATTAGGTTGAATTGAATCACTGATGAATAGCCAAGGGACTCAAGTTAACAAAAATCAGTGCTTTTAAAGTCTTTAATGATCAGAACAAAATGAATGAAAGCATTTGTCAAGATTATGATTGTCATTAGAAAATGCTAATTACATATTAGTTTAATAATTACCACATGATCATTTACCAAAATTATTAAATTTTTTTACTTACTTGGAAGAATGAACTTTTTTTTTTTACAAAGTGTTCACAATATTGCTTTTAGAATCTAAAAATTTTAAGAGTACAGAGCTTCTGATGCTGGGCTGCTACCGTTGGAAAGCTCTGATTTCACTCAAAGATATGCATTATTATCCTTTAAGGAAAGTTACAGCAGGGTAGAACTCATAAAGCACAGGCAACTTTCCCCACAGAAACAGCTACACAATGAAAAGTTTAACTCCAGTAAAAAGTCACTTGTTAATTAACATGCATGTGCTAAGTGAGATCACAGAATGTTTGGGCTTGGAAGAGACTTAAAAAGATCATCTAGTCCAACCCCCTGCCAGAGCAGGATCACCTACAGTAGAGCGCACAGGAACACGTCCAGGCAGGTTTTGAATGTCTCCAAAGAAGGAGACTCCACAACCTCTCTGGGCAGCCTGTGCCAGTGCTTCGTCACTCTCACAGTGAAAAAGTTTCCGATATTTTTGTGGAACTTCCTATGTTCCAGCTTGTACCCATTGCCCCTTGTCCTGTCATTGGACATCACTGAGAAGAGCCTGGCTCCATCCTCCTGACACTCCCCCTTGGCATATTTATAAACATTAATGAAGTCACCCCTCAGTTTCCTCCGAGCTAAAGACATATCACTTCTGAATATTGAGCTCAGATCTGACTGAAAAAATGATGGTATTAGGAAAGCATCAAATATATTTCTAAGAGCTGTGTCTCTGGACAGCACAACAGATGAACATATCACAAGTATAATAAGATGACTGCTTACTTTTGATAGCACTGCATACCAGTGTTAAACCAGTTCTACAGCACAGGTTGTGTCAGTAGCCTCTAACTTGACCACAACAACAAGAGCAAAAGACCAGGCACTAAAGTGAACTCGAATGAAATTTTTCTCAGTCAGTGAGAATTTTTACCATTCAATCAAATTTATGACTAATACAATACTCACGTTCTTTTGCCCATCTGTAAGTACAAAGTCTCCCAAAAGAACAGTTTTCTTATTTTCAGTTTAAAGTTTATGTTTTTAAACAGCAAGCAGTAGCTCAAATAATATACTTCCTTTTAAGGGGAGGGCATAATTAAGCTATGTCCAACAGTGTGGCTTTAAAAAATACACCTAGAATAAAACCTGAAAACTACAGGAAATGTTTCATCTGTTATTTCTCATCTATGATCAACAATTTGACTTGGAACAGACCCCTTTGACAAAGTGGCACAACTCTGCATTATTGTCCTTAAGAACATCTTAGTTCTATTTAGCAACAGAAAAATAGTACACCGGTACTCTTGTTATCCTTGGTAGTCCCTACTCAATATAGGGGAATTTGAGTACCAGGATAGTAATTTTACTTGAGCTTTGCACAGAAATAATGAAGGTTGACTACTTTAAGTGCATACTAATTCCAACCACAGTGAAGAAACAGAAATGGCTGCCTGTGACTGATTTCCAGAGCTGCTACAGCAGAGGGACAAGGTAAGCGTCAAGAGAAAGCAGATACATTCCTACCAAACCAAAGTCCAGTGCACCCAAGTATATACAATTTGTTTAATCTGTTCTGCCAAGTGCTTTGTAGTTTATTCTTGTTCAGACTCACTGATAAAAAGTGAAGAGGAAGAAGAGGCAAAGCTCAAGAAAACCTTCCTAGGATGGGTCTTCAAACCTGGTTTGAGAGGCAATTAATTTGATTTCTTCAAATTAAAAAAAATGAAGGATTGATCCTCTGAATAGTCGCTCAAGTTGCAACTGAAATGCAACTGTATGTGGAGAGAATGTAAAAGCTTTTAATCCTGGCTAGGTATAGTCAGGGAGCAAAGAGGGAAAACTACGTCCAGAAGACAAAACACACCTTGGCACTCTGGCAAAAGAACATGGAAACCTTCAGATACACATTGCGCTGTTTCGAATCTTGCCCAGGTCAGTGGTTACCCAAGAGTGTGAGTTGTTGTAGTATCAGTCAGCAGTTCTGTCTGACTGGTTTCCACTACAGTAGCACCACATTTGCCACTCTTGCCGGCAGTTTTCATCTAAGGAGTGAATGGGGATATAAATTGAAGTACTCATGTCTAAAGGTGGTAGCTACAGATCAAGGTTAAGATATTAGCAGGGCCACATGAGAACCCCGTACTAATTTTTCTGTGCTTGGTCTGTGGAATAGAGGTATTCAGTCTCTGTGGCTGTCAGTCTGGCACTTTTCATGAGTAGTAAATTAATTTAAATAAATAAATAAATGAAATTATGCGTTTCAACTTGTCATTTGGGTAAGATCTGTTTTGTTGCTGCAATTTTTGCTGTAGTATGTACAAATCCATCATGAAAGTCTCTGTGATACAATCTCTTTATAAAACTGTTAACTATGTAGCTTCTTTCCAAGAAGCCTTAGATGCTGTGACAGTGATACCAAGCCTACATCAAAAAAGTGATCTTAAAAAAATATAACTGCAAAGTTTTGCTTTCAGGGAATTTTTACAGAGCTCACATTCCAGAACCAGTCATACACACAGAGCATTTAACCAGCTTCCATGTTAAAATAGAACCTCAGACATTTCATTTTAGTTAAAGACATTAAAGGTCAGTTAAAGATATTTAACCCTTGAAAACCAGTATCAAGCCTATCCTTCTGCTAGTGAGCTCATATTCACATATGACTTTTGCCATTTTTTCTTTTACAAAATTTTTTTTATATAAAGTTCAGGAAAAAAAAACATTTCTGTATCTGGTATGTTAATTTTTAAAGACACATTTAATTTTACAAGGAAACAATCAGTGCAGTCCCTGATTGCAGCACATAAATACTGCTTGGATTTGCATTGCAGTGATATACAAGGGTAGTATACATCCGAAACTTGTTTTTATACCTACATTTTTACATAATACCACTGTCAGACTATGTTTGTTTTTAAAGGAAGAAAACACTAAACATGTTACCAATTTATTCTTGTTGCGCAACCTGGTTTAGAGAAGGGAATACAAAACTGGAAGATTTATGCTGGAAGAACAACTAAGTTCAGAACATACGCTAGCATCCAAATAACAATAAGACCAAGTTGGAGAAGAAATGCTATGCTTTTCAGAAGCACATTTGCAAATAAACCTGATGTCACCCTTCATCTAACATGAGTGGTTTCAGAGAAGCAGAGGTAATGGAGACACAGAGAACTAACAGATTTCCAACTCTTTTTTTTGGCTTAGAAGGGGTTCCTTTGCCTTCAGCATGCAGATGGGTCTGAGGCACAGAACAATACTGCAGAAAAGACATTAACAGATTCATTAAATGTTTTCCTATATCCTAGATGACCTCACATACACCAACCGTCGAGGCTACTACCGATGCAGTAAGGAAATAAATACGTGCAGGTTATCAGACCCTGTTGTGTTTTCTGGAAAGAGCAGTTTCAGAACCAACAGCTCGTTACTAAATAAGCTGCATCCTGCACACACTCCTCGGCGTAGCTTCTATCATGTTGACAAGTAACATCCAAGCCGCAGCTTTTTTCTTTGGCATGGTCATTAATGGCATATTCCAGTAAAATCGATTTGAAAATGACTGGAGGTGGCAAAGTTATTTTTGGCTGAGGGAGGAAGAAGTGACATGTAGGCAGGCAGCCATCAACAACACGGTTACCAACACCCTATTTCCAGGCCAAGAAAGGGAATATACACCTTATTAAAGCAGCATTTGTTTTATGTGTAAAGGATAGCAGAGAAAAAAAGGTTCAACAAAACAAGCTTTGTAAAAATACACACTTTCTCTCTCCTTCCTCCTATGCAGCAGGGAAAATTCTTCCCCTAGCAGGACTTCGTGTGAGGAACCAGGCAATGCTCTGCAGGTCACACGCTCCCACTCCTCAACCCTTCACTTGCGCTGCCACACTTGACTAACCTCTCTTCCTCCTCCCTTCTACTACCAGAGACTTAGCTAGTGGCCTCCAGCCACCATGATGCCAAATCCAAACCACCATGGCTGTCTCCTGCCACCCAGGACCGTATCAGCCTGGGGAACAGCAAGGGGCTTAAGCCTTCCCTCCGTTAAAAATAATAGGGGCCACTCCTCTGGCCATGCTTTGTCTGCCATGTACTCACACCTCGCTACTTAGTAACCACTGAGAAATTTGGACATGAAGTTACAGAAGCTTGTGCTCAAACTAGTAAGTCCTAGAATCAGCCCAAATATGTTTCCATTATAATGAAAGGCTGAATGTTTTCATTGTAAAAAAAGGAAAAATAATAGAAGATTCTCACATAATCACCTGAACACTGGTGCTGGAGCTTAAGATAAATATTAATTACTGTGTAATTTACAATTAAATGTGAGAGCTGGTGATACTGGAAAAGAGTCAAAGAGACAATCTGCAGAGCCCTGGCTCTGTGATCCAATTCTCTAGGCAAGCAGCAGCCCAATGTTCAAGAAAATAGAAATGACAAACTCAGAAGAGCTGATAGTTTAGAGAGATTTTCCCATTTGTGCAATATCATATTCAAAACAAAACAATCCCAAAACAAAACCAAAACAACTCCCTTTCCCCCCCCAAAAAGCACCTTATACTTTCCAAAGCATAAATAAAGCTAGCTGTCATGACAGTTCTTCTGTGACATTCCGTAAAATTCCAGCTGTGTTTCTTCATCACAAAATCTGCTACAGATACTATGGATCTTGTATGACTTTTTCTCCTAGAATTATTAATGTCATTGATACAATTAAGAAAGGTATTTATAAAGAAGATGACAGAAGCAAAAAAAAAAAAAAAAGAAGAAGAAAACAGAGACTAGACTGTGCATGTGCAAGAGAGAGAAGGTAATGAGAGACAAGACAGTATGGATGGCAAAGGAAATCCACAAATACATTTTATAAACTATTGCTTTTAGATCCCCTGGAGTTCATTTAAACAAACACTCTACCCAGTGAATGCTGCTTCCTTCCCCATCTTATCTCCACTGCTTTCAGATTTTCCTGCCTGCCTGTCAGAAGCGTCATCTTTAACTCCAGGTAGATATACTGATTTTTAGTACAACTCCAGTAAAGGACATTACAATTAACAGTACCTTAGTACTTGTTAAACCACCTCTGAAGTTGTGCCACACTCATATTGCTTTATGCTTATTATCCACTTCACTTTAGAGCAGGAATTTACCAACTAATGCCTATCTGCATTATAGAAGCCCTCTTTCACTTGGTGTAGAAACATCTTTTTGGTGTTTTTTACTGACCAAAGCTAAACTGCTCAGGAATCTATGATCACAAATTAAGTTAAAACCAAGAAAACAAATGAACAAACCCTTGCTGACAGAAAATAACGTTTAAGAAAGAACCCCTTTGACAGTTCAAACTGTCTTTTGGATTTAAAAAATACATCAAATTGATTTGTAAGAATTCTGTTTTGAACTGTGGCCTGATGGCATTCAACTGATATATTGTTGAGAGACAAAAAAACATACTTAATATGTTGTTTAAAAATTAAGTCAGGAATGATTAGAACACATTTAAAATATCTTCCGTCTGTTTTCCCCTCTGATATGAGTAGATGAATTTGAGAATCAAAAGTTAAACAAAGAAGTGTAAAATACAATTATGCTGTAACACAAATACATTACACTCTAGAGATAGCAAAATATCAACAGCAGTATTAAATCTGCCCTGAAGTGAAGAGGTATGAAGCAATTCATTAAAACAGAAGAAAACTAGATCATTCTGGAGCTAACAACTGCTAATCTCTCTTTTTTTTTGGGGGGGTGTGGAAATCTGACAGCATACATTTTTATCTTGACTTCCTTTATATGCAGATGCAGAACCTGTAGGATGCTCTCACACTATTTGGGGAATAGGAAATGAGTAGTGGATGTTCAAGACTTACTTGACAGTTGACCCAGCAACAAGAGTTGTCTACTGGAGAAGTAGTCAACAATGAGAAGTGGAACTAAACCTAACAACAGATCATGGAAAGATTCAGGTTTCAAAGCAACAAACATGCAAATGTTGTCTTATTTGAGTATCCTTAATGAACATTACTGAGATACATGGTAGCTAGGGCTTTCCATTCAGTTTGAAAGACAGATAAATACAGGAGCAGCTGCGGTTTCTGATGCAAAATCCATTACTTTTTAAATTTATATTTTTAAATCAAGTAGTAACAGATTTTTTTTTCATTTAATGAGCTGCTTTTTGGTTTTTTTTGAATTTGCTGCCTAAATTTAAGTTTTGCCTGATGAGACAGTTCTATGGCAGAAAAAGGCACAAATAAGACACAATAAAATAAAATCTTAAGAAGTGTCAAATTACAAGTAGAATATGAATCAATAAATTCTAAATACTTCAAATGTGTGGGATATAGTTAGGAAGCTGAAGCGTAACTCTAAAGAGACCTACCTAGATCAAAATTTCATCAATTTAAAACTTGAGTGGAAGGAAAGGTCCTGAAGCAGAAGCACATTCAAAGTTTGTTGTAGACATAGAATCATAGAATTGTCAGGGTTGGAAGGGACCTTAAAGATCATCTAGTTCCAACCCCCCTGCCATGGGCAGGGACATCCCCCACTAGATCAGGCTGCTCAGAGCCCCATTCAATCTGGTCTTAAAAACATCTACTGTTCAAATCCTCTTAGTCATAATTTCTGCTTGCAATTACTGCTTGCAATATCAAACCCACTAATAACAATAACCATACACTAGAAATACAGGTTAATTCTCACTTCAAAAATGGAGTTTAACCTATATCTCTAAATCTGTCTCCCGTCTACACATAGAAAAACCCATCAGTTAATCCAGAAAAGAGAAGAAGGCTGAAAGTGGAAGCAGAATAATTTACCAGTTGCTAACGTGATCACTGTGCAGTGTGCTACTGCAGTTCAAAAGCCACCAGTCTTCAAATACTTTTCTCCAATTTTCCTCAGGTGTCCAGAAGGGGTTAGTTTTCTTACGCTGCAAAAGCAGCAATCATGCAGCAATCATTCTTCTGAGAAATGTCGAGAGTCAGTGACAAACCACATAAAAACATCCTCTTGGCTACAGGCGCATTTGGGTACTTCAGCCTAGTTCAGCTGTTGTAGGAACCGCGGAAGGTAGTGGAGGGACTGTAAGCGAAATGGCTCAGCAGCGTCACTTATTAGTGATCTTCCACTAAAAGTATTTCACCATTTATCTGAGATGAACCTAACTCGCAAGGATACGTTATAGACAAGCTGTAGTGACTATTCAATGTCTAAATGTGTTGCGAGGGGGGTAGGACTGCACACACCACCTCATCAGGACTTTCCTGTGGCTGAAACAGTTAAATGTAACCCATCCTGGCTAAATAATTGATCCAGTAGTGTGAAGTATATCATAAATGCCGAGTTTTCTTTGTTCACTCCAGAAGTCTCCACAAGCAAGCCCTCACAGGACATGGCTGCTTTCTAGAGGTTACCATGCTATGCCAAATAACTTGCTCCAGTTATAATCACATTGGCACTTTCTACATTAGAATCTTTAATTGTTGCTGTGCCTACACATTGTAAAATAGTTAAATCTTTACAGTACTTTGTTCTTAGTAAGATCATCGCCCTCACACTGTTGTTCCTGACCCTATTAACGCATAATGAAAATAGTGTTATTTTTATCCTCTTCCCTGCTCCCCTGGGACCACAGAAACATTTAGGGATCCCCGAATGAATCTAGAATTTCTCACTTGAGTTACTTACGCTTTTAGTAAACTGCTTCTGGTCTGCCAGTGTTCCAGCCTCTATTTTTGCAGAGAGCAATACAATTAAAGAGAAAAAAACCCCGTGTTATACAATAATCCTTCCTCTCCAATGCTGTGTCCAAATCATATCTATATAATTTAAATCTGTATGTTCGTTGCCAAATCAGACATATGAAATAATTAGAACAACTAAGCTAACACTACATACATACATTTAGGTTTCAGCCATGGATATGCATATATCTACTGCTGCACAAGACTGTTTCCCAAGGCAGAATTACAGGGCAGATAAGTGAATCAAACAACAGGGACTGTCTATTGCACAATTCCTTCAGCCATCTCCTATTAAACTGACCACAACAACGTGCTCAGAAATTCATCAGCGAAAGTGTGAAAATAGAACAGGGAGACAGTTTCTGGTTAAAACGTAATTGAATAATAGATTTTCTCCCAGATTTTTAAAATCATTTCAGTTCTTATACTCGCAAAACAGCTATGAAAAACCAGATCCTTCGTAACAGCTTGCAAGATGTCTACAGATTTATATATCAGGAATAATTAAAAACGAAGGCAGGAAGGATTGCGTGAGCTGAGTATGTTGCAGGTAGCCAATAAAATGCTTATTTGTCGGATAGTTTGGGTTGTTTATATGAATAATAAATATCTACACTTACTCGTATTATGGCTTGATTTTTTTTTAGCAGATGCACTTTAAAACTTGTAAAGATAACATTAATTTTATCTGCTTGCAAAGAGATTTGACTGCTGAAGTAAGAGATACAAACTTTGCTTACACAGACACAGACGAATTCCTGTCTCTGTTTTCTTCTTAGAGACTTTTTTTTTGTCTGCATTAATACGTCAGTGGTCTTTAAAATAGCTTTTCTAATCATTATCTGAATCGACAGGAAAGGCACCAAATACATCAGAAATAAACCAAGTTAAATTAAAAATACATAAACACAAACCTTTAGACAATAAAATAATCTGGCCAATACTTAAAGGACATCTAGAAAATAGAGATCTCTCTGTTCCCCATTTGTAATAAAAGCAGAGTTCAATCTATGCAGAATTGATCAAGCAGTTTCTTTCTTCGTGTTTAAACACTACTAAGAAGAGTTCAGAAAAGGTTGTGCTGTCCAGGATGCTGACCAGAAAGGGAACAGCAGAAGGGACAAGGGAGTGACTCTAATTCCATTAACCCTGAAATTGTGAATAATTTGCTATATCCTTTTGGAAGAGTACACGGCACGTAGGTGACAGAACGCAGGTGTGGGCGTCTGTCATAATAAAGGCGGTTTGGCTGAGCGCAGCGGAGCGGCGGTGAACCTCAGCGAGAGATTACACACGGACCTATCGGCAGAACATGGCAAGGGAGAATGTCAGATTTCATACTCGGCAGACATCTACAGCAACTGATGCCTTGTAGTCAAAGGCTGTTAAATTACCTGTGAAGGTTACTGGCAGCCCTGAATGTTTTTCTCATTGTTTATTTAGTTCCAAAAGCTCTTGGTCTTTGTGTTGATTGCCCTAACTGACAGCACAGGAAATCTGGACTTTGTAAACAGGGCGCTGCTGTATTGAATTACAGGTAACAAGTGTGTAATCAACCTGCTGGGGCTGGACCTTTGCAAAGAAATCTTCACTATCCAGACAGAAAGGATGGGTTGCAATACGGGGGAATCAATTACCTGAGCAGATGAGTATAAAAAGAGATCAATTTAAATCCTTTGTGCTTATTTCCTATAGTATACTTGGGAAAATAAAAAGACCCTGATATGGCGGAAAGGTAACTAAGTACTTTATTCATTGTTGCAATAATATTATAGAAATTAAAGGCAAATACAATTTGAAGGGCCCTCATTATAACCCATAAAACTATATTAGTTAAACAGTCCTTAGCTGCAACATGCTTTATAGAAAAATAAGGAAAAAGCTTGCAGGTTCTTGTTCTTAGAGTTTCTGTAGTCAAATTATGTAAATTGAAACAAAGACCAATCCAAAATGAAGAAGTCTTTTTTTGGTTGATCTAAAAGGTAAAGAGAACCTCTATAAAAAAGGGGTCTAGTGAAATCTAATACTGGGATATTTCTGCATTGTAAAATAACATAATAAAGTTGAACAATCACCCCCCCTCACAGATTGCAGATTTATATGAGGTATTTAAATGGTAATTGTTAATTAAAAAGCATAAATAAAAATCTAGTGGCAATCAGTCAACAAAATAACCTTATGCCAGATAACACTGAGTCACTGAGCAGCACAAGAGAGGAAATCCTTTTTTTTTCTTTTCTTTTTTTCCCCCTTTTTGTAAAATTATCAGCACAGGTCTGCTCCATCTGTCATCACCATGAGCAATAACATATAATAAATAAAAAAAAGTTTAACAACAAAGATTTCAAAATACATTGATCTCAGATGGTATTTCAAATCAGAACATCATTTATTAGAAGAGATACTGTATGCAATCATCTTCTTATGTCCCAAAGACTTGTTTTGCAGTTTGAAATTACAAGAAAAACAAGGTTTCATTAGTATACGCACTGATGAAGGCAATTTTAGACTACTTTTGCATTGGAATTTGTGCTGTGTTAAAGCAACTGGACTTAAATTGCTAAATTTTCTCCCTCTAGAAAAGCAGTTCTTCAGCATCTAAAATTTCTTGTATATTCTTGAAAAATATGTTATAAAATTGACTTTTTTTTCTGTTCGATCATCTATTGGTATTTATGTAGTAACACATTGCTAATAATTGAAAACCTTCAACTGCTTGGGAGAGGAAGGTTATTTTTTGCAAATACACAACAATATATAACATTGCCTGGTTAGAAAACCTTCAGCTGAACCTATGGCATAGAGAAGAGATGATGACAACTGACCGGGAATGATGGAAGCACTAGAGCATGTCTTATCAGTCCTGTCCACTGGATTCAAGATCTAGGCTCTGAAAGGTATCTCAGACAAAGTTTCAACAAACTTTTTTTCAAGATTATTAAAAAAGTATTGGTCAAGAGAGAAATTCAGTTAACTTCTAATGAACGCCTATTAACAGATATGCCGACTTGCCTGACATACAATTCCTTCCTATTATTCCTGTAAACACCTGCACTTTTTCCACATACCAAGATTTTCAGGAGAAGAATAACATCCTTTCCTAAGCTGTCTAAAACAGCCGGTGAAGGATTTTTAAAATCTGACTCACAACAGTAATAGCTTGTGACAGTGAGAAACACTGGTCCAGCGTTGCACCATGTAAAACCACACACATTTCTGTCCATTCCAAATGTACCACCTTTCGATGGTATTGGAGATCTGTCTGTTCTTGTCTCCTGAAAAGCAGCTGACGTGAACACGATTTCACATTTTTCTACAGGTCTTCTTTTAAACACTCTGAGATGTTCACTTCCCATTTGCTTTTCAACACACTTCACATGGGTATGATGACTAAAAGCTCATTAGCACTGAAGCTAAGGTTCCTATCACGTAAATTTTAGCACACATATTTAAGGTCTCTGACGTTCATGGCTGAGAACTGAACACCTTCCTAGCCCTATATGGCACATAAAAATGGTAAATGTATGGATTTCATTTTATTAAATTTTGGCTTTTGTCTGAAACACTGCTAGGCATTCTGTGACAGGAACACCAAGAAATGTAATGCAGGGAGTGACAGTGACCGGCCTTTCCACCAAAGATGGAGAAACAGGTAAAAACTCCAGCTTCTCTTAAGTGTCTTTAATCACCTGAAGCTTGCTTTTTAAGTTACTGTTTTCCTCTTGTTTCTCTCTTTTTCCCCCCTCTTTTTGGAAAGCAAGGCTAAAAGACTTACTCTCCAGAATTATTTGTTATACTGAGGCACTATTACGTTAGGTACGAGCACGCAACTCCCCCTTTCCAGAGTGCTAAATGCCTATCTAAAATACAAATACAAACACCATTGAGTGCACAGCTCTAGTCTTTCTTTTCAAGGACACTGTCATGTCAACTGGAAGTGCACATCTTCAAGAATAAAGTCTTTACTTGATCACTTCCTGCACTGAGTGCCCATCCTAGTCACATAACGGCATTTAAATGTGAGACCACAAAACAGAGCCCATTTTTGTATAACAATGAAGCACTCCAGCCAATGCTGTACTCTTAACTAGATTCACACTGATAATATATAACTATAATTCTGCTTCAATTAAAAGCATATTTCAGCAGAAGCCTAGAATATGATAGCTGCTCTATGCATTTTAATAAAACAGATCCAGAATTCTGCCTTTGCTAAATGTATATCAGTAAAATGGTGTCAGAATTCTACTTTACATAAATAAAGACTGATCATATTAAGACAAAATCCTGCATAACCTAAATGTATATTAATGGCAGCAACCCAGAAACTGATCACAATCTTTACACTTTAGGTAAAAACCAGTAAGTCTGTTTCAACTGACTTCGATGTTTTAAGAGCAAAAGTGTTTTATTCTCTCCAGGAAAAAGTAAATATGAACAAAAAAATCGATATACAATACCAAACTCTAATCAAAATGCTTAACTTGTTCTAACTATTAGCACAGGAGGCACATGCTATTACACGATTTTTGCAGCTACTACAGTCAAGTTAATTTACCCTGTACTGAAGAAGTTAATACAGGAAATGCAAAATTCTTATTGCATTAGAAAAAAAGAATCTGAAAGACTAAAATATTTATCCTTGGTTTTCATGCCATGCAATTTTGGTTTGACTTTAGAAGTAAGCGATTAATGAGCTACTGGAATATCCATTTTACACAGGTTTTCCTAGGAACCTGTTATTGAACACGGGAATATGTGTTTCTCCAAATTTCAGTGTCTGGAGACTACACAGATTAATATTTCGTGTTATCAACAAAATCAGGGAAGTTGCCAGTACTTGTGGTCCAGATTGTGGGATATCACCAGGAGGGACCAAAATGGGTAGCAAATGTAACTATGACAGTGCGAATATTCTGAAGGACACACCTTTTTATATTTATGCCAGTTCCAGCGCTTGGAGAAAGCTATTGGAAATATTGCTCCTCAGCATTAAAAACTACTCATGTAATATGTTAACTGTCTGACTTTTAATTAACTAATTGTGATAAGCTAATGCAAAGACAAGCATAACATTACATCACAAGAATACCTTTCTCGCATATAATTAACCACAAGGGGAAGGCAACTACATTTACCTGGAAGATGAATATTAAACAGTAAATCAACTTAATCTGTTTGTAGGAGGATTAAAAGTGCAGGCCACTTAGACAAGTACCTAACCCTACTGTAAGGGCACTGCCTCATTCTTGGCATCATAATAAAGATCAAAGGGATACAACGGAAGCAGCAATGCGTATGTGCGTAGCTCTCACTACAAATCTTTAACACACGTTGTTCTGCTCTGGCTTTTGTAGGAGGCCAGAGAGCACCATCCTTTGCAGTTTGACTTTGCCGTCTGATGTCCCCGTTCAAAACCTCTGTATACTCTACAAAGTATTAAATCAGGAATATAATATTCTGGAAGGGTTTCTCCTTCACTGGAAAATACTGAAGTCATAGACCCAGGCTTTTCTGACTACTTAGAAACTGTAAATATTACTGGATTCTTGAACATGTTGATGGCAATGCTGAATTTTGCTGCATTCAACAGCACAAATACTCCTTAATCAATGAATGCAAACTGGATTTTAAATGCCTTTCTAAATACATATAAACTTGTCTTGCACAGATACATACACTGAGATACTTACAGATAAGCAAATGATACACATAAATATCGCTTAGAAAATAAGGTTTTAACATTGAACGAATATGAGTATAAGCTCTTAAGTTTCAAGGGAAAATTGCATTCCTTATCCTTTTCAAAAAGAGAAATCAACAAATACAGGTATTTAAAAAAAAAAACAAACAAACAAAAAGAAAAAAAGGCTGAGCAAAGGTTTGTACAAAACAGTTTGTAACTTGCAGTTTTACTACTGCTGCAAGAGCAAATATTGGCTCCTAGGAATCTATTAGAAATTCAGCTAGACCAATGATGAAAAAACCCCCACAAACGAAGAAAACTCATCTGATGTACAGCTACCAGACCAGTTTTGTAGCTTTAACAGTGACAAAATTCTCATGACAGTGACCTGGCAGCTATAGTCTTAAAAATTTCCAGCTGAATTAGTTGATAGAGGAAGGAACCCGCCTGTACAAAAATAACCTTTACATCACTTCAAGGAACGCTTCCATAATACAAGGGCAGGAAAAAACCCCCACATTGAAATAGTGAAACTAGCACAGATCTTGTGTAGACCTAGAATAAAAACTGCAAATGATTGTCAGACTAAAAACAGAACAGAAATAAGCTGATTTGTTTTTATCTCATAGAAAATACATAAAATAGTCACATATAGGAAATTCTTGGAATAGATAGAAAGATGATACTTGGAGAAAGACAAGAGCATAGTTAAGACTCCTCACATTAATATATCATGAACTTTTTCCTCAAAACACCTTGACTTAAGTAGAAATGAGGTATGGGCAAGAAGTAAAGCTATGGTCACAGTTCCTGGAACTGATTTTTCTCAAGGAACTTAAACTCAATTAGAATTGATTTTGAGGCTACATCAAAACAGTCAGTCTTCATTTCCTCACAGTTAAAGTACCCAGGCTTTGGGTTTGGTCTCATATTCTGCATTTTCTGGTTTTCAAATGACTTGGAATTTGTTTAGGTAAACAAGTGCCAATCCTGAAGAAATATTTTGTTTCCCAAAAGGGGAGCTCTGTTACACAGTCACCGACAGCACGTGAAAGTACCATTAGGTGAAACTAAGAATTAAAAAACAGCTTCTAAACCTTTGTCAACTACTGCTCCCTATATACAAGTAAGATACTGGTAACACTTCTATTTGTTTTGTTCCAGGAATGAAGAGGATGACTGGTGTAGGGGTATGTGGAGGGGAATCATCCCAAACTTAATTCAGCTACAAATATTCTACTGCATTTAGAACTTAAATACTTCAAAAAGGAAAGCTAAACACTGCCTAAAACCCACTATAGATTTTTTTTTTTCTATTTTTATTCAGTTTAATAGAGGCTGTTGTGTTCGGCAAAAGCATACAACCCTAATGACTTGTTTACAAGACAATATTAACAGACTAAATTGGATGACGAAATTGTACAGAGCACTATTTCACTTTAAGTCCTCATGCATCACTGTTGGTGCACTATAAACTCTTATCCTGGCTTATCACACACTAACTTTCTCACCTGAACAAATTCTATAATAAAATAATAAAATCTACTTGGTCATTTTATTGCCTGGTTAGCAGCACAACAATACAATTCAAACAACATAAAAAAGCCAACATAACAATTGCGCTACTTAAAGAGATGCTGAAGACAAATTGAAATGCAACAATATCTAACTGCAGTACTAACTTCCAGCTAAAATCAGGAAAGAGCACAGCATAAAGTTGAATGGCTGGCTCTTTCAGCGGGTCCTACCAGCATACTACTGTGATGTGACGCATTCTGCTTTTCTTGAAAAACCTTAACCACCTAAAATGTCACTATGACTTAAAGAAGTCACATGCTTTGAAAAATAGTTACTCCATACATAGGGTTGTTGAGATCAACACAATAATGTGTACTGCAAGAAAATACTGCAACTGAAATTAACATGATGAACATCAGAAAACATAGTCTTGATGCAAAATGGTTCATTAATCAACAAGGCTTAAAAATATGCACAAAGCTCTAAAGGAAGTTCATGGACCATGTTACACTTATATGCCCAGTGAAGGGCAAAAGCAAATTTCATACTGATTTTTAAGAAAACAGATATTTTAGAGAGTCTCTGAAAACTTGGATAATAATAATAAATAGCTAGCTTACGTTCAGCAGCAATGAAACTACAGGGCAGTACACACAGTAAGAATATCTCAAAATAAAAAAAATTATGTTGTTTCACTTAGAGCTAATAGGTTGTTGAAGGTAGCTCACAACTGAGTTACTTATAATGTCTTAAGAAGAGTTCTCCAAACACAGAAAGTATTGTATCCCCACGGAGTCCTATGTGACGAGGAGAAATATTCTCCTGGAATAGCTAATGGATGCAAGCACAGCTCTCACATCCTGGAGATGCTCCTCCATTTTGGAACAGCATGAATGCGAGACATCCCAGATATCTCTAGAAATACAGTGGGATTTAAAGCAAAGAGAAAAGCTACCATCATACTATGTCAAATGTAAGAAAAATACAGAAGACAGAACATGAATCTCTGCTCAGTCTTTATTGAAATGATAAATGCAACTGAAGCAGTCTCAGTAGACCTGGATTATGGAAAACACTGTCTGCGATCAGCTGCCTGGAAAGTACATTAAAACTCTTGGTAAACTCGGTAACTGTATATTCCGCTGCAAGTCTGTCTCCGGTGCCTTTTCTGACCAATTCAGCACCACCAGTTATATCAAACAACGTTGTGCTTATATGCCAAACCTACAACATCTGTCTTTGCTGCAGTGTCAGTAACCTAATGTATCCGAAATAGCCACACAGCATTTTTCTATACCTCCTATACCTTTAACTTAGTCAGACACAGTGTGACTCAGAAACATCTGAGATCATTTCTTACTTTCTGCTTGTCTAAGCCCAGGAAGACCTGTTTAATTTATCACCAAATAAAGGCACAAATTGCTAGTGCTGGTAATTCTGGGTATCAGCCTGCAGTTGCAGGAGTGAGAAACGTTTTGGTTCATATGACATTGTCTGCTTTATGATGTTGCTCTTTTTGACCAAATAGTCTTTGATTACTTCATAAAACTTTCTTAACATCATCACTGGATGAAGCCAAACACTAAAGAGTGTTTGTGTTTTCACTTGGTTTCATTTGGCTTTTAGAAAGCTGGATATAATGCTTCCTTCCATGACTAAATCCTGACAAGTTATTCATGTTTAAGTTTAGATTCATTACGTATATAAAAATGAAATATAAGATTTGATGCCAGCCTGTATTTAAAAATAATTTTTGCCATACCACACTAATGAAAACAGAGTGTCAGTGCAGAGGATGTACTGTTTGGGTGAATGACAATGCAATACCTATGTGCATCCTGTGCAGTCAGAAAAGACTTGGCAAGGATTCACGAGGCAGACAAAGGAATTTTTCCAAGGACATGTAGCAAAACAACCTGAAGTTATGAGACAAAAAGACAGGACTAAGCAAGACCACTCTGGAGTGGCCTTCCTCAAGTTGGAATGGGCAAAAAATGAAATGCACTCAGAGTTGTGATCCCTCAATTATTTTTTACCTCTGGACTTGTTATTTCATAATTTAGGGTAAGAATGTGCCACTGCTAGGTGAAGTCTACGGAGTGTTTACAAGTGTAGAGGTATAGTCAGTGTAAGAATGTTTGTATTATCTGGCCTAAAACTTGATATACCTTTTGAATATTTATTTTTGTAGTTCTACATTTTCACTGAAGAAGTGGTTTACTGATCACTCCTGAATGTTTAGTTATGTTTTAGCTTGGAAAGTAAGGCAGGACAAAGAAGACTATGGATCATAAGAAAAGAGGTTTAAAACCAACCCCAACCAGTTCACTGTGACAAATGACATAACAAAAGAGTCACGCTTTCTAACTAATACAAGGTTTACCTCAGATGTTCAGTATCACTATAGAAAAGAAAAAGTCACACAGAAAGATCAGATTCTGTCACTATTACTCACATTAGGTACCACCTTAACATGCCTCATGAAAAACTGAAGTCAAAATAATCCGACACGTTATGGCAAGACGCACTTTATCTAGCTCATACATCTATGAAGAGACACACTCATAGAATCACAGAATGTTCAGGGTTGGAAGGGACCTCTAGGGATCATCCAGTCCAATCCCCCCTGCCAGAGCAGGATCCCCTAGGGCAGCCACACAGGAACGCGTCCAGGCAGGTTTTGAATGTCTCCAGAGAAGGAGACTCCACAACCTCTCTGGGCAGCCTGTGCCAGTGTTCCGTCACCCTCACAGTTCTTCCTCATGTTGAGGTGGAACTTCCTATGTTCTAACTTAAACCTATTATTTCTTGTTCTTGTTCACTCCAATAACCATATTCATGCTTTTAACTTTATTTTTAAAGACAGTGTAGTGGACACAATTGTTTTAATTTCTTTTCCCAGCAATTCTAAACTGTTCTTAATTTATTGATATCAGACAAACTATTCCTGGCTTGTGATGGTGAAGGACTATGTCAGATCCAAGTATCTACACCTAATGTATAAGAAAATATTTCTTACCAATGAATACTTACTTGATAAATGCTTTAATTGAATAGATTGTACTTCCAGACCTAACGAAGTAAGCTCTCTCAGATGAACTAGAATGATGGTTATAAATGTTTAAATTATAACTTGGACACTCCCACATTCTTCTTATACGAAATGTTCAGCATAAAAGCAGTATATACTGTCTGGTTGTTATTTTAGTCACTCTTAAAGTATTGATTTTATATTGAACATAAGGAAATTAAAACCTTAAGGTGAAATCAGTGTTTTTTCTCAAGTTTACAGCCAAGTCAGTAGAGGGTTTGTTTAAAATATCATTCATAGTATATATGGACATTATAATATAACTGTTAATGATCAAACACAAAGGAAAATATAGGTGCAATTTACTACATACGTACATAAAAGACTATTATACATGACTACTTTAAAATCATATGTTTTAAGTGCTGAGATATAAAACATCTAATAATTTGGCAATTTCTCTCAAAGACAACTATTAAAATTAGTGGAGAAGAGGCCAAATGTCAGCTCTGCTGAACTCATGCCTGATCTGGCAGAGAAAGTATGTGCAGGGAATGAGGACTAACCAATTTTTCCATTTTCCTGGACTAGATGAAGGCCAAATGTCTCCTACCATAAGACAGCTAAGTTCAGAGCTATTTGAGCTGAGGTCACCTGCGACTAATGACTCTTGCTGATAAAAATCTGCAGGAATACCCTGTGTCCTTCCCTGCAACGAGCGGCCCAGTTTTAAGAGGTATTCAGATTTTACATTTGCCCTATCTACTTCCAAGCAATTTCAGACAATGAGGAAAATCCCATCCAAGCTCTCTCGTTTGTGCAGTCTGCTGCTCTCTGGTACAAAGGCTGAAGTGGCAGAAGTCAGGCAAAGCTTCAGAGTGTTCTCCACTTAAGGTGAAGGGTGAGGTTGCACAGTGGTCTACAGAGCTCAAGGGAACAGAGGTGGCTATTGTGAACTTGTCCTGGTTTGAGCTAAACAGAACCAATTCTGTTCAGTGATTTTTAACTTTCTAGTTCAGTCTCTCCTACAAGGCTGCAAGTTCTGAAGTCAGCAGCATGTTTTTGCAGACAGTGCCTGCTACTGGCAGTGATAACACCTGATGTTTACAGTTACTGCCTGGGACTGGGATGCAGAAAGGCTCTTGCTGATACTTATTCCTACAGTGACCAAGGCCACTGCTGGCTCTTGTGTGCCACACTGGGGGTGCTGGGTGGTAAGAGGGATCACAGGAAAGTAAAAGATTGCACCTCCAGGGAGTAACAGACAGGACAGGTGAGCAACAAGAGTATTACATTCCGTATACATCAAATTCAGTGCAAAACTGAGGGATGACAGGGGTTAAGGCCTCCTCTTCTTCAATGGCTGGCATCCAAGGAGGACTTGGTCCAATCTTCCGCCCTTGATCCCGATCTTGAATTACTGACTCCAGCTCCCTGTATCCAGCTCCCCTCTGCCGTTGAGCACAGTGCCGCCTGCTCTGCCACATGAGTGGGGATTGCAATCCACAGGGAGCTGGGTTTGAAACTGCCTCTGTGTATCTTTGTATATAGTTCATTATTTTTCCTATTTCCTTCTTAGTTCTGTTATTGTTTTACTACAGCTGTTTCAGTTTTCTTTTCTGATCTGTAACTCTCTCTGCCTCATTCCCTTTTCCTTCCCGTTCTGGAGAGGGAGAGGGGTTAGAGAGCATCTGTCAGTGTTCAGAGGCCGGCCCAGCCCTAACCCTCGACAGAACTACACCTGTACATCTGTACATTATATGTAAATTCAGAGCTACTACCAGGAGTTGTAGCCAGCATATGTACCTCATTCAAATCAATACCGTAGCATTTATCAACAATCATTTCTGCATTCTGAAAAGTAATATCCTTGACTCGTAAATGTAGGTACGAAATGGCACAATTAGGCAGATGGAATTTTAAATTTGGCTCTGCTGCTGCTCAGCTCTTCTACTGGAATTACAGGAGAGACTTTCTTAGGGAATACTGCTCTCAGCAGCAAGTTGTGCCAGCAGTAAAAGACTTTGTTTCCTCTCTCTGAAATATGAGAGCACATTCCTGTACATGTTTCCCAATTTTACCTCTAACACATGTAGCTGTTACTTTTTTGAAATGCAGCCCTATCCAGCATTTCCATTTCTTTTTTTGCCACATTAATAAAGACAGTGTGTATCAGCATTAATTTATGTCTTCACAGTAGAATAGGTGCGTTTTTAATTTTGGAAAATATAGCTTATACTAGAAGAAAACTAGCCCTTTAGGAGGCTGGGATGTTGGTTGCTGGGCCTCCTACAGACAAACTAAGCCTGAATGAAGCCTCGTCCACACACGAGAGGTGGTGGAAGCCCCATCCCTGGAAGTTTTTAAGGCCAGGCTGGATGGGGCTCTGAGCAGCCTGATCTAGTGGGAGATGTCCCTGCCCATGGCAGGGGGGTTGGAACTAGATGATCTTTAAGGTCCCTTCCAACCCTGACAATTCTGTGATTCTAAGTATGTAACATGCCTGCAGAATTGGACTTTAATTTCTCTGTATCTCATTTCCCCTCTCTCTTGCTACAGATTGAGATCTGAAATTAGCTGGATTGTGTCTAAATCATATAATGTTGCTTCTCTACTCCTGAAACAAGCTAAACAAATTTAAAGAGGAAGATTAGTAAATTTAAAATATTTATGACAATTTCACAGATTCCGTTGTCAACATCTACTATTTTTGTTCATTAAAAGTCTAACCATTTATCCTGAAACCTTTACTATCAGGATAACCTTACTTCCCAATTTCTATCAAGTCTGTCACTGACCAGGATTTTGTTAACAAATGGGGGCAGACACACAAAATAAATTCATTTTGCAGAGGCAAGAAGCTAATTTTCATTTTGCACTTAAGATATGGAGTTGTTCTCTCAGACTTGTATGAAAGTTACAAAGCATTTTCCTCAAAATTGTAACTATTCCTTTTTTTCCACAATGAATTTCTGAGGAATTAGTTTATCTGTAGATTAGTTTATGAATTGCATTAATTAGTAATGGCATTCTTTGAATAATATAACCAGTTCTTTAGCATCTGAAGCACTCTTTTTTTTCTGTCCCAACTGATATTTGAAAAGGAATAAAGCATGCTTCTATCAGTAACCTTGTTTCCACTGCCAGAACATAAATGACAATTTAAAACCTCAGAACACTGATTGCAATTGCTTAGCAGCAGCAGAACTAAAAATTGGTTGCATGGGTCAAAATTCCCAAATTGCCAATGATGTTTAAATATTTCATATTTGCGTATTAGCCTGATTAGTCAATAATTTAGAAGTTACCCATAATACAACGGTTTTGACTGCACTGCATTGTTGAGAAAAGCAGAGATGATGACACAAGGCGAACCAGAATGCATCACCTGGCTCATCCACAGCCTTTCTTAACCACGGTGAGGTCCCATTAATGATAAAGTAGATATAAATTAAAGGAAATATTCTAAACTACCACACAGTTAATAATTGAACTAACATACAAAAGCTGCTGCTGAAAACACAATGCATGAGTAAGTCATCCACAGAAATGTATATCTAAAAATATATCACCTGACAGATCTTTCTTTGGACTTAAATGTCTACAGGAAACTTTTGAATTTTAAGCAATTAAGTCTTCCTAGATAAAACACCTGGGAAGAAAAAGCTGTATTTCAGCACATTACGCATTAGTTACATAAATTACAGTTTTAAACACCTACGGGATTTTGTATTTACTCAAAAATCAACAAATATTTTTAAAGCTGCACTTAGGAGAAATCTAAACTTACTACATAAGTAATATGCAGTTTATTTACCCAAAATAATAGCCTAAACTCCTCTTGTAACAAAATCAAGAAGAAAATCCTAGAGGAGGACAGGGTGCAAAGTGTGTTTAAAGATTACGTTACTTGATTAGGGACCATAAATACTAATATCTCAGCTTCAATCACATGTAATAGCACAAGATTAGTGCAGAGTGAAATTAAGATTACAACATTGTGATTTAGACTACGTACATCCACGCAGGAATAGAATCTTTCCACTTCTGCCTGCAGAACCCAGACCCAGGAGCAATGAAACAGTGATGGGGAAAAGTCTTGACATAAAACTCTAGAGAGTTACTGCTGTTCTTCCCTTCCTTAAGCAAGAGGAAGGGGTAGGATGGATATTGCAATTCTTATGAGAATCTTTTGAGCAAAAAATACTGCAATGGCAATTATGATTACTTATTACCCTTCATTACTGGTTGTATCAAAAAACAAAATCCAAACTGTAAGATGAATTACAGGTTAATTAATCAGCATTTTAAAATGTATACTTAGCGCTGTGGATAAATTTTACCCTGAAGATGATATAGTTCAAAATTCTAATAAAAGATGAAATCTCAGATATAAAAACGAACAATAAAATCCCATATTTTACACTATAAAAACAATAAAGCCAACTGCTCTGTAACATTCCAGTCAATATAGCAATGCAATCAAATATAGAACTTTAGCAAGAAGGATCAAGAAAGCCTGAGTAAATCATTTCATAAAATATCAGAGCAAGAAACATTGAAGGAAGACAGTGGATAAACAGAAATGTAACTAACTTAAGAATATAATACCGAAGAACTGTCAAGAATTAAATGCCACAGCATATCCTACAGATCCGTGGGGGCAGATGCAATATTCACTGAACAGCCTGGCATCCTCTTGCCCCATTTGAGGAGCTGTTTGCATCTCTGCATACGGGACACAGCATACACAGTTTTAGGAGTAGTGAGAGGGCCGTGGGACTGGAAAGACTTCTGTCCATCTCCCACTCTGTGTCAGCACCAAAAACTCTCATGGAATCTCAGCACTCCACATAAGGTACTTTCCCCCAGGCCTGCTCTCCATCTAGTAACTACATAATACTCTGGAGGTTTCAGCAAATCACTTCCAATAGAACAGCCTTTGCTTCCTAGCACAGGGGTCCTCCAGACCCCTCACTTCCCTGCTGTACGACAACTGAACCACCAGCACTGCTGCTCCAAACGAAGTTCACAGGCTCTGGTTTTAACAGCCTGGATTCAGCGTCCACTTGTGCAGCAGAAAGGGGTTCCCAAACAGACCTGGTTTGTACCAAGGGCAGGAAGAGCCGACAGGCAGGCGTCCGCAGGCAGACTTGCACCACACTCTGTGCGCAAATGGCACCAGCGCTGTGACACGAATGCTGATGATCACCGATGTGTTTTTGTGCTCAAAGTAGAGCTGCATTGCTAATTCGTAAGGAAACGCTCTGCTACTTTGTGGGTTTTTTTTTGGAAACAAAGGTCCAGTGACTTCAATATCGTTGTTTTGTTTTGATACCCTGACTCAGATCTGAAATACGATGGAATAAATTCTGGCTCATGTTAACTTTTTCTTTATGAAAGACAAGCAGCGCAGAACCACAGAATTGTTGAGGCTGGAAAAGACCTCTGAGATCATCAAGTCCAGCCTATGTCCCAACACCACCACATCGGCCAGACCATGGCACTAAGTGCCACATCCAGCCTCTCCTTAAACACCTCCAGGGACAGTGACTCCACCCCTTCCCTGGGCAGTGCATCCCAACGCCTGATCACCCTCTCCGTGAGGAAGTGTTTCCTGAGATCCAACCTAAATCGCCCCTGACGCATTTTCAGGCCGTGCCTTCTTGTCCTGTCACTGGTTGCCCAGGAGAAGCTGTAGATACACAGTGATTCTGCAGCACTACTGGTAGCATAAGGTGTGTGTACACGAGTATTTAGGGTAGTATTACTGAAGATAATCCTAACCCTCACCTGATGGACCTTTTCATACCTTGCTCCAGAAGATCAGTCTAAAAGCCTGGGGAGGACAAGTAGAACCTAAATTCTAAGAAATTTCTGGGCATCTAATTTTCCTTGCCATTTTACATAGGTACAAGGAGGGCACATTAGCACATGTAATCATTCAGAGAGCTGCAGTGCTAAATGCCTCTTTTCTTCCTCACCCCTTAGTTTTGTATGAAATTTGTGCGGCAAAGTTCATAATAACTTAAATTTATTTACTCAATGAATGATAATGATTTAAGCAATGCAGTCTTCTCATGGTTATGCAATCTAAACCAGATATATGGGTTCAGCTGTGTATTACTGGGTACTAAAGTTTAATTACATTATGAATTAAGTAATAATTCCACAAAATTATTTATTAAAATCAGCTAAAAACATAACATATTAACCATTACCTAAGGTAATAACCAATTTTGGGGTGAAGGTGTTATAAAGTATAACAAATAGTTTATAACAGTTACATTTAATTTATAAAAAATGAATTAAAGCGTTTGAAAAACCTGTCACTATGCTGCCAGCCAGAGTTGTAGCCTGGAAGTCACTTATGGACGCCATACAGCCACAAAGTTGTTGGCACCTGGTTGTACAAAAAGTTAAAAACATAAGAATAAAGGGGCAAAAGAGGTGTAAAAATGCGATCAGAGCATGCTGCTGCTGAATGCATGCCATTCCATAGTCATACCTTAAAGTAATCAGAGGGGGAAAAATGAAGCACAATAAAAATGGAAAATGTTAGATTAATGACACAGTCATTAAAATAAAAAGGTGGAGTCATATGAGAAATGGATCTTATTTGAGTTATTGAAATTAAAGAAGTTATTGTAACAATCATTTTAAAAATCACATTATACTAAGCTCAAAGAAGGAAGACTAAAAAAGTAGAAATCTTTGTGAGAATATTTCAAGTTGTCAGTGGCTTTAAAAAAATGATTTAAGATTCTCTTGTATCTTCTCTTTCAATTTTAGAATTTTAGTTGCCATATATTACAATGGTATTTTAGCTATAAAAGTAGTTTTCCACTCACTGTTCTCTTGCCTTTCAAGGAGACAAACAGTTTTTCTCTCCTCTAAATGAGCACAATAAAATGGGTAAGCTGTCTGCGGAAAAAGAACCCAGACAAACTGGTGGTGTAAAGCTCAACAGAAAAATGTGGTACAAAGAAGAGGCGATCTAAAGCATGTTTACTGTATGCCATGCAATTTATTCTACTGCTCAGCTTAGAATAAGAGTTTCTTACTGTTGAATTATCGTTCGGTTTTGTTCAAAAAAAACAAGCCCATTGTTACCGCTGTTCGTGATGCTGAACCTTCAAGGAAGTAGGTGAGAAAAATTTGCATTGAAAACGGTGCCATAAAAATAGTAATTCTGAAATAAATATTAGTTAAATGGGGATTCTTGAAATCTGGGGCTGAATCCTGCTACTATTCCTTACAGACTTCTAGTATAAGCTCTATGCACGTCTATATGCATCTTAGTAGGCCAATTTTCACCACTTCAGCAAGCCTTCTTCCATCTTCTTGAAAACCTTCTGGAAATATTAATAGAACTATCAGTTATGAAAAAGTTGGTATCAAGAGTCAGCTAAACGAAAAATGGAATAAAAATGCAAACTACGGATGCATTTAGGAGAATCAAAGCTTCACAAGATTCTCCTCTCCCTAGTTGATGTAGGCAAACCAACAGATTGTCTTTGTCAGGCAGACCCTGATGGAGATAAATGTAAAGGCTGGAGTGCACGCCTAATTTTTACACACAAGCTGCAACCAGACCATGGATTTATGCTTCAAGGCAACCAGATTTCTCCTTGTGTACACTTAAACACTGCTGTTGCACTCAGTCCATCTTGTCTAAATGCCTTTAAAACCAAACACAGGCTCTGCCCCCTCCTCCACTCCTACTAATTATATACTTTTTTGTTTGAAGAAGCAAGCCCTTTATTGCTCATAATTTCAGCTATCACTTGCTTGGGCACCTTCTACAGATCAATAGCACACAGTTAAGTGGATGAAAAGGCTAAATGTGATTGTCATTTGCAATGCAAGGTTGCGTGTTTTTCACCCCCTTAAGCTTTAAAGCGCTGCGCTTGGGTTTCATTTTAGAATACTAAATTCCTGTTGCAGGTATACAATAGCTGCACATTCAAAGCCTTTTGTCTTAAATTAAATATCTGTCATTTTTTTAAGGGCAGAATACTGGCATAGGTTATAATAAAAACTAGCGTCCAACCCGCAATTTTACAGATTCCATTGCTGGTGGCCATACATCTTTGATGGCAAAACTACATTGGTTGTAGCGCCATAAAATCAATAAATATTAACCTTTTCTGACACTTTCTGCACAGATGCTTTATCAGTCGCTGTCAGGTGATAGAACAGTCAGTGATGTACTGTATTTTTCAGCTCAGAATCCATACCAAACTAAGAAATCAATGCAGATTAACAAGCCTTTAAATAAAAAAAATTGGCAATGAAATTTTGGTTCTATATGACAAAAACTAAACCAAATCATAATACTACAGAACCATAAATTTATAACAGTTACTTTTAGAAATGTGCGAAATACAAACACTGTATTTCTATGGCAAAATAAGTGTGCTTGAATGACACAGATGAAATAAATTCAGTTTTTTATTTCATGACCTATCCCAGCTCGTAAAATTAAAGAATTTCCCAATTAGACAAATCCTATCTCTCACCATCATTTAGAAATTCACAGTCTTTACTTTTCTGAGAGACATTCATAACAGTTCAATACAGCTAATACTCCATTTCTAAACAATGTAAGCAAAAAAAAAAAAAGTTTACTTGAATGTGAAGATACGTCATTTAAGTTACCTCCTACGACGTGTAACAATAACCTCATTTAGGTCTAAGCATCTTAGAAGCCTAAGGCCTTTAATTATTAGAAAACATCTGCCTGTGTACAATCCATACTGTAGCAGGGTACAGTATTTCAGCATAATAACACACAGACTGATAATCTGGGTTGGTTCTATTTCTCCCTGTTCTGAAACCGCAATTTCTTTTGCATAACACCGTACTTGTCTGCCAGAGCATTAGAGTTTATGCTTATTCATATGTAATTCATGTGAAATTAAAATATGGGTTACTCAGATAACATGGCCTTTCCAAAACAATTCAGACTTCTTAAAAGGTCCCACAACATCTTAAAAACTTAGGACATATGTTCCAATAATATTTCAAATATGGTACCTAGTACTTAATCCTTGACCAAGACTGGGAAATGCTAAAATAGATCTATTTATATTCAGAAATTATTGAAAAAATGAGGACTATAATTTGGCTCCCTTCATCCTATATGGTCAATGTCTATTAAAAATTATCTGCAATTTTTAGATCTATTTTCATGTTTCTTTCTAACAGTGCAGGTGAAGCATTTGTGCATGGGCAACAATAACTCTCTCCTGGAAACAAGGAATAGTACCTGAAATATTGATGTAAATTAGTAAAACCTAACAAAAAATACAGATATTACTGTTCCACCAAAATTCAGACATGTATGCTCAGTGAAGTAACAGGTACACAACAGTACTTGCAGAAACAAGAAACTTCTTTCAGAAACATAATGTAAGCTATGCTATTAATGAAAGTTAAGTTCAAATGCACCAAAAGCTTTAGCAACAGACACTTTAAATTTTAAACTGGAGTACAATTTTACATTTGTCATTTCTTTCTCTAACATCTGTACTTCCACATCAGCCAAGAAAAAGACCTATTTCTGCCATTCAGCATCAGGAGCAATCAGATTGCAAATTCTAAAATGATTTTCTTTAAAAATACTGGCAAAAATAACTTGAATCAGCTCAGTTTACCTGTTAATGCTCATATGAAAGGATCTGCATTTATTTTGAAAATGTCAGGCAAAGAAAAAAAAAAAGAAAAAGGTGGCGAGTTTAAGCAAAGACAAAGCCCACAAGCTGATAAAACTTCAAAGAAAACAAAGTGGAAACAGTTTGAACATGCCTAAAAGTGCCTCATGTCACAATGGAGACATCGGATTAAAGCATTATCTCTGCGTACTGCACAGCAGACTCACCACCGAAAGCAGGCAGTGACATTGCAAAGGGGATGATCTTCAGGACGTGAGGCACTGGTGCACCTGCACAGCCACCGACTGAAAGCTGCCTCATGCTCGAGTCCGAGCTACCTTATATAAAACCACTCCCCCTCATTCAATACTTCTTTTTCGGTGAGAAAGCAAAAAGTACTTTCAGAATGAGGAGCCCTATTGTCTCCATCTCTGCTTTCCCAAGATCCTCCAAAACCTTACGCTGGTTACATTGACTTACAACCATGTACTCTTTGTGTGAGCACTCAACTAGAATTTCTGACTTCACCAAATCTTTCTGCAATTGGTCCCTCTCTTCCACTCTTCTTTTAGAAATATTTAGTCACACTTCAGCCATCGCATGCAGCAATAGCTTTATTTAACAAAAATATTAAATTTTCAGTTTATTTTACAATTCCAGGATTCTATAATTTTGTTTTTAAATTATCTCAAGACCTTCCAAGAAACATAATTCATCAGTCGGTCACTTTCATAACTCAAATGTTTGAAGAAAATGGCATGTGGAGTAACCAAGCCCACAAAACTACAACAGAAAAGAATGGATTGCATTCCGTTGTTCTCTGAGCCCTCCTGATCTATAGTATAAGTAATGCTGTACCGAACTACTGATAACTGAGATTTCATGATTTGCATGTGCTGACAAAACTCTGACTTCCTATTTCAGGATTTTTGCTGGAGCGGATGGAAGCAAGCACAAGCAGCCAAGCAAATTTTACTGACAATGTTGACAGCTGCTGCACTTGCTCAGAGGAAGATGGACTGCAGAAGAAAGAGTGAACAACAAATAATACAATATTAAATATTATTTGAATAGTAAGGATTTATAAATACTTAGCAGAAGAAGCTAAACTGAAGTAGTTTCATCCCACAGGCATTTTGTAGTGATGGCAGACAGTCATGTGTGAGGATTCCAGACACTTCACAATGGATCCTCCTTTTTAATTTTACCTTATTCACACATTCTAAAAGCTATTTAAACCACTTTTCTAAGTGTAGAATTGATTGTTTGATAATCCCTAATTCAAAATTCTTCAACCCCAATTCCGAATTTCAAATATATATGCGGAATCCAAAATCAATGATAAATTACCTAAAAAATTCCAATGTCTCTTGAGATAACTAGATAATCAGGGGTTTATGTGTTTTTGTTATCAAAAAATGCTTTCATTTTGTTTCCACAAGATACTATTACTTCAAAGTAGATCAATTTTTTTAAGCCTTTGGTAAACTGTGTTTTGAGAACTGTTATCTGCTATTACTTCCTAGACTTTGAATAAGAAGTACCATTTGGATTAAAATGATCTCTAAGGTCCCTTCCAGCCTAGGCCATTCTATGATTCCATGATTCTATGATTTTGGCAAGGTATAAACGAGGTAGGGACATAGCTCAGGGCGTAATGTGGTGGCTATATGGTAGCCTTTTTTTTTGTACGTACGTGACATTCCCAGACACCACGTAGCAACCAACTCTTTCCTTTAGCTCAAAGTACAATGGCCACTAATGAAAAACTCTTCCAGAAACTATAATCCAAGTTTATGATTCGTTACTTAAGCAGGGATTGTGACAAGCAGTAACTGATCTTCTCCTTCAAATATCTGAGAAGTCCTCTTAGCTCCACTGCAGAAACCTGTCCAGCACCTTTCCCTCGGGATGTCGGATACCTCCTGTACTTCCCAGGCCCAAGCCGCTGGAATTGCACCCATTTAAACCAGCAGAGCCTTTCATCCAGCCGTTTGAAGTCTGAAACAGTGATTTGTACTATCTGAAGCCCAAAGTTTTCATTAATGCTCAGGTTCCTACGCAATTTATATGAAAATTGCACTTACTTTAAGGTCCCTTTTTATTATCAGAGAATATGATATGGAAATCATCCTGTAATGACTCAGTGAATGAAAACATCTGTAGTGTATCTGCAGTGGTTTCTTTAGCACAAACCGTTTCTTTGACATTAGATATTGATGAGGATTCACTCTTTCCAATAAATGCAAGACCTGCATAAAATATTTTAAATTCAGAAGATATACTTTCTATATCCCCATTTAGAAAAAGGGGTTTCCCACTAACTGGTCCACTGGGAGTGAAGTGATATGTTATCTGCCCTCATGTTTTTTTGACATGATACAAGAATTATAGACAGTCAGCATGTGATGTATTTATATGAGATATAGTTTCATATCACACTCTTCTATGCTCACCAAGAAAGTGAAGCAATCTTTCTTCTGTAAGCCTTCTACCTATCTTAATTTCCTTTAGTGCAAACAGTTACAGACAAGCTCTTCTTTGAACTGATAATTTTTTAGAGGTCATTCAGCCCATAATTTCAGGTCCTAGTCACTATCCTGATGGTCCTTCTTAGGAAATTGGACCCAGTGGGAACGTTTTTTCCTTCTGCTTAGTCTATGGGTCAGCATTTTCCTTCCCTTGTACTTCTTAATTCCCTTAAGTGGCAATTATTTAAGGCACAGTTAGAGAAGGTGCAATCTACATTCATCCAATAAAACCTAAATATTAAAAAGGACAGAAAAATCCAGCATGGTTACTAAGGATATATGGGAGAGCATTTAGCATTTGAAAGGTACCAAAGATCTGGTAAATGAAAAGATGGGAAAAATTATGAAGAACTATTGGAAGTAAAATAGAAGTACAAAAGAACACGTGTATCAGGCAGACAAGGCATCCTACTCACAAAAGGTCACGATCCAAGATGCCATGTCAAGAAATTAATGGAAAGTCGGTGCAGCATACGTTGGATCAATGAAAGAAAACAAAAAAAGGAAAGCTCAAAAGAAATTTTAAAAATCAACACGGAATGCCAATGATTTGTGATTCATTGGAGCAATTATTGCTGAGGGCTCCTCTCCTCACTCATGACCCGAAATAGCACTAAGCACACAATACTTGATTCAATACTTCCATACCTAATATTACCCACATTTGCTTCAATACTTTTTGATTCTGGAATTACTTGCTATTACTTGTGCCCTTCTGTGTAATAATCAAATTTTGAGTAACATGAAAGTAATTCTTTTGCATATGGTTTTGTTTTTTTTTTAAAAAATTGAAAATATAACAACTTGCAAGCAACCAAAGCAGATTTACAAATGTTAATCATTTAAGCTATTTATCAAGAGCACACTCTTTCAGTACAGGTTATTGACATGTTGGTGGCATCTCACAGGAAGACAAATTTTAAAGAGTCCTTTAAATAATGTACAGCCACAGTGGAAGGGGAAAAGAGGTGGTGGCATTATGTAGGCAAAATACACTCTGCTACGTGGTTATAGTGAAATATACTGTCCCTAGGTTTTGGAAGTACTGTTGGTACAAATCTCCAAGTAATGCAATAATTTGTTCATAATTGGGATGCCACCATTATGATATTTATTATTCATGTATATGTATACATATTTATTATTAACAGCTTCATAGAAATAAAATGTGTATAAAAATACTTATATATTAGTGATATATAATTATTCAAAATATTAATATAAATTAACCACATCACATTTATATGTAATATATGAAATATTTATGCTTTATGTATTATTTATATTAAAAATTCACAACACATTTTAAATCAACATTTTCATATTCTTCTTCAAGTTGCATCTTATGCTTTGTTTTTACTTTAATAAAAAAATAAAATAAGAGCTTTATATTTCTGAGGACTCCAGCATAACTACCCTGGAAGATACACTAAGAGGTCTGCTCTTAAAAAAGCTTCTCCTAACAGGAAAGCAATTCAATTTAAATGTTCAGAGTATAGGCCAACCTCCACACAACAATATCCGGAACTACACCTATCCATATTTATCCTTTCTGCCTTCTGTAGGATTAATTTCCCTTTTTTTGTTTGTTTGGAAAGTTTTCTTCATGACCCTGATACCCCATTTTTGGTGGTTTTTTCCCAGTGTCTTGGCACATTGATATCGGAATGCTAATATTTCCTTTTAATATTCATATTTACCACATACTACTATGGATTTAAATTTTCTAGAAGAAGAATTAATTACTTTTGTCTCTTTAGATGGCTGTCGCATCTTAAGTGCTTTCTTCTACTTCTATACTTGAACATTTCAGCCTTGTTTTACAAGTTTTATGTTAGAATATCCTATTTTTAGCACCAAATAGGCAATAATACGTCTCGTTCTTCATGAAGGATACACTACCTACCTACTAGTGTAATGAAATAATAGCTTGCAGAAAGAATATCTTCTTTTCATCAGGGAACCTGAGGTCCTTGCAGAGGCAACAGTCTTTCTGAATACCAGCAGGGATGTGGCATGTGGCTACCAATGCAACGCAAAGCATTTCCAAAGCAGACGCCTGAGGGGGTTTTCAGGGCAGATACAAGGTGGGCATAGAAAATTTCAAAACTGAGGAGGGTTTCTGCATTGGCCAGTGCGGCACAGCCCCCTTCCAGGTCAGCCGAAGGGTTCCCTGCCTTGGAAACCAGGATGTCACAGGGAGGAACGACAGGAAAGCAGGCACACGCCACCGCCCAGATGAAATGTTTAGACATGGGCAGAGAGATTCAAGCTGCTCAGGAGTAAAAGCTCATCCCACAAAAAATTAGTCGCCCCGTGACAAGCTGGGATAGTTCTTCAGAAAGGAAAAACGATGACAAGGAAACCCCCAGAGCTGTGGGCACTGAACAGAATGCATAACTGTGGCTACATATGCCATCGCTGCTGTACACGATACGAAAAGCACTTGTGTGATGGCCCTGCAGCTTATCGCCAAGTGCCCCGTGGAAAGATGGTGCACGACGCGACAGGCATTATGCCTCTCCCCATCAGAAGGATTAAGATGTGTTCCAGACTTCAGTCCTAGGCAATATTCTCCTTTTCCTTTATAACTATATTCTGAACACTTCTTCTTTAGTGAAATTCATGGCCTTTACTCTTACCTGAGGACATCATCTACTTACAGATTATATTCAAAGTTAATAGTGGTGGGTTTTGCATATTAGATGATGTAATATTTGCATAAAAATATTTCAACACTTTCTTTCATGTCACTCAGCAGCAATATATGTTGACTGTTCAGGAAAAGCAACTAAAGGAGTATGAAAGGAGTCCCTAAGCTCTTCAACAGCAGCAGCAAAAGCCACAGACTAGGAAAAAAAAAAAAAAGAAAAAATAC
Source organism: Trogon surrucura (assembly GCA_020746105.1). NCBI lineage: Eukaryota > Metazoa > Chordata > Aves > Trogoniformes > Trogonidae > Trogon > Trogon surrucura. Next base: position 63,927,754 of record CM036619.1, on the reverse strand, counting down.
TTTCATGAACTCATTTTTTTTCCTACCTTACTTGCTACCTGGACAGAAAAAATTCTACTCTCATGACCACCCAGATAAAGATACTGCGTATTCAAGCTCTGCTAGGCATACAAAGACTTCTAATAGAAGACAGTTATAAAAATAATTAAATTACTTCAGTTTTAGGAGGTTTTTTTTAAATGTAGATTAATTTTTCCTGAAACACAATAATACATAATCTACATAGGTTATAAGGAAACTCCTTTACAAACAGAAAATCATTTATACTAGGTTTTTATTTCAAGCACACAGTGAAATTATTATTCTTCACAAAGGAGGAAAGAGAGTGTCTGCCAATCAACATGACATGCTATTGAAAGACTGGCACTAATAGCTATGACAAGAGCAAACCTGTTTGAAGCAGAGCTGCTGCTGCTTTTTTTTTTCTTAAGTATACCAGCCATCAAAAATAATGTTTTATCTGACTAGAAACCCAAGCAATATTCTGCTATATCTAGCAATGACAGATTTTTAATACTGCTTCAAATTACACCATTTAAAGTATTTTATTTAAACAGTGATAAAGACTAAGAACATAACTGTTTCAAGAGAAAAGTTAAATATGCTTGCAAACAAAACTATGCAAGCGTTCTTTGGAGGTTTTACTTAAGGTATGAATTACAAGTTTGCATAGGTACTGAACTGACTTTCCATTATTTCATTGATAAATAGCATTCACTGATTTTATATTTTTGTAGTTTGATGAATTCAGAGTGTAAGTGTAAACGTTTTTTTATTATTTCACTTTCTCTATTTTTTAACTGTATATTTTCTACTAAAGAGTCAAAAGATGCAAAAGAAAGGATGAAAAAAATAAAAATGTTAAGGTAGAAAAGCAGTAAGATACTAGTATAATTGCTATATTATCAGATTATGTGTGTCCAATTCACATTCTGAATAAGTCTGCAGTTTCCACTTGGCAATACTGTTATACCTTGATAAAATCACATAATAGATCACACCATAACTTTTAGCAATCAATTTTTTCTCCTAATAATTTGATAAATGTAGCTGTCAAGTGGGATAAAGATCATAATTTTATTTGGGATTAACTATTTGAAGTTCCAGAATTCCATTCATGAATATTGCAGCCGTTAGAACTGATAGGATCACAATTTTGTCCCTTGTTGATGATGTAATCACATTGTAGGTTGCTAGTACAGCCTTGTTTCTCAAAAGGTAAAGAATCACCATAACCACAGACTGTTCGAGCTTGGAAGGGACTCTAAAGATCATCTAGTCCAACTCCTCTGCCAGAGCAAACTGAAACCGAAAGGGAAACATGTGGAGAGCACAGCCTTTTGAGAAGTGCATTTAAAGTTTGGAAAAATATTTTTCAAACATGTATAAACGAGACCTTGCAGTAAACTTTTCTCATTTTTGCTGCTTTCTGGAAAGAGGTAAAACTTCCCCTAATCTAATAAAGGAATGAGCAGGATGTAGGCCTGGCTTAGTGAACACATGATTAATTGAACTGTCTTTCATCAGTTTCAGCTCTCAGGAGCCATTAACACAGTAAGGGAATGTCCAGCCGAAAGAGCAGAACTGCACAAGGATTCGTCAAACACCTTAAATAAGTAAGATTTCCAATGTATTGTATTAGGATTTAATGACACACCAGAAAGAATCTTATTTTAGGCAAGTGTATCTACCCAGACACAGGTACTTCAGGCTCAAAGAGAGTAAGAAATTGGCACCAATGACGGAAATGTCATCTCTACGGAGAAACAACACTTTGGGAGGCTTATGTATCTCCTCAGCTATCCCTTTGCTATCACAACACCTAAGCACTTTAGATTCACAAACATAACCCTTACCAACAGGCTGTAGATTAACACTCGTTTAAGATTTAAGAGCAGAAAGGACTATTAGATAATAGTCTGACTTCTGGTATATCAAAGCCCCTTAAATAACACTTAATTAATTTTGTAGCAAACCCAGCAACCTTGGGCCCTCCTAAAACCTATCTTCCAGAAAGATATGCAGTCTTCTTAAGGCCTAAAGGAATGGAACAAGGATAATTTCTTCTGCTAGTTGCTGCCAGAGCTCAATCGACCTCATATTTAAGTGTTTGCACCTTGTTTCTCATTTCAATTTGTCTGACTGCGCTTTCAGTAACTGATTTTTCTTAGGCTTTTCTCAGCTAGATTAGGAGTAGCTCATGTCTGATATTTTCTCCCTGTGAAGCAACTCATACGCTATAATCAAGTACCTATCTATCATCTCGGTCATGAATTATGTAACTCTTCATGAGCACTAAGCGTTCAATCACCACGTAGGCAGCCAACTGCCAAAACACGATCGTCACGATCTTTGTTCTGTGGATGCCCAACCCCAGAGGCACCTATAATTTTCATGGAGGCACAGGCACACAAAGCTGTACTTCCAAGTGTTCCCCAAAACACGTCTGGTGCAGCGAGGGGAAGAGGCTCACGCTTATCGTTCTGTCAGGATCCATAAGAGTGAGCGATTCTCCACTCCCGCTCGCTGGGCCCAAGGTGGCAGACTCTCGGAGCGCGCTGGATAACGGGCGTGCTTTGCAAGCAGAGTATCACTTTCAAAGACAAACCAGACTTACCAAAGAGTACAATGAATTGATCTGCCTTCCCTGTTGGTTGTTTTTTTTCAAGGCTTCCAGAAAGATTTTGTATGACTGCTAATTCCAAATTTACTAAAACACCTCCAAATTTTCTGTTCAATGTCTCCAGCAGTTCCCTAATCAGATAGTCGGCCATTGTGAAGCCATTTTCAAGCTAAAGCTTTGTGACTCGAACTACACAGGTATTGCACTTATTTTGCACATAGGGAAACTCAGATGGAGGGCAACTCCACTATCTCAATCCGTCAGTGAAAAATTGGGTTATTCTCATTTCCCAGAGCAGTGCTTGTTCCTGGAGACCCTGTTCATTTTTAACAGTGCAGCAAGGAAATAACTATACAGAAAAAAACACAGTACCATTGCGTAACTTCCAACATGATCATGATAACAATAATGAGCAAATTGCTCCTCTTCTCTCTGAAGACCTTTTTGCCTTACAGTCCGTTTAGTATCCACAGAAGACTACTACTCCTATGCACCTGAGATGCCATGGTCTCTGCAGCTATTGAAATAATGGAGATGTCAAGCCATAGATATCATGCTCTTTGGATATAAATAATGCATCATAATAGTATCATGCTGTTTATAAGACAAGTGCTTCTAAATGATGAATGTTTAGTCCAATCTGAAATTATCACTATCAAGTGATGTTGCTCCAAAGCAGACAAAGCACTGAGAAAAGCAGCTGGAAGACTGATGCCTTTCAAGTTCTACCACAGGTATGGGCCCTTCCCCTGTCTTGCTTGCCAAAGTATTCGAGCTCAGTTCAATTCAGTACTGAGATGTAGCATCAGAAGAAAAAAACATATCCAATACTCTTGGAAATGTAATGCCTACAAGAATTAATCCAAAGATTTTTTTTTTAGCTTACGTTGAGAGTTGTCACACAGACAAGTCCACAGTGAGCAACTCAGAAAAAAAATTTTTATCAAATAATTTAATTGAAAAAAAAATGACTAAAATGATAATCATTAACATGATATGACAGTTCACTCACTTATTGAATTAATTTCCATTTGTAATGACAATTTTTCAGATTTGCATATTGATAACAGGAAGAACATGAATAGCTTCCATTGGAACCAAACTTCCATGACTAAAACATTAACTGCAGGATTACTGGGCTTGCTGGTAAGCCCACTTCTGTTATACAACAGCCGCAGAATCTATCAGTTTCTTTTTAAAAAGAAAATAAATGAATATTCTGCATAATCAACAATCACTGGATTTCTGGCTTTTTTCAAACAATTTCAACACAAACCTTGAGAAAGCAGGTCAGAGACTGTAATGAAATAAGGCATAAAGCTCTTACAGAACAACACACAATGACATTTCAGAAACCAATTTGATGATTTGTATAAAAATTAGAGGTTAAATGTGTAAATTGGCATTTGAAGTGTAGTCTAGCAAATTCAAACCATAATTTCATGTGCAGAAGCATGTATCTTTGTTGGGTTTTGTACATTAAAGCTCTACTGTTCAAATGCAGTACATTTTAAAAGCTAAAGACAAAAGTATTCTCTAGATGGTTATTGTTTTAAAATATATGATAGTACTTCATGAGGTTTATAAGGATTAGTGTTCTATATCCAAGCATCTCTCTCTCTGAAAGAGCCTATAGCAAAAAGAGGAAAGAAAGTCTGAAGACCTAGGTTTGTGGCTTTTTTATATATCAGTTTCTCACATTATATAGGATTTCAAAGACACAGAACAGAAAGCGTTGCCACCTATCAATTACAGTATCATCCTTAGGCACGTAAAAGCTAACTTGTTGTGCCTTCCTAAAGGTCCCGCACAGCTCCATTCTTGGTGAGTTGTGGTGGAGTTTCTGGCTGGTCCTGCAAAACGGCTGGAGTCGGCGTCTGTCTCGTTGCCAGAGATGAGACTTATTCTATTTCTATTCTGCTCAAAGAAGCAGAGGGGTTGGCTTTCACATTACAAAGCAGTATTAGAACACAAAAGACAGACAAATACGTTTAAGTGGAAAAATCGATCATGTATGACACTTTCATACTCCTATCATCCTAAAGGGTTGTACATCGTGTGGTAGATTCTCTGTGGGTGCAGCCAATGACCAATAAGTCATCAGTAACCATGAACCAGACACAGAACAAATCTTATTTTGATAAGGGATGTTAGTCAGGGCACGGGAGTTATCGTCTCGTTCCTCTAAAAATCTTCTCTAAAACTTTTAACTCTCAGATGTCCAGCAGTCAGAAATGGATTGAAAAGAAGACGGGAAAACACCTTTAAGTTAACTCAGATGCGAATGCACAATTATCACCTGCGTCCCACTTACAAATGTTTCTTCCTGAAAGGAAAATACAGTATTGCCCTTCTAGCAATGGGAATATCCAAACAAGACTTCAACACTTTTGTTGTATACCAGTTCTAGGTACCCTGGCAATAATTAGGTGACAATCATTTCTTCCTAGTACTAATACAGTTGTACAGTTCCCTGTTCAGTGCAAAGGGATTTCTATAGTATAAGTATGAACACAAAGAAAATAGGTATCGTTAGTACACAATACATTGATGACAGTTTTCCTATGCTGCCAAGACAAGCAAATTGAATAGTTTTAATGATGGCATGCTGCAATTCATTTACCTAGATACAGTCTTGAACAAGCAACATGAAAACTTACACAGCTTTCGTAATTTTGCAAAAATGCTGGCAATTCTACAACTGCTATAGCTGGCTGTGTTATGTCTATATATCTGTTTACTGAAAGGATTTTAATTTTTTATATTATTGTAAGTGGGCTTATTATAGTAAAAATCTAACAGTGTCTGAATTTAAGCTCCGAATTGAATATTCATTCACTTTAGTGAGAAGTATGGTGAAATGTGATCAGTTTTCTGACCTATTTTGAAATTGGTATTCTGCCAACTGGCATTTTGTTTGCACATCCAGATATTATCCACCATATGCTGACATGACATGATGATTGGTTCCAAAACGAAGTGGAATACTTGGCAAATAGAAATATATGGTACAAATAATACACTGCCTCTAGTCAGGAAAGCAAGCAGTTATTTTGAGAAGACTGAGAGGTTTTAAAATAACTTGGGTGTACACACTGCACAGAGATGAATGAAAGCTCTCTAGGTCATGTTTTTTTACAGGTATGAGGGTCTCAAAAACTATGACATCAGCTCCTTACAGAAGAAGGTTCAAATCTGACACAGCAGTACTAACAGCAGCACTTCAATGGAAGATTAATTTGCATCTTTGTGGGAGAATATGGCCCACAAAGCCTCTTCCTCCTCTGGATTCCCCAACTCTTTCTTCTTGCCATCTGTTTTTTCTTTCTATGCTCTGACTTGTCTTCCTGCCCAATAATGTCTACGTTATCCGCCTCTCCTGAATTAAGGTCACATTTCACTCAATGTCCAGCCTAATTTTCTATTATTTCTCCTAACCTCTTGCCATTTACCTCTTATTTTTGTCCTAACAATGCTCCCATTAAATTTCTGCCTTCCATCCTGAACCGCAGAATTTCTACAAAAACCACAAGCACCTAAACATGAAACACACCAACTTTTTTTTTTAATTCCTCTTTCCAAAGCACTATTTTTATTTTGCATTCCTCCAATGACTTCCATGTATGTGCTCTCTAACGTAAAGCCCCAAACCACAAAATTACTGACCGATCTCTGCTGCTCTATCTTTTAACATGGAACACTGTCTGCTTTTCCTTTCCCTAATGAAATCTACATTAATTTGCCACTGTACTTCGTAAGGAACTTTGTTTTTCTGTTCTTGGGGGAATAGGGTGGGAAGAGGGACTTAATACAACTATTAAAAAGGTATTTCTCTATTAAAGTTCAACCAGATTTCAAAATGAAGGATCTAAATAGCACACACTTTTGATGTTTATGTATTGAACTGCAAAATTTGCTTGTGAAACATGACTGGATTTCAGCGCTTAATGCATAACCCCCACCCCTTGTGAAAACTTGAAGAGGGCGAAGCCCATTTTAAAATCATGTTCTTCTTCAGAATAAATGATAACAACATACAGCTTTCTTATCGCAATCATTTAAGCATGCTCATATAGAAAAGAGAAGAATTCATAAGCAAAGGGGAGAATGACCTTACCAGCATGCAAGTACGCCAGATCAGGATTTTCAATGTCTGGGTGAAGTTCTTTCAAGTGATTACGAAACTCCACAGGGATATTGGTTCCATAGTCACATTTGGGACAGTTATACATTTTTACTCCTTCATGCTTTCCTGTATGTAAAATGTGTTTACGTATATTTTCAGCACAGTTTGACCTAAAAAGCAATGGAAAAAAAGTTATATAGCAATTATTCCCTACCACTTGCTCAAATAAATCCTCGTGTTATAACAGAAAATAGGCAGGCATTACTCATTTATCACTATCTGCCCAATTTTTGCATCTTCTCAGGTTTTGCATAAAAATGGTCCTTTGCATGAAGCCTCCCACAGCTGTTTCAGGTTAACTAAGCAATATATCTGAACCAGAAGCACTTACAAATGAACAATTTTTTACATTTGCAAAGTCTTACAACTTCTGTTTTTTCTTGAGAATAGTCAGTGATGGAAAGAAATTCTTCACCTTAGCAAAACTGAAATGAAAGATGCTTACAACATTTTAAACAGAGCTCACATGAACATATCCTACATAATTCCTAGACTCTGTAGGAGTTGCTGTGAATGATTTTTTTTTAAGGATATTCCACCAACTCTCACTTCACCTTATGAGCTGTTCCTACAAAAGAGGACTGAGTTGTTCAAGTTTATACCTTTTTGAAAATACATGTAGATCTTAAATGCAGCTTTTGTGAAAGCAGAGGAGTTTTCATGTATAAAAGAACACATATACAACTAGTTTTACGCATGTCAAAGAAAGGTTTCTAATATTTCTAAAAAAAAAAAAAAGAACAGAAGATTTCATATTTCTTTTATCCAGTGATCCATGATATGACAGTAATTTTTAATTGCCGGTCTTAAAAATTTTGCAGTCTCATTCCAAAATTATTTTGCATGAAAATTTCCAACTTATTCAAAGTCTGTGATGAATCTCATATAAAATATAGTGCTTTCTCATTTGTTTCAGTCAGAAATAATCATTATATTTATTGAATCAAATTAACAGCCTATGTACAAATTCTTTTAGACCGTCTTAGTATTGTATGCTATCAATATTGACAGACTATGACCAGTAATTCAGTTTAACTGCAAAAAGTACACTCAAGTGAACTACATAAACACATAATACTTCACAAATATTCAAGTAAGACAACACTAGTATTTTGAGCAACTGACTGTTTACCTGCCGCTGTTAGAAATACCACAGTAACAGGCACCTAAAAAAGGACCCCCAAAATAAATTGGAAGTAGCAGCTTGAAATTCTGTTGGAGTGCTTGTCTCTCCCTTGGAGATGGCCATAGTAAAGCTGATATCTGCCTTACGGTGCTGCCAAAGCTCACCCTCTGTCATGTCCATCTGCTATATACCAGTATAATGATCAGACTCCTGAGAATGTCAGAGAAGACACTTATGTTCAGAGAAAAATATGGGAAATATTGGTCCTCAGCATCTTCCAGGATTCATCCCTAAAAAAGTTACAATGCCCCTAAATGCGGTTAAAATGAAACATGTATTTTATTTAAAAAATAAAAAAAGGATAGTGTACACTGCAATGAAAGCAGGAGACAATCTGGTAACCTTCTATCATGGGTTATACTTTAAAGGGCAGTAGATTAAAGCAGAGCAGACAAATCTGAAATAAAATATCTGTGTCCTTTTAGCTCAGCTCTCATACTATGTTAAAGAAAGATAGAAAATTTCTTACTTTGAAATATTTCTGTGAAATACATAAAGGATCTGTGGAAACATATGTAAGAGTTGTGAAGAAAATCCAGCCTCTTCGAGTCATAAAAGGCCAGTTCTGCCTCCTTTGATTTGTGAATTTGCTCCAACCACTTTAAAAGGAGCAATCCCAAAGTCTCATTCATTCAGTCATCAGTAAAAACCTGTGCCTAAACACACCAACATACTGATATATTCATCATGGGAAATAAATTTTTTTTAAAAAAATATTTCTCCATGTGACAAAGCCAGAAAGGTTTAATCAGAAATGAGGAATATGAAATCATGAGGCATTACAAATGGCCTTTCGTATTAGGTTGCAATGCAGCAATTGCAACCGTAAGCTAAACCATGAAGGTAACAACTGGCAAATCCAAGCACTTCTGGGGCCAAGTAATACCTTTAAATATGACATGGCAAAAATGCACTGCATATGAAATGTTTTTTTTAATTATTCAGGGTGCTTTGAATGTCTGTTTTATTAGAAGTCTTCTCCTGAGTAAGTGTATGTTATGTTTGACGCAAAAACCCCACCAAATCTCTGTGTATGTGTGTACTTACATCACTTCATCTCATTGAGTAAACAGAGGTCTGTGATTTTAAACAGCACTGTACATTCATTAAAGCTATGTCATAATAAATATCTACCTAAAATATTACAGTGTTGCAATAGTGATGACATTTTAAGCATTTGACAGGCTTTGTATTATAAAATTCACTTCCAGGAGTTGATGAACTTTGAGATAAAGATTCCCTTTGTTCTGAAATTTGGCAACGTAGAGCCCAGACCCAAAGTAATTGTTTGAGTAAAGTCTTTCTGTTTTTTGAATTCCACTCTGAATTACAGCCACAAACAAATAAATGCAACTTTGAAGAAGCTAGCCTGTGTTCCAGTAAGGCTAAACCAGAGGCTTTTAAGTTTATGTACTATTATCATTTCTTAACATAAGTATGCTTTCATCCTTATGATCCATTTTCCATTTTGAAAATCAAATGTATATATTTCTGGCCATTTTTCTGTGCTCTGCAATAATAGGAAGGGAACTCATTAGAGAGACTTAATTAGTCTAAAACTGTAGTCTACTGGTTTATATTCAGTGCAGAGAAAGACAACAGAATTTATTTCATGTCTTGCAGTGAGTCTTCTTATCAGACATGAAGAAAGGTTTGAGATTCGATGCAAACCTACAATTCTATTAAAAGGAAGTGGAAGGCCTGTATAGAGCTTTCAGTCCTGTCAGTGCTATAGATCCTGAAAGAGACAATAGGACCTGTTACAAAAGCACAGGAAAAGATCAACAGGATCTTATGGAAGATCAACCGGAGATGTGAAGAGCTGAAAAGCTCAGCCCACACTTCCCCTGCAACAAGCCCGTATGGCCTCCTCCATCACCGACTGGCATACTGAGAAAGGTGCAGGCCTGCACTGCACACATCCAGGAGATCTCCTGCAATTCTTTAAAGAACAATGCTGTGACGTAAGGGAGACGGATGGTAAATTTCTCCTGAGTAACACAGCTACTGCTTAAGAAGAAACGAAAACCTCTTTTGGCTTTAACCTCTGACGTTCACCACACAGCGACCCATTCACATTGTTGTTCTAACTGTACATTTCATACTGCCATTAGAAGTCCATTCCTACCAACCAGTAACATGTCTGTCTTTTGCTGCTCTCGACAAATTAAAGGTTGCGGCACACTACAATACCATAATCTGGAAATGAGTACAATTGTAAAATAGTATTTTCGTCACAGAACAGTTGATGTTGGAAGGGACCTCTGGAAGTTGTTTGGTCCAACCCTGCTGCTCAAGCAGGGCCAACCCAGGGCCAGTTGCCCTGGACCTTTTTCAGGCAACTTCTGAGTATCTCCAAGGATGGAGACTCCCCAGCCTCCCTGGGCAACCTGTGCCAGTACTCTGTCACCTTCACAGTGGAAAACTGTTTCCTGACATTCAGAGGGAACCTCCTGTGTTTCTGTTCATGCCCACTGCCTCTTGTCTTGTCACTGGATGCCACCGTAAAAGAGCCTGACTCTGCCTTCTTTACGTCCTTCCTTCAAGTATTGGTGCACATTGATGACAACTCCCTGCCTTCCCCTCTGCCCAAGTCTTTTCTCCTGGCTGAACAGTCCCAGCTCTCTCTCGTAATTGAGAGAGATGCTTCAGTGCCTTCATCATCTTAGTGCTCCTTTGATGGACTCTCTTAAGTGTGTCCATGTCTCTCTTGTACTAGGGAGACCAGAAGTGGGCACAGCACTCCAGGAGTGGCCTCACCAGTGCCGAGCAGAGGGGAAGAATCACCTCCCTTGACCTACTGGCAGCTATCTTCCTAACGCTGCCCAAGATACAGTTAGCTTTCTTTGCTGCAAAGGTGTGGTGGTGGCCCATGCTGAGCTTGGTGTCCAGCAGAAACCCAGGTACTTTTCTGCAAAGCTGCTTTCCAGTTGGTCAGCCTCCAGCACAGACTGGTGCGTGGGGTTATTCAGCATTTCCCCTTGGTTCCCATCACCCCATTTCTCCAACCTGCTGAGGTTCCTCTGGATGGCAGCACAACCCTCTGATGTACCAGCGACCTCTCCCAGTTTTGTGTCATCTGCAGACCTGCTGAGGGTACATTCTGCTCCATCACCCAGTTCATTAATGAAGATGTTGAAAAGGACGGCACCCAACATTGACTACGGGGTACACTGCTAGTTACTGGGCTCCAACCAGATTTTATGCCACTGATCATCACTTTCTAGGCCCAGCTGTTCAACATGAACAATATATCAAAACAAAATAATCCAATCTACTTTTGTCACTTTGCCATTGTCACTTTGTAAACCACAGCAGAAAAAGCCGGTTAGGTATTGTAACAGTGAATAATACTCAGCTTCCAGTGGACATCATGTGGCACCCTACCACAGTGAGGCTCAAAGCTTTTCCATGGTGGGGCCTAAAGCAATCCATCCTATTCCAAAGATGAGAACAAAATAGTTTATTCCAGTCTTCAGTGGTGACTGTGCTTGCACAGGCATCATCCATAGAGTGACAAGGGAGCCCGATGCCACAACTCTTGGCGCTCCTGTCTGCTTCTTAGAAGCGTTGATCTGCTTTGCTGGGAGAGTAAAATAAAGTGGAGGTTTAGGAGAAGCAGAAAATGCCCAGACATTCTGTCAGCGTGAGAAGCTGTTGCTTTTGTTTACTTTGTCATCCCTCTCCCATTGCCTCTCTCCTATTCTTATATATATATCTGTACGGTTACCAAAAATAAGCCATCGTGCCAAGAGGATGGAATGGACCGCCTGGTCTGCAGAAGGGCAGGAAAATACACTCTCCCAGCGCACTGGGCAGAAGTCCTCCTAACTGCTTTCCTCCCTAAGCTGGAAAATACTATTGTTCCTCTGGTTCCTAAAAGCCCCTATGAAGACATTTTTCTCAGTTGCACCGACAAGCTATAGTGTGTCACCGACCAGATTCCTCAGCAAAACTGGGTCTGCCCCACGGAAGACAGCAGTACAGTTTGAGGCGCCGGGACGGCAGAGCACAGACGCGTGCTTCGTGGGAGGCAGAGGCGGGAGTTCGAAGCCAGCAGCAGGGCAACACGGGTGGAACGACGAGCCTTGGAGCAAACTTGTGCCAGGTGGGGAACTGTCAGCCTGAAGGTCCCCACAGTAAGTGCTGTCTCTGGTCATTATTCCCCATCATCTCTCCCTTCTCTCCTATCTTGCAGGGCTCAGCCAGCCAGTCGGTCTGACCAGCCAGCAGGATGAGCTGTAAGGGGGCAGGGATTTGGGCAGCCCTTCCCCACGCAGAGGGTCACTCTCGGCTGTCCTCCCAGCCTGCAGCGCTGATTTAAGCAGCCCATGTAAAGAGCTGAACTCAGTAGCTAACTGCAGAGCTGTGGCTGCCTGATACCAGAGCTACTTGCCATCCTCATCTTTTATGTGGTATTTCAGATGAAAATGGTGAAATAAGAGAAATTCACAAAACATCTTCGGCTAATTCTGAATTTGTCCGTGCAGAACTGCAAAGCTTCTATGTTTTCTAAGGGTTTTGTTCATGAGAATACATTAGCATTGTATGCAACAGCTACATGAAATATAGTAGGAAGCAACCTATTTTTATTAAGATGTTTTACTAATAAGGAACTGAAATTAGAACACTCTTCCATTATGCAGTGCCTGACATTTTGAGAAAGATGCTTACCGCAAGACATGGAAATGGAAGGTTGTGGAGGTGCAAATGAGGCAAAATGTTAATTATCTAGCCCACTAAGTTTTAAAAATTTTAGCACCTTGTAGGGCTTTTATTTGCACAAAATAAACCATTTTCAAAAGGTTTTCTCCATTAGGTACAAACATCCTATTTCTGCAGAGAAACACAAACAACCTAAAGGACTTACGGCAGCTCCATGGATGCCACTATTCACAATAGAGAAACAAACATAGCGATTCAGCCAACTGATTGAAAAGATTTCTGGTTTTCCCATATTCATCAATATGAATCAAGTTCACTCTCATAAGGAGAGCACTCTGAAGGTCTGCACTGTTTATACCCTGCTATGCAACCTGCAAGAAGTACATACAAATTGCAGTATTTTGATTGAAAAATAGCAAAGTCCCCAGATACTTTCTTCCAGAAATAAAACTAGTTACAATGAAAGCAAGCTTCTCCTCAGAATCTTAGTCTCAGTTATTCACCAAAACTTTGCAGGTATTTCTTTCACAGAAAATGCCATCTCACTTGGAAAACTATCTTTAAATCAAAACTGCAATAATGAAATTACACTAGAAAAGGAGAAGTGAAGTCATACAGAATATTTAGCTTGACCTCATGGAAAGCACTGTTCATAAGAAGTTTGCCCAGTGATGCTTTCCTCAAACCCTAACTCTTTTTGGTATAAAAAGATGATTTTCAGACACACCGAAACTGGATGGGAAACAATGGGGAAACCATTGAAATCAAAGGTAAATTTCTCTACAGTTGATCACTCTCACTTTTACAAACTGTCCTATTTCTTACACTCCTGGATCCAGCTAACAAGAGCATTATGTTTCCGATACATCTTTCTCAGCTGTAGAATCTGCTGTCAGGATCTCTAGTGGATGAGCTACAGACACCCTGTTCCTTTTTTATCACTTTGAGAACCTGTTGGATCCTTCCTAAATTCTTCCCAATTGTAAACACTGCTTAAAGCTTTGAATACTAGAGCACATTTCACAGCAGTGCTGAATACATGGATGCCACAGCTTTCCCCGTGCTCAGCTTTCTCCAGTCCCAGTCAGGAGTTCTAGGAGATCCTGGATACTCTTCAAAGCACCAAGAGCTCCTGTTCACCATTTCAAATGCAAGGACCTTTCAGGTTCTTTTCAGCATTATTGGTTCCCAAAATATAACCCTTCGAGCCTGCATTTATTTCTTGCTTGTATTAAACCATACGAAAACTAGCATTCAGTATAGTGACGATAAACAACCTAATGGACAACAATTTCTTGACAGAAAAGAAAGACTTCAATCTGTGGCAATTACATTACACAAGCAGGCTCATTCAATCAAAATCTTCGCAATGACAGTCACTCTACCCAAATTCTGCTACGCAAAAACCCAGACAAACCAATCCAAAAGTCTTCCCAGCATACTCAAGATTTATCTACATCTCTGTTTTTAAAAAAAAATAAACTGATTGCCAGTTAATGCAAACTAGCTACAACATTCTACACAGCCTGCACATACCACTGGCACTTAGTTCAGACCACAAGTTTTAAAATTAACGTATTGGCTTACCTTCTCAGTGCTACAGGTCAATACAGTATTACACAAGAAATAATAAAAAATAGCAAAATATCATGGTCAAAAATACATTCTGAAATGTGCTAAAACTCACATTATAAAACTATAATTATTATTATACATTAACACACAAACATAACATATATACGCACATACATGAGAAATGTAGTACACTTTCTCAGTCGTCTTATTACTAGCATGCATCTGGGTTACTTTTTCATTGCTCTTTTCCTTTAAAAGCAAAAAGCCTACCTTTTATTTAGGTTTTAAACGACTGGGGGAACAATCACATGAACACAAGCGCTAGCGCTCTGCAACCGACCTCAATTACCAAGTGACTTACGACACCATTGCCAGAATTAGCAGCATCCAGCTCCATGGGAACTCAGGAGGTCAACTGCAACGTACCCAGTGCCAGCTCAGCTCAGCCCACGTCACTGCTGGCAAACATCTCTCTCTGCTGTTCGTAAAAACCTCCGGTGGGCAGCGGCAGCGAACCGCTGCGGGACAGCAACGTCTTTACCACTACAGCCATATCTGCAGTGAACATTTGCCCACAGCTGATGCTCTTCAACCGTACCGAGCTAAGATGACCAAAATATCCATCCACGGCCCCATAAAAATGCATGCCCGGCAATCTGGTGGCCACATGCATTGCCACGTTTTACATGTACTGCCATGTATTGCCACTCAGAAAATATGAAGTAGCCCATAAAAGAGAGTACACTACATTTACATGTTTTAATGAGATTTTATGATACAGTCAGTTTCACAAAGAAAATAATAAAAATGTATTTGGGATTTATTCTGACAGTATTACAGTAACACCCAGGGATAATAATCGTAATGTTTTCTGCTTTTCTACATTTACAGCTTTTCATTTTTTTTCTGTAATGATCTATTTGTTATGACATACAGTATGTGTGACAGATGTCCAATGCTGGCTGCTAAAAAGTAGCAGAGCTCTGTAGGGAAGCAGCAAAAACTTGTGCGTCAGCACTGAAAATGATGGAAGATTGATAATTACTGCTTGTTTCTCAGCTCCATTCAGCAGACTAGCACGTCCAAATTGTAATCTGGCCACAAATCTACTGCTATATTTACAATGCACTGGAATAAAAATTCCCAACTGCAAATAATTGATCATTACGTATAGGTGGGATACAAGGAGCTGATTACGATAGCCAAAACACACACCTTTAAAGGCAAAGTCAGGGTAATTGGAGACTGTGAGGAGAAATACAAAGTGACACGCTCTAATCTTGTTTACTTCTGAGGAGTTTGTAAAGCCAGGTTATAACCCTGCACAATGAACAACTATCAAAGTATAAAATCAGTGCTGGCATATAAATCTACTAATGAGCTTTCAGTCAGAATATTTTTGTTAAAAAATATAATAAATATTCAATTTACAAGATACTTCTCAACAGGAAGAAAACCTTGTAGAAAAAAAATAGCCCTCTGATTCCAAAGAAATAACAGCTTCCTGCCTTAAATGCTTCCATAATTCTGCTTTCTACAGGGAGGCAAAGAAATAAAGAGGAACCTCTTAGACAGAAACCTGCAAATCATGTCCAAACTACTAGGCTTGGGAGCAGCAGGTGGAAAGGGTGCAGAAAGGCAGGGAGATGTGCCTCAGCACTCGACCTGTGCTGCAATTCCCACTGCCCCAGACGTGCTGTGCAGCGCTGGGCTGCTCAGCTTCTGAGTCTGCCCAAGCAGCTCTTTGGAGAGAGCCTCAGTGTCTCCTTCTACTGAGCAGAAAAAACCAAACCAAACAAAACCAAAAGCACAAAACAACAACAGTAAATTTCCACAGGACTGATCAACTACTGAAAACTCTTTCTAGGACTCCTGGTTCCTGCCTTGCTGTGGGCAGCATGGGCTCTGCGACGCTCTGGCTCCAGGGCCCTCCAGGTACGCCTGCCCGCAGCAGGAAGGATGCCGAGGTCTGAGTGCACAGCGCGCCGCTGCACCGTGTCAGCCGAGGTTTAAGTGGCAGAAATAGCAGGTGGAGTTCATCTACTTCACAGTAACTGAGAATAATCACTCCATTGTTCATAGGCTTCCTCCTCCCCCCTTCCTTTCTTGTTGGAGCAGATGGCATAAGAGAGAGGTCTGAGAAACAGCATCTCTGCAGTGGTGTAAGGATGGAGACCGGGCTTTAAGTATCAGAGGCCCTGATTTAGCAAGGTACTTACGCACTTGTGCAGCTTAAGTACAAGCAGCCCCTTTGACTTCAAAAGAATGACTCACAAGCTTAAATTTATGTACATGATCAAATACCTTGCTGAAATGAGGCCATGGAAAACATCCATTTTTTTAAAAAAAAAAAAAGTTAGGATGAATTTATTTGAAGACACACATTTCCTTTCAGCATCATTTCTTTTCCCCTATCATACTTCTTTTAATGACCACATAAAGTAACCGAACAGTTCTGTAGAATGTTTGTATATCCTCAGAAACCCATAAAGTATTTTCACAAATTTAAAAGTGCAGATGGAGCCCAAGAAACTAGAGGAAGCCAGAAGCTGCACAAGATGAAACTGGACTCCTAATGTCGCTGGAGTCAGAAATGATAGCAACAGACCCTAAAGGCTGCCTGTCAATCTCAGATGCAGATGGTACTTCTTCCAACTGGCCTTTGTGTCAGTTCCTTCAGCCATTTTAGTGACAACACGGCTCCCTAGAGGGCAGATCCTGTTGCTTTGCAGCCTGGATTCATACCCAGGGCACTGTGGTCTGTATGATCTCTGCTCAGAGTAGAGTTTTTTTAATGCTAATGCATTGCTTCTTCTTGCCCTACCCCAGCCCCAACTCCCGCTGCAAAAAAAGATGGTTGCTTTCTTCCTCATTTTGAATATTCCAATTTATCAATGGAATAAGCATTTGTCTGAAAGATTCACTTTTTTTTTATGCAT
Organism: Trogon surrucura; assembly: GCA_020746105.1. Lineage (NCBI taxonomy): Eukaryota > Metazoa > Chordata > Aves > Trogoniformes > Trogonidae > Trogon > Trogon surrucura. The sequence goes on along the minus strand of CM036619.1, from coordinate 63,910,580 downwards.
GCCAAAAGTATATATAAAATCCCTGCTAATAAAATTTGCAGATGACACTGTAATTGGTAGAGGGATTAATTATGATGACACTGCAGGCGTACAGAGCAGTTCACAAGCTAGGCCTGCTTGTGAAAACACGTACACACACACACACACACGTTTGGTCTCCCACCTTCGTGCAATGCTTGCAAGTAACTTACAGAATGTGAGAACGCTGCAAAAAGCCATGACGTTGGAAGTGATTTAGGGATCAGTGGACCAGCGGTTTAATGTGAGCTTCCAGTGTGCTGCTATAGGCAGAAAGGTCCCAGGTCATCTTTAGATGTATAAGCAAGGAAGTAGCAAGCAAACATAAGGATGTAACGTTCTTATAACACTGGAGAAACTAATTCTAGAACATCTACTTCTCGTATTGCTGCCTACGTTTTAGAAAGGAAACAAAGAGTCACAAAATGATTACATACAGAGATACAGGTTAAAGGTTAAAAAACCTCAAAATGCTTAAATTTAAAAAAGACCTGGTTTGCTTATTACCCTTGAGCCTGAGGCATGACTATCTTAGCAGGGAGTAAGTGTGTGATTAAGAGACACCTCAACTTAGAGAAAACCTTTAACAAAACCAAACTCAATGACTACAAGTTACTGTCAAATTCAAATGAGAAATAAAGGACAATTTATTTAGCACTTAGAGCAATTAACCTTTCACATAAGGCGAGTGGGTTCTCCAACTTTGGATGTTTTCAGATCAAACCTGAATGTCTTTCTGGACCATAAAATTTAGTCCAACCCAAGCGGCTCAGTGCAGAACAAACTGGAAAAAAAAAGCTATGCAGTTTGTTTTATGAAGAAGGTCAGACTAGCTGAGCTTAAGGCTTTTTCTGGGCTCAAAGTCTACAAGAAGTACAGTGTAAGTCTGAAAAATGTCTCTGCGAGGTCAGACATTTATTGTGTTTCCATGATGTCATGGAAATTTGTTCAGTCTGCAAATTAAAATATATTCTTCCTGGCTGTCAATAGTGCAAAACCATCTTAGGTTCTGAAAGTGAAATTTGGTTCTTTAGTTGGAGGTATGATTGATTACCTGATCTAAAATCTGCCTTGAAAGTATATATTGGAGAAACATCATTCTCTTCAGATTATGTCCTCATAATGCCATTGTCTGCACAAATATAAGTAAATGCAGCATTTGGCTCTGTACTTCAAGCTTACTTCACAGTCATCATTCACCCCAGCAGAACTGGTTTTAAAAGCAGGAAGGCAAGCAAAACTTAATTTTTGTTCCTACAAGAGTACATCTGCCTCTTAGGACGCCTTGCTGCTCAGTAAGAAATCATAGTTTTCATGTAGTTAGATTTTCACGGTAGAACTACACATCAAGTTCTACGTGCTTTGTACTTCACTAATACTGGAATGGAATACTGGGATACCGGTGAAGGAAAGCACTGAACTATGTATGTGACTCACCTTGCATACCTAGGGCATATATGCAGTGTAAAATATGTTTCTAGCACATCTATTTCAGACTATCCAAAGTCCCAGATAAGGTGTCTTGTAGAAGTATTAGCCAAAAATTGGACCACCCAGAACAGATAAATTATTACTGTTCTTTCAACTATACATAATTATGTCTAAATATTAGACATAGTATTCTAACTAGATGAGAAATCAGGGCAACACTAATTCTATTGATTGAGAAGAACAGGAATTGCCTGAATGGTATTGCTTCAAAAAGCTGACCTAGTACTCAAGAAGAAAAAAATTTGAACACCAGGGAAAAGCCTTCTGAATGTCAGTCAAACTCTGTCATATTGAGGAATTTTACAGATCAATGCCAAACAAGTTATCCTATAATTAGGTTCCGACTTAAAGAAAAAAACCCACACATAAAAACAAAGCCCATCATATTGCACGAAACCAAATTTCTTTCATTTAGCATAGATTGTGTTACGGACTTGCCTTTTCTTTCCCACAGTGGGTTAACATGAAAAGAGGGAAAAAAGGTAAAATATGAAACTTGTTCTTTGGCTTCATCTTTCACATTCCTGTATGATACTGCAGCAGAAACTAATGAACTTGCTCATCTTCGAAAGCCCTTTTGCATGCTTCTTCCTTCACCCTTAGCTCTGATCCTTGCAGATCTTCCCCTATGTGTGTGCCAATTTTACTGGTGTAATATGTGCACTTTTATTAGTTGTGTTCTGATGATTTCTACTGAGAGATACTTAAAGCTTATACAAGTCAAAAACTATTTTATCACTTCTGAAGAAAACTAATAGGGCAGAGTCACTGAATGATAAGAGAGAGAGACCACTGAATTTATTTAATAATCCATGTCCATTTCACAAAAATGGCCTGTGTAATCCTTTTAAAAATAATAACCTGTTCATTTCAGACCTTGCACAATGCTTCTCTTTGTCCCTTGTAAGTCTCTCAAATGTCTTATTTTAAAGGAATATATAGTACTCCCGGAAGACATTTTCCCATTTCTATTCTCTTCAACTCCTGTGAGCCCTTGTTCTGTGTGATAAGGCAATCTCCTTCGGGATCTGAGCTGTGTAGTTTCGCACCACGAGTGACAAGGACTCGACTTGAATAACTGCTGTGCGCAGGTTGTAATTATGTCAGCTGGAGTGTTGAACAAGGGGACTGATTAATGTGAGCCCCAGCCCAGGCACAGTCCCTATCAAAACCTTCGTGCAGGCCAGCAGTGGGGATGGGTTAAAGCAGAAAGACAAAACATGCTGTATCGTCCATGATAGATGAATTGCTCCAACAGTCTTCAGGCAGATGTTCCAGGACAGTATAATATACAATTACTCTGCCTTATCACCTTCCCAGGGACAATAAAGCTTCCTCCTTCTATAGCTCATGTGAGTGAAGGCAAAATTAGTTTTACTTTTACAACACTGACTCACTTATCATGTTGCCTTGATTGTGCTTTTACAGCTAAAGAAAACATATATTCCACTCTTAAACTAAAAAAAAAACACACCAAAAAACCGCTGCACTCCTCACCTTTGATATAAAACCAAACTATTGTTTGGATCTATTTTGCATCATAGTAATACAGTCCTTAAAGGGCTAATTCAGTACGTTATTTGAGGGGCACATCTAACTTCAGAACAATCGGATCTATTCATACGCTTTATGTTATATGTACATTTACAAAGGCACATTACCGAATCAAGTCAGAATGCATAGATAATAAAAAATACATAGGTTTTGTACAAAAGATGCCTAGGCGAATAACATGCCCTTAGTGACTATTTTAACTAAGTACTCATTCTAAAAATACCACAGTACTCTTGTAAAACCATTCTTTGAGACATCATTAACCCACACACCTCTTTAAAGGCCACAAGAGTTTACTGTATAACTATTATAAATAGTCCAAGCATTTCCCCAAAAACAAACATAAATTAAGTATATAATAGCAATGTAGGAGAAAACCCTATATATATATATGTATTTCTTTTTGTTATCAGAAGTGTACAATTTTGTTTTTTGGTTTTTTTCTGCTGTGATAGAAGTAGTCTGTATGTTCCAGGGCTAGTTCCAAGAGTTTACAGAACAGCAGCTTATGAACTTGAAGTGAAGAGCAAGAGAAGAACATAACTTACAATATCCTGATATCCTATCTAAATACTGGATGGTTATAGATCAAGAAGCTGTGCTTTAAAGAGAATAGTTTAAACAGCTCCACTTTCATTCCAAGATGCATTGCTTTCAGTACTACCCCTTCTTCAGCTATATAACAATGACACAGTCTCAAAACCCAAAACAAAACGTACCCAAAAATGCATTTAGAGTCACCTATTTGAAGGTCAGGTTTAAAAACAAAACCAAACTAAAACAGCCAGGAGTGATCCTGACAACACTTAAGACTGAACATGCATTTGAAAAATTCTACTTCTACGCTTTTAGTTCTTATGAAAGGTGTTGGATTACCAGTCCTAGAATGAAGAAATGAGATTTGCTAAGGAGACTATGAGAATTAGGCACTGACACCACACTTCAGCCGAATGCAGGCTCCCAGCTGCAGCTCCCAGCTGTTCAAGCTTCTTTGAGGTTTTAGCCTTTAAACAGTATCACAGTCCTGGCAACAGTAAGGTTTCACCATAAGGGTACAGGCTTTCCTTAACTCCTATGGTGAAATGCAATCCTATGTTTACAATGCAAAAAGCTGGTGTGTTCCCACTGCACAGAATATTGTCTCTAGTGGACAGCACGGCAGAATGATGTTACGCCACTCACTGCATGGAGGAACAATATGCGGTGAAAAAGGCCTAATATCCTATATCCAACCTAAGCATTGAAAAGGACACGATAATCAGAAAATAAGCAAAAGGAGTAGTGATAGGTTTGGGAGACAGGGTAGCAGTAAAACAAGGCAGAAATACACTTCCGTCTCGTTTAGGTGCACTGTTGGGCACAGCAGTACAGGAAGGCAACCCAGTGTGTCCCCCATAACCATTCAAATTCCCAATACAATTACCGAACAGAACAGAGAACTAATGGAGGTCTCAAGATCTGTTTAAATTAGGTGTCTACTTTTTCTAAAGAAAGTGTAGGAAGCCAGTATGAAATATCAGGAGTCTAATCTGCTCGGGAAAAGAAAACACTGGTGTTCCTAACTTTCTAGGAAGTACAACTCCTGAGTTTCAGGCTGCTCTTGTGTTGAGGAGGGCTGAATCCTGTTCTGTGTCCCAGGAAAGTGTGTTAGTTGGCACGAAATATCCTGCACATACCCTTTCCTCTTGAAACTCTGCCAGTGGATAGTGAGGGACTGCCAGGAGCCAAAAGCAGATCTAATCCCTGTTTTCAGAATTGTTCATCTGTTTTCAGTTACGTTCCCCATATAACCTTCCTACAAAATCCAAACGACACACTCCCAACCCCTCGTTCTGTGCCTTCTCAGCTGAGAATCCTAAACAATAACTAGAATCAGGCTGCAGACAGCCTTTTCACCTGAAAGGTGTACCAGAAGTATTGAGGCACAAACACCTATCTCCACAGGACAGACACCTCTGAGCAGGTCTTGATGATTTCATTTAGCTGTGCAAGAAGTTGCAAACCCTGTAGAGAGGAAACTGAAAAAGAGAAACCCCTAAAAGAGTAGCTACTTTGGATTTAGATGGTTCTTGGCATGATTTAAGGGATTGGGATCCTCTCTGCAAAGCTGAGTGAAAACTAGACATATCTGGGTGCTTAATCCCACAGTCTACTCACCTAGTTTAAATCTCTTGCTGTTCAGGTCTTGTGAAAGGTGCTGCCAACTAGCCTGGCTTTCCACTTCTCTCTTAAGAAGCAAGTATGTCATGACAGTCAGAGAATCATCACTTCACTGAGGACAGTGAGGTGATGCGATTAACATCAGAGGGGCCAGGACTTCATCCACTTCCCTCACTTCTTTTTTTATAGTATCGACACCACGACACTACCCACTCTCCAGCCAGTGAGAGTCGACTCCCAACGGAGCCATGGAAAAGAGATACTTAGATGGAAAGGGGCTTAGTTATCATCCTTTCTGCTACAGCACTCCTGCCATGCTACAGGTGAACTAAAACTAAAAATGGGCTCTTCGGAGAAGGAAAAGAAAATAAAGATTCTCCTGATATTATATCGTGCAGTTCTGAGGGAGAAGAGACCCAAGCATAAAGATGGAAGCCAGGAAGAGACGCATGTAGACAAGAACTGAGCGAGAACAAACAAATGCTGTATTTGCCTTTCAGAACATGCATGTGCAACCTAAAGCACTGACAGAGCTAGTGCCACCCAATACTGCATTATTCATCTCTCACCTCTTGCACCACCACCAGGCAGCACACAGTAGTTCCCCAAAAGCTGCACTCACCAGCCTTGATTGGGTCGACTGCTCGACTTGATGTTGCTGCATTTATTTAAAAAGAATGGATCGTAGCCACATGCTTTGCCCTCTCAAGGGCCAGATTTAGGTCTTCCCTCTCTGGTCTGAGAAAGACTCGCACAAATCTAGTACAAATTCCTTTATCTTTGAAAATTTTCTTCTACTTGTATTTTTATTGCTCCTCAAAATGACTGCATTTTAGCATACAAAAAACAATCAGCTAAATAACGTATGACTGTGCTAAAATTTATTAGTGCTGATCAAAATCTTAAAGGCTGAGTAATTAAAATTCAAATTAAAACGTGATGAAAGTCACATTTAGTCACATAAATGAAGAGGCTGAATTCCAACTGGGTAGGGAGCCATGTGAGATGAGAATTTGTGGATGCTTGGTATCACTAAAACATGTGAGAAGAACTTAGTATTTGAGTATTTGTTCAAACTTTGCTTCTTTTCCTCATGTAAATACATCTATATAGACTTCTGCATTATGTCACATTTTGTTAGAAAATGGCCTAAAGAAAACAGAAGAAATGACAAAGGAAGAACTTGTGGAATAATCCCTCCATAATGGGAAGCTTCTTCCTATTCACTAAACAAATAAGAAATGTCAGTGCTCTCAATGTCAGGGGTACAAATCTCTTCCAAATAATCTCTTTCCCAAAGAAAAATATAGCCAGATGGGTGTGTTCTGTTTATCCTTAAAAACACCTGTCAAGCTTTAACTTTCAAAATAACCTGTCCTGACAACCTGAAACAAACAGCTAATTTGGAACTCCGAAACACAGGTATACGACCACCGTACCCATTGAAGTATGGTTTCCTATGGATTCTGAACCCCCAATGCAGTAACAGCAGCTCCCCAACCCGTCCTTCAGGATACTCTCATCGGGCAACAAAAACCAGCTGTGCTGGGTGGTGAGGCTGGAACAATACAGAGGCTGCTTGTAAAAGGGAAGAATGCATGAGAGCTGAATTGTGCCTGTCTGTTCCTCATGGAGTTTTTTCTCTCCTCTCCTCACCCATCTCTTTGACGAAACATGTAGGAACTTCAATTATCTCAGCAACTACTACAGAGTGTCAGTTTTGACCGAAACTGGCCAACAGCTTAAAAAGTTATTAAAGGAACTGACAGAAGATGGATGGATGGGCTGGTGCAAGTGGCAGAATAAGTTAGGGACATAAGGCTAAAGAATCATTCTTCGTCAACTTATTTATAAAAATTGCCTTTTTGAACTAAAGACATATCTCTTTCCTGAAAACAAATTACTAATGTCTTTTTATATGTTAAAATACCCATAGAAAATATCTCCAAAATTTGGTAATGGAAATGGTTCTCTGTAATGTACAACGAGCTTGTTAGCAAAAAGATATATGAAATACCACATTTTTTTAATGAAAAATTATCAGAACGTAAGAATTCATTTTGATTATCACAATATCTTCTGCAACTTCCAAATTATTTTAAGTATTGTTGCCCTGCAGACTGTGCATGTAAAATTGAAACAATATATTTCGAGGAAGCTCAGTATGGGAAGACTTTCCATATGAGATTTCTAGCTGAACAAATTATGTTCTCGACTACAGTTGTTAGAGAGAATCCATAATTATCTTGAACAGTGATTGAAGGAGAGTGCACTGAAGTTACAAATACAAAGCTATAAATACTGTATTTTAAGGGGTACCAGTAATGTCACAATGAACTAGTAGGATGATGTTCAGGCAGTTTATGATGTTACTAGAATAACTTAATGTATTTACAGGATTATAGCACACATAATCTTACAGTATTACAAACTGCAGAGTTTGTATGTTTTTTAAACAATAACATCACTAAAAATATAAAAAGACAGTAACGCTTTCTTTTTAGACAGAACATCAGAAGAAGTGTTACTTTAAAGCATTATTTAAAAACATGCATGTACGCTCCATGTGCATGGACCTATATTGTAGGAAACATGGTGAGCTGGGCAGTTTGCTGCAGGGGAAGGAAAAACATACCAGAACTGGACCAGAGACAGGCTGGCCTAAGGTTTGGAGCAACCTGCAGCTGTGCTACCAACCTTGGGAGCACCACGGAGACCTGGGCAGTCTTTGAGAGTCAAGAGTCCCTACGGAACCCCCTCTTTACTTCAGGAAGAATAATCAATTCGCTCTCAGATTATGAACAGTAGAAGCTATTTCCTATCCTTCTCAGTTCTCACTACCTCCCTATTTCAGTTCATTTACTGAAGGAGGTGAGGAAATATCAAGGAATGCCTCCACTCCAAATCCCCTGCCCATGGGAGTAGGAGAAAGGAGAACAGCATGGTGCCAGCTTGATTCTCCTGGCACACTGAGACTCAGCCTAAATAATCTGTGAGAGGAAGATGAGGAATGCTGTACAGACATGATCTTTTCTCTGAGGATGTAAAATGGGAAGCAATAGCTTTGACCCAAGGTATCTAAGAATGCAGAGCAACCTTTCCCTTGATTATTTTTCCATTATTAAAAGAATGCATTTTAAAAGAGATTAAAGCACAAAATTCAGGTGCATGTAACAAGTTGAAGACGAAAGCCAAACAAACAAACCTAACAGGAGAAACAATTTCAATGAATGTTACTACTACCACAGATAGGAAGGAAACCAAAGTGCTAACTGACCAGCACCTGCCAAGTGTAAAAATATCTAAGATTTTTTTTCAAGTGCTTTTCAAAAAAACCCCAAACAGTAACACCAGAGCAGCACTCCATCACTTGCAATTACAAAACTGAGGACTTTATGTGCTTGCTCTTATACAACAAATTCCGAAGAAGTCTCAGCAATATCTACACCTGCTATTCAAACATAAACAGGCCTAGCAAAACCACAAAGACCACCCCAGCTGGGGACAAAATAGTTGTAACAAACAATTTAATAAGTTACTTGGACAATAGGCTCCTCTCCAGACTGTCTCTTTCTAAGTGAAGCCTCAAGTGAAATACATCTCTGACCCATGCCTTAGGAGAATAAAATAGAGTATCATACATCAGAGTCTGCAAAACAGTTTTAGGGAAAGTGAGCTCTTGTGTACCAAATGCCTTGTCCTCCCTATGCCACATTTTCATGCAGGGAACACACTGTCTTCTCCCAGCAGCTCAGGAAAGAGAGAAGGTGACTGATGGTAAGGAGGGCTGCAAGGCATGGGCAAACCTTATGACAAGCTCTCCTTGGTCCTGAGAAGGATTCTCCTGGCCAAACCTCAGCAGCAGCTTTGAACCCACGGGCTGTGAAGCAACATCCTGGGAACTCGGAGCTCCCAAATCTGATGCCTCTGCCTCCAAAGCACATTGTCGAGAGAGCGGAAGATCTTAGCAACGGGCTTTCAGGTTCCCCACCACACCAGGGAGAGGGTGGCCAGGAGCACTAGCCTCCCAAAACCCAGGTGCTGACTCTGCCCCAGAGTCTCAGTCCCACCACATTGTGCTGTGGTCCCCAGAAACCCCCCAGCAAAGGTGCAGGTCTGGAGCATCAAGCCCACAACTTCCACTTTCGAGTCAAGGAACATCATGGTGGAGGCAGATGCTTCTGTACCTGTGTTCCCAAAGCGCCCCAACGTACCTCTCCAAGGGAATTTGGGCACAAGCTGTCACAGAGATGAGGGTAACTCTGCTGGAATGTGCAATTTTAACTTCAATAAATCAGGAGTTTCTAACAATGCCGTATTTATTTGGAAAATTCCTCACCAATTATAATGCATTAGAAGTATCTAAGTAGCAAGTTTTTCTCTAACAGAAAAGCTTAGTTTTTTTCCTCTTCTTTCCTTCCTGCCTTTACTTTCTATTCAACAATTATTTCCTTTCTCTCATTTTCAATAGCCTTTAAAGGTAAAAAAGACCTTTCCTTTTCTACCCCTTGCACTAGGCTACACCTCTTTCTGGAATTGCCGCTGAAAGGAATTTGTTGTCTGTCACTTTCCAACATTTTAACCTATTTTGTACATCACATATGAAGGAGGAAGAGGGAAGGCTGTCACCAAGAGAGCATTAATACAGAAACTTTTTTACAAGCCCCATTGCTTAGAAAATAAACCACATGTAAAACCAACAGGCTTGTGTCTGTTAATTTAATCTCGAAGGTCTGTAATACTACCAAAATATTTGCAGATTGCTAACTATCAGTCAAATAGTCAGCTGGTAGTTAGCAATAATAATAACTCCTTTGACCACCCCCGAAGACAGCTTTGGCCCTTTTATAATGACTGGATTGGGCTTTAAGGAATGGTAAAAGAAACAATCATGTTTATTTTTTTATTCTGTGTCAACAAGCAAGAGCAACGAAAACATATATAATTGCTTTAGCCCTTGTAAAACTACTTTTTACCTAAAAAAGTTATATTAATTAAGCTATGGTGCCAATGATTTTTTTTAGATCAAATTATTCTAACAAATGTAAGCTTATTTTTAGACATAAAAGAGGATCTTCACTGCACATGTTTATCAGAAGCACTGTAAGAACGGGAAATTACATGTCTTTTTTGTTACTAAAAGCTATATTAAGACCATAGCCTTGCCATTCATCTTGAGGTTAGTGCTAAAATTGTATTTACTATCAAAATACAATGTACTTAAGATGATTTTACTTTGAAATATATACTGGTGTTCCAGATTTATAAATGTTAATTAACTACGTATTAAATATAAATATAGTTCTATTTAATATAACATATTTATCCTCCTTTAGAAAGAGAAATGGATAAGATAGTGATGTTTGTGTGTGATAGGCAAAAAGAAGTCTGAGGACAGGGAGAAGATAAAATGTGGTTAAAGAAGAGAGTGGTTACATTAACCCGTCCACTGCATGGAGTGGTCCTACTCATATTTTCTAAACACCAAATACTTCAGGTTCTGGGTTAAATATGTTGGACTCTGATTCCAAAAAAAGAGCATCAGTACAGCAGGGGAGAAGCTGCATAAGAAGAAAAGTTTAGGGACAAAGCCCAAATTGAACAGCAAGGGGGAGACAGCAACTACTGAAAGAAACCAGGAACCTGAGAATGTTTTTGCAGAACTTAAAGCGTGAACAAACTGATCAGGTGCTGAGCTGGGATCACAACAGGCTGCAACAAACTGTCAGAAGTTAAAATTATACAGGAATTTTTACGCTGATGTTGAAACAGCTGCATGTCTCAGTATCATTAAAACTCAGTGGTCACCCCTGAATAATTTAACATGGTGTTTAAGCTTAAGCACATCGGTTGAAAATTGTTCTTCAAAGGACACAATCCAAAATGAGGCTAGAACAGTACCATCAATGCATCACATGGAATCACTGGTTTAAAGATACCTGAGCAGATCCTTAAATTCCCAAGTCCAGTGGTTCAGCACTAGGATCAGAATCATAGATTCATTGAACAAAAAAGGCATTTTTTAATTCCTCCTGCTTAGAATGGCCAAAGGAAAAAAAAAAAGGAGATAAATAAATAAGGGAGAAAACAGGGGGGAAAGAGGGGGGAAAGTGGGGAGGGGGGGGAAAAAAAGCTTGAAATACAATGCTCATAGAATTATTGATGAATTTCCATATCATAAGATATAAGTAATATTCATTAAAACAAACAAAAATCCATATTACCCTTCTCCCAATTAGAGTGCTATTAATTTAAAATATGGAAAGCAAAGGGCTTCACAACTTGATTATGCTACTGCATACTATGCAAAAGCCTCTTAACAGGGCAATTTCATTGTGGACCACAGCCATGAAGTCTACATACACCAATATATTTCTCCGTGCGTGTACATGAAAGGTTTTTTTCTAAGAACTAATCGTGTTATCTAATAAGTATACATTCTCTTAAGCAGCCCATGCAGTGGCACTGGCATCTGGCAGGGAGAACAGGGAGAACTTTGAGAGAGGGAGTTGAAGGGCTTTTTGTATGGTGTCACCAACACGATTCTCCAGAATTGCAGACTGGATTTCTCAGTCAGTTTCTCACTTATTTTGCTCAGTGAAGGCCGTATCATTATTTGTGTGCTCACTGTTTCTACAGGTTTCTGAATTTTAGGAACCATATTCAAAGTCAAGGCTCTTGGTTAACATGGCAGCTGATCTATATGTTGCACTATCATGTTGCATGTTTTTATTCTGAGTTTATCATATGAAGTATCTGCTCTAACTCAGGTGTATTAAGCCACAGAAACAATCATAAGGGGAATAATACAATACTCACCATTGGTTTATATGCCATGTATTCACTAGAATAATTACGGAGGCCTTGCAGCTATATCGAAATTTTATTTCAGATTATTTTTCTTTTATAGATTTAAATGCTACAGCATATTTTATTCCAGATTAACAGAAGTATTACCAAATATTTTATACGAATGTTTATTAAAAACTAGGGTCTGAATAATATTCTGAGGACTATGCATCTGGGAACTATGCCCATGCACTGACAAAATTTCTCCTGAAACTTCTGTCTTCATTTGTTTATAAGTCTGCTAGAACAAGGCACTGGATATCCTCAACTCCTGCTGCTGATCACAACAGAAGCTTAAGTGCTTCCTGAAGGCCCAGTTTGCTCTATTACATGCATGCAATATTGTCCTTAGCAATTTCGTATTAGCAGAAAGCATATGCGCTTTTTTTTTTTTGCCTAATTCTGTCTCTGTGGTTATATAAAGAAGTGGGGTTTCCATAGTGGTGGTGGTCGCCACTTGGAGTCCTAATCAGCCCAATGTTCCACACAGCTGTATAACCTCGTTATTTCCTATACGCGCAGTATTAAATTTCACTGAGCATACAAAGGTTACAAAGAGCATATTAACGTTAACGTTTTAATGATAAATACACTGTTTCCTCTTTTGATATAGAAGCTGCCTTCCTTAACAGCCTTTCAGTTCTGCTACAAAAATCATCATGCATTGTTACCTCAGCATTTAAAGTAATGCCATTATCCTTGATATAACTAGGCAATAGTGCACAGCCGATGCAATCATACCAAGACAATGAAAGTTTATTAAATTCACCAAAACAAACAGAGAGAAAGCACCTACTTTGCACATTCTTATGACTTAGGTGCAAATCTTGGAGTGCCTTACAAACTAGTCTTTTCAACCTATGAACAGATACTGTAAGTCAGAGGGAAATAGGAACTCTCTAGGGATGCTGTCCGAAAAAAGAAAAGTAGCCCCTGTGGAGTCGCTCCCCCTAAGTCATGCTGCCGCTGCTGCTGAAAACATGCAATGAATCCTTCTGCAGCTGGAATTTCAGATGCCATAATCCCATACAGAATGTTGTCTAATTATGTTATTATGCATAATAAATGTAAAATATTTATTTTAGTTTACATAATTATATTAAAAATGTATGCTATTTATTCTCAGTCTTGCAAGACATCCTTCACAAGCCATACACTTTATAGAACGGTGCATTTATGGAATTAATGTTGTTTTGCTGGCCTGGCTGTTTATATAGTTTCCAAATCCCCTTATTTAGGGCTGCGGAACATCACCAGTCCCCTGGATGTCTCCCTCCGTTCCCTCCTTCCCCTCACTGCCATGGGCACTCCATGCAAAACACACCATACAGTAGGATCCCAGAGAAATGAGTCGCTTTAATCACAGCACTGGGATGGCACAAAGTTAAACTTGTCCTGCACTCGCACGGTCAAAGTTGTAGTGATACTGTCTCTGTATCGCAAAACTATGTCAGTTCCTCCTGAGCCCTGAACTCCAACAAACTTGACTATGAGAGAAGAGCAGGACTCTGCCTTCCCCCCCCGCCACCGCACAAAACTACATCATCCAGATCCATTTCATACTGAAACGTCCCCTCCACACACACCATGAACATAAATTTCTACTTGCCTGAGAAGCTGTGATAGTTACATGGAAAGCCAGTACCAATGGGAGGTGAACTGAAAGCCCCACATGTGACTAAAATGAGATTCCTAATTTTTTACTTTAGGTACATGCAAAAAACCAGTTATTTTTTGAAAATGCTGTATAACTGTACCTTTCATTGACATCATTTGACTCGTGGGACTTGAGCACTTCTGAAATCAGGTTAAATTCCGGTGCCTAAATATATTGCAGGTTTAGAAAGTCTGGCCACTGACTATATCACTGACATATTTAGGAACAAGTTAAGTTCAAAGGCGTTGCTCACTTTCAGGAGGTTTTACAGCTCTTCACCACGTACTGTGCCCATCACCAAATGCAAACAGTATTGTTGCCAGCGTAACGCTAAAACTGTGTAATCCGAAAAGTTGAGCCACATAACACATCTTTTTTAAATGACTATGAAATTTAACATAAGCATTGCATATGTAATGATGGTGTAGGGCCCTACGAGACCAATTCTGTATTATAAAATTAAGTTGAGCATTAATTAAGTGCGAATGAATATTTTTGTATGACAAAGCACACTGACAAGAACAGAGACATGCTGTGTGATTTGAAAAAGTAAACGCAAAGGAAAACTGTGCATATTTTTATCTAAATAGGAGAAACCCAAATTGAAAACAGGAATGTGAAAAAATATAACCAAAACATTTAACAAACAATTTTTTATATTTGTGAATATATATTTTTCTTACTTCAAAAGGAATCAGATTTTAAAACCCAGAGTAAAAATTTAAATTCAAATTGTATTTATTACTAGAAGTCACATACTGCTATATAGAAAATCATATGATTTCTTTGTTTCAAGACACAAAAGATTCAGACAAAAAATAAAGATGGAAAGCAACATTTTTGCAAGAATATTGAAGTACAAAAGCAAACAGATCATAAAAGCAACTTGGTAAAATAAAGTGAGCAAAATCTCCCATTTTCTTTCGGGGAATATGCATACTATTGAGAATATATAGTTTGTTAGCTAAAAATGTAGTTTAGTTTATTTTTTACTTCGGAAAACTACATCCATTCATGTCTTTTCCTAGTTAAGAGAAGAATTTCTCATGCTGTGGGTTATATAAGGAATAAATTCCCTCTTCTGTTCCATGTAGCCAAAATCAACCTTTTTCCCATAGTATCTTATAACTTATTTCACTTCTGTTTGTGCTGCTAGCTGGGGGAAAAAAAAAAAAAAAAAAAAAGGTGCTCTAGGTGCCTGTTCAGTCACATGTGATCCAGATTTCCATAACAGTTCCTAAATTCAGACTAGTTTCTTTTAATAGCTGTCTTTCTGTATTTCCAGCCAGGGTTTAGCTAGTCTTTCACTCACTAGACCAGCAACGTTTTTTGCAGGATGATTGTTCATGATTTCCTCCCAAGGAATTGAAAAGCTTGAAATCAGGAATCCCTAAGAACCCTGTAAGCATTGACGAGCTGAACAGGAATAATTAAAATATCTTGTATTTAGACACTCTTAATCCTAGCTTCTTAAACCACTTTATACAGTAGAGAGATCATTTCGCCTATCAGTGAAAAGGGACTTGGAGGTAGCACTAAGAATACTCTCCTCCGTATCCCTACACAAAATGAGGACTATTCACCTCGCTGAAACTACCGGGAGCATTAAAGAGTCTGCAGTTGCCAAGCAACACTAAACAGCAACAACTGAAATAGTCTGGATGAATTTACAGTGCAAGGGCCGAAGTTGAAAGTGCCACAGTGAGAACACAACTGCTAGACGTGGGGGTGAACTTTATCACGAGGTCAGCAGATTTAAAAATCTTGATTTTGTGTTTTCGGTAGGTGACACTTGGAAGAGTACACACCATCTGCTAAACTGGACATTATTTACAGAGTTGCTAATACCCTTCCAAGAAAAGAGACAGTATGGAGTGAACTCACAAGGAAGCGACTTGTGATTCCCTTAAAATAAAATTAAAAAAAAAAAAATAAGTGAGAAAAAATAAGAGAGGTGGATAGACAGCAAAAAACATACTTGCCAACAAGGCTGGCTAATATCCCAGGACTGTGGAGCCTGGCAGGCACAAGTAGGACTGCTGGGCTAATAAACACGGCAGCCCCTCTATGAGCTTCTCTGCAGCTACACCGAGTGCCTCATTCTCTCTGTGAACTTGCAGCCACAGCAGCCTTCTGATTCCTGCATCCCTGCCAGATGTTTTTCAGCTGAGCTCAGAACAAATATCCTGCAGAACCAAATCTTCATCGGCTGGTATCTGCAGAGATCAGCCTCCAAAGATTAGGTCAAAATTGGCCTGCAAGGGATGGAAACTAATGTCTTATTGTCATGAAACATTTATTTTTCAATCATATAGAGGCAGGGGATGCTCAGAGATTTTTTGCTAATACCGATAAAATAAGTTAGGCTTACTGCTTCTCTAGTAACCTCTAGTATAATAAAATACTAGCAAAAAACTTGGCATTTCTTGGCATTTCTATCCCATACACAAAACCTTCCATCCAAAGAAAAACGGTCTCACGTCTCTCACTAAATAGAGCATTAAGGTTACGCATTTTGTCATACTGAGTGAGAGAACGGCACCCACTCATTGCCTCTGTGTAGCAAACCCCAAACTACAAACTGATTCACACCGATGACACTCTCTAGGCTCCTTCATGACAGGAGCTCAAACCCACTGCAATCCACTTCTCATGCCTACTTCTGTATAAGACCCTTCTTTCCAAGCAGGATGGTTCATTACAGTGGACAACAACCAGACGAAGCCTCCTCAAACATGCAGCCTCAGAGACAGCACTCCTCCTACCTTCGCTGCAGCACATCATGCCAAATTATTGCTTATATGCTCTCACTTCACTCAACACAGATGTTTTAATGCAACTACTCTAACAAACACAAAACCACTGTTCTGACATGACTTACTAAAGCTGACAGAAATGCATTTGTACAAAAAAAAAAAAAAAAGAAAAAAAAGAAGCAGGGGACCCTAAAAGTAGCAGCACAGAAATGGAAGCCCCCGCTGAGGTTACCAAATTCATCTCTGCAGTTCTAGGCAGTAACTTCATGGGTGCTCAACACAGAAAATTCATAGAACATTTGCTCCATACGCACAAACCAATGCAACGAATTTTTCTGTACAGAAACTGCATGACTGCTACAGAAGCTAACCTCTGCACAGAGGTTTTCTGTAAAGTAGCTCCTAAGTAGTGTGAAACCAAGTATCATGAGAGCAGCTAGGCTTTGTTTTAGGAAAATACATTAAAACTTATACTAAAAGAACATTACAGTTGTATGTTCAGTATTAAAAGAAAATAAAAAAGGCTATAGTGGTATAATCAGATGTTTAACTTTCTCCTCTTCTGTGTGTGCATCACAGCACATGCATATAATTACTTAATCACATGCCATTTATCAAATATAAAACTGATTTTTAAAAACTTTTGGAACATCAACTCTTGCAAATTCCTCACAAATAACTTCTATGATAGGATGAGGGGAAATGGATTTAAATTGCACCAGGGGAGGTTCGGGCGAGATATTAGGAAGAATTTCTTTACCGAAAGGGTTCTCAGGCATTGGAACAGGCTGCCTGGGGAGGTGGTTGAGTCACGACCTCTGGAGGTGTTTAAGAGACGGGTGAGGGGAATCATTTAGCAGGTTGATAGGGCTGGGACCAAGGCTGGACTCAATGATCATTTGGTCTCTTCCAGTTGATACAGTTCTATGATTCTATGATTCCTTTACAGTACACATAACCTAGCCACGTCACTGCAAGGTATTGAGAGTATTCAAAATTGTAGAAGTATGTTTAAGAAGTATGTTTAAGAGAATCATTTAAGATGCAGTATGAGATCATTTAAAAAGTAGTCTATAATGAAAAAAAGGCACATGGGATAAGCATCAAAAGTAATCAACCATCCATTCCTGTGATTTTTGTTAACTTAATCTACCGTCCTAACAGGATGGGTTTTAGCAACGCAACATGGGAGACTTCGTCATGCAACCAGCCTTATGGTCAGCTCTCTTCGAAACACCCTGGCTGGCAAGGAGAAGGAAAACTGGAGCAGAAAAACAAGACTGCAGCACTGTAACTGGCTCCAGTTGCTTCTAGTTCTAATCAGTGCCTGGTGAGTATTTAGCCATTTAAGCCTTTTAGAGGACTTCCCTTCTTGGTGAAACGGCTGCAACTCAACCGAGAAATATTTCAAAAACTGCAACTGATTTGAAAAGGCAATGCAGATAAGCAGCCTCACCATGGAGAATTTCAACAGACACTAGAGCAGCTGCGAAACAAATACCAACATTAGCACTGCAGTGTTACCACTAAAAGGTTTCCCATCATTTGTTTTTCTTTATAAAGTAATACCTAAATACTGAAGACTAAGTTTTTAAATTTAGCTCCTAATTTAATACGCAATTACTGATGCCCTGATGGTGTTTTAATGGCAATATATTTTTACTGGTGACTTCAAATGAACCTCGTCTGATCATCTTAACCCTTCTCTCATCATGCTTTAGTTAATGACTCATTACCTGTAGTCACACCAGGGACATCTGTAAGGCTTTTCTCCAGTATGGACACGCTTATGTCGTGTCAAATGAGATTGCGTTGTGGAAGCGAAGTTACACTCATCACATTTGAACGGTTTCTCTCCTAGAAGGTGACAAGAGAAGATATGCATTAGCAGTTTTCATCAACAGAAAAGGAAGGCATTCAGTCCAAATTTATGGCATACCCCTTAAGACAGATTTTAGTCCATGTATATAAAACAATTGCAAAACCAAAATAAATTTCCATATACAATGTATTAATTGCAAAATACTATTCCGACTATGATATATGACAGGAGAAAAACTGCTCTGAAGCAAGGTAACCACGTTGCTGGGTCATATCTCATGAAAATATCATCACCAGGTGACAGACATTCTCGTCGGCCTTCTGGTGAAGTTGGGTCCATAAAGAGCCCTGAAAACAACACTATTGGAGACAGAAGGTGAGAAATGAGTCTGAAGCTTGTATTCAGTGCCTGCTCAGAAAGGAACAACTCCAGGAGAGAAGTGACTTTAAACCAGGACTGAGAATGTGAACCAAAACTCAGTGCTCTATTCCTCCTTTCTTGCCTGCTGTCCTTCTGCCCTTGCGAACCTCTTCTGAACAGTGGCCCAATTTCAGCAGAAGGCCCTGAAAGGTTAATGAAAAAAACCCCACAACCTACCACCAAAGCTAGACTGTGGCAATAATATTTTCAGAATGCTAAAATTCAATCTCTGCTGAATGTGGAACTGCACTGAAAATTTCTAGAGGACTACTAATCAGAAAGATAAAAATCTCTAGCTCCTAAGTTATTATGTGAAAAGCGTACTTCTCCTTCCAGCAGAGCGGTCCACCCCTTAGAAGACACTAAGACAAAAATCTCATGACAGATACACATACTGTCACGCCTAACTAAGACACCTGCATCCCATTCTTCCAACTGGTTGCTCCAGAAATACTCTGTGTGGCTTACAAGCACATGTAATTACCACTTAGTGAGGAAACACATTTCTTTTTGTATGCAGAAGACAAAAGGCATCTCCTAACTTAGGCGATCTTGACTGCATTGTGCAAGCCTTCAGAAGTACTTATCCTACAGACTACAGAAGGAATCAACATCCCTAACTTAAGAAGTCTGAATAAAACCTTGTAGACTCTTCAGAAGTCTAGAATAGGTAATTTCAAAATTGAACCTTAAGCCTCTTAGCAGGTACAATTTTCAGTTTTTCAGACTGACAAGAGACATACCACCAGCAGAAGACACATCGCTAGCAAAAGGCCACTCCCAAGTGGCCGTACCTCCAAGCCAGATTTTTCAAGCCTGCTTAAAGCATGAGACACTCAAGACTCCCAAAGAGACTTTGCAAAACTTCTGAGAAGAGGCAGAAATTTGCATTTTTCATTCTTGGAGGCTGTTGGAGTTTTCTTCTCCCAGGGTGAAAAGAAATGCAAGGTCCGCAGGCCTGAAAAGCCTATAACGCAGTATGGAAGGACAAGGGAGCAGCTTCTGAAAGCTCCATAAAGAGTTGGAATAATTGCTTTTAGCAGCTGCTGGAGAGAATACCAGCCACTATTTTTCATTTATTGTTTCATGGGACAAGGAAAGGTGAAGGGGCAGGACACAATGCGGAAGCCTCTATGCTGGACAAATTGAGACTGCTAGAAAGTATGTCTTTCCTGCCCCAAATGGGGTTTTCTTGTCAGACACTGACTCTCTGCTCCAGAGCAGCTGATTCTCCCAGCAGCTTCAATGGTAGCGGCTGCTGCTTCAATTAAACTCTCTGGGAGGCCATAGACTCCCTAGCAACGTAACCTGTTCTTGAACTGAAGATTTCCTGTGCCTGATTTATTCTATCTTCTGGTATTAAAGAAGAAAGCAACATTTTTAAGCCCAAAGTAGTAAAGCCACAGGTATTTTAGATAGCATACATATGTATTTTAAGCGCTTTCATTTAAAACACATCAGAACCTTGCCAGCGTGGCACCTTGTAGAAAAACAAACAAAACACACACAAAAAAGCAGATTTGAACTGAAAGGAGATTTCTAGTTTGCCATTCAGGGGACAATGGATCAGGTAAAGCTCTGTTGCTGTGCTGGGGCAGGGCCAGCGGGGCTGACGGACAAGTGAGGGCCTGTGGAAGCCAGGAGGGCTTGCAAATTCCATCGTGACCAAAAGAAAAATGATAATCCTTGCCCACTGCTCCAGGAAGCTTCTCCTTAGGAAATCCTTGTGGCTAACTGCTCCTGTCAAGTGGAATATGTGTAAATCTCGCCTGACAGAAAATACATCACAGCAGCACCACACAATAAAAGCCAACTAAACAGGGAGGAAAAAGACAGCCTAGCATGGCCTTAGCTATGCTGCACATGGGAAAAAAGCTGCACAGGGGAAAAAAGTATTTATTCTTAAGAAAAGTTAATCAGGTTGATAAGTACGATTGAAAAAAAAAATCTAAAAGAATACCTGGTATTTCTTCGGTTTGCGAGGTGATGAAGAGTACATTAGCTGTAGCGGCAGTACTTTTTTTTTTATTTATCTATTTAAGTTTTCCCACAGACCTACGCATTTAAGTATTTTTTGTCTTCCTTATCTTTGGGGCCAGAATTCTCTTTAACAGCCTTTGTGTTGCAATTTTCTTTCCCCACTTCCTGCCCCCTCCCCCCCCCCCCCGATATTTCAGGCAGTATCTGAAAATGTGTAAGGATGAAGTCTACATATTTAAAGACTATACAAAGGTAAAAAAAAACCAACCAAATAACCCACCCTTCTCCCCCACTGATGTACTTTTATAGAGGACTTGTCTGTGCCTCACCATCTCTAACTTCATCAATAGAAAAAAAAAAAAAAAAGGAAAAAAAAAAAAAGAAGGTTTGGTTCCCTGAAACACGCCAGTGGTCAACAAGCTTTGTGAGTAAAAAAGGAAGGACACACATTCCAAGATCAAGGACCCACTGTCTTTGGAGTTTTTTATTTTAACACAAGCATTTCCAAAAAGCTATGCTTCCTAACGCCAGGATCACAAAAGGTTTTGCTTTATTGACAATACTGCATGCAACTTTTGAAGTGCATATGTTGTTCAAGTCACCTGGCACTGAGAATTTAGCTCCAACAATCAAAGTTTGGACAAGGAACGGATAAAAGGGTCAGATTATGAGGAGCACCGGGGTGAACAAAAGCAGTTATTAAGCGTGCTGTTAATCAGTTAGCCTCATCAGCTCTACCCATTCTGCTCATCTTAATCCACCATGACTAAGGCTTTTTCTTCTCTTGCCTCTCCAAATTCTGCACCGACTTCTAGCATCTGTCTTAGCTTTTTCTTTTTTCCTTAGAAATTACAGCTTTATTTTACCTTCCTTTTTCCTCCTTTCTCTGAATTAGGACATAAAGCACACCTTAATGCAATCTGTGCAGTTATGTACTTAATGTGTACTTTTTTAAAGGAAAAATGAAATAATACAGCTACAAAAACATAAATTTTGGTGATAGATGCTGATTTGTGGATGGCAAAATGAATCTTTTATTTATATGCATGACTGTTGAGACAATTTCTACCTGTAGATTATATAGAGCATTTATATGAATGTGCTACTGAGGATCCACCTTTCACAGAAATTAAAGAAAAAAATAAAAATCAAATGGTGACTTTAGTTTTGAAGTCCTGAGCAACTAATCAGAATCTTGGTGAGACGGAAGAAATCCAATTGTCTCAACAGGAAACTACTAATTTTAGTCCTATTTGCCTTTCCCATGATGTGTTGAGCAGCACAGAAAGAATCCCGTAAGTTTCATTTGGTCTAAGGAATGAGTAGACCATAAAATGCAGGCATCTGCTTACATGTTACAAGATTTTTTCTTATTTCCAACTATTTCTAATGTTTGTTAAGGCTGTTCCCTGGAGAGGCACTTACAGGCTTGCTAACGAAGCCTGAAGCATATTAAAGCAAATTCCGTTTGCTTTTAGCCTGGTCAACTTTTTTTTGCATATAAGGCATATAAAAATATGTACATCCTTGATCTTTTGCTTTCTTATGAGAAACCCTGCCATAGGGTTACCGTTCCATAGTAAAAAATCATTGACATTTGTATGGGAGGAAAACTGCTCCACTAGGCAATTTCTTTTAGGTAGAGACAAAGTTTCAAAATGTCCAGGGTTTTGGTGTCATTTCCAGCCAAAGATTTGCTATAATCGAGTTACACACTCTGCTGTAAATGTTGGCATAAATGGAAGAGGAAAATCAACACAGACCTTCTTTAAGTTTTACCTCTCCTTGCTGAAAAGAGCAGTAAGTCTTCTTACTGTGCTATATTTTCTGTGGTATTCAACACTATAATTTTTTTAAGCTGTGGTGGGGAAGTTGAAGGGAAGAAGCTACATTATATATTAAATTCAATGCCAAGTAATGTAACTACACATTAAAGTCAAAGAGCAGTTCACATGAGAAATAGAAACACAAAGTGAGTCACTCATCTGGATAAAAACACATATATTATTAAATTTTCTTTCTTTATTACATTGACCTATAAATGTCTCGAGAAGCGCAAGATTGAAATGAGTGAGCAGAAGCAATCACACAAACAGTGATCTGAACGATATAAGCCATCATCTTCAAAAATTCATCAAAATACTTGAACAAAGACATAGTCCTCCTAAGCAGTTCCATGGGTTTGGGGTGACTGTCATAAAACTGCTGTGCACAGTAAGTGTCCCTTACTCTCTAATGCTCTGCTACTGAACTGTACTTCAGTGATCCCCAGGAAGATTCCACCACAACCAACATACGAGAAGCAAATGCAGACTGCCATTGTGTAGAAGATGAGGTTTTTGCAATTTGCAGGAGTACTAACCAACATTAAAAACAGAATTTCATGCAAGAGAGCACAGGCTGTGTCTGATCAGCGCTGTTGGATTGAGCCAGCTACTACAGCACAAAATGGAGGTTTACTGGGAAGCATGCGGAAGAAGGGAAAACTAAAGTGATACCAAGAGACAGGCAAACAAAGAAAGCAAGCAGAACAGTAACAACGAGAACATAAAAAAAAAAGACGTTTCAAAATTAAGAATTAAGTGTTTTCAAGGCAGAAATAATTACCTTTGCTTGTTTTTTCTCTCTTATATAATTTTCTAGTTGATCATGACTAAGGCAGAATATTTATGTGATATTATATTTTGATGTGTGTGTCCTTGTTTTTGGTGGCTCATTTAGACGTTATTTACTCTTTTTTTTTTTTATTCCAGTACTCACTCACTTAAACTCTTTGTGTAATTCAACTAATTCAGCCAACACTAAAATCCGCAACATTATTTATTTTACTATCTTTGGGCAGATTTTCTTACTGGGACAAAATATGAATTAAAAAAATTCTTTCAAGATGACTTAAAAAGATGAAAGCTTTTCCTCCCAGTCATGTTGAGGCACCAAAAGTATGGCATATGTTCTTGCAGCACCACAATTTTTTTTACTATATAGCACCAGCTGATATTACAAGTAGTCTAAGTTTCTGCTCACAGCCTCAGCAGCCATGAGTTTCTATTGTAAATCACTAATCTAAGACAAGTATGTAACTATTTACTGTGTGATAAAATTCTGGTCAAATTCTGGACCACTCTTGAAGCTGGGATTACCTCAATTCACAAAATAAAAGGCCAGGCCACTGATATTTACAGAGCCAGTGTAAGACCTGCAGAACTTCACAGACTGATTCTTGCCAAATAGGACTGGAAGAAGATCCATTCAAATCATAAAATAATGCTAGAACATTTCACCAGCACAAAATCAGCCAAAGAGTTAGCTTATTCTATGTTTAAAGCGTGCACTTCTCATAGGACCAGGTCAGGCATTAAGGACACAACATATTTAACAAAGAATAAAAACATCATCTGGTGAAGTACCAGGGATCTCTTGGTTAGTCAAACTATTTTTTTTTCTACTTCACAGTTCTTCTTTACAGTTGAGAGAGTCTATATCAAAGAAATTTGTATGCAGATCCATCATGTTTGCAATCGATTAAGTAAAAACAGTTTTCAAGTCTTAAAAGCTAATGGTTTTAACATGGCTTTTAATGGCTTTTCAGTTTAACATACCTGTAGTTCTTTTCATTCTAAAACCAGAAACAACTTGTAGGAGTAACAACCTGTTTACCAAACTAGTCCCTACAGTTTGCTCCACGAGTGACTGAGGGCCAGATCTTGCCAGCCTCATTCACACCAAGGTATACTTTGTGCTCCCTGCAAAATTTCCAAAGGAAATGCATCTTTCACAAGGTAAAGGTATTTCTCCGGGTATATAAAAAAAATCTTGTCTAAAAAGAGAGGAACAGAGTATGAAATGCCAGGATCAAGAACATCGAAAGTCTAAGTGGCTGGTCCTAGAGCCAGTTCTCTCTTGTGTCAAGTATCTATCAGCAGCTGAACATTTCTCTGGGGTGTCAAGACACCTCAGGCCTTGAGGCTGGGACGAGAGGAGGCTTGTTAAGCCGGTTAAGACTCCTCAACTACATGTGAGGATTTGCTCATTTGCCCTTGAATCAAGGGTCTCTGACAGGTGATAGAAGTAAATCTTGGACTGGAAGATGTTCTGTGTCAGCCCCCTAGACAGCTTGTATTACAGTGGGGAATTATTTAAGCCATTTAGACTATTTTTGATACCTATCCCTTCCAAACCTGATTGTAATTTGCTTTGGCATTCTGCTCTGGGAAAATTGTGCCAACTGGGGACACAGGAGAAAAAAATACAGGTACAAAGAGGAGTGCATGCAGCTGAGGACTGAGATAAAGTTGTGCACTGGATGAAAATACAAGGGAACGCGTGTAAGTGCAACAGTGCAGGCAAAGGTGGATCATGTCATTCTCCTTGAAACAAATAGAAGCTACAGATAATTTTTCTGCTAAAGAATCATCTCTGATTGTTTGTGCCACAGAGGCAGATAAATGCCAAAAAGATAGATCCCTCTGTCTTTGAGATACTGTCCTGTATAGTATAAAGTTAATAGCAAAGTAATAACGAGCCTCCAGTCCTGACATAAAATATAAAGTTATGCCTGCTAGATGTAAGCTTTGTGATCTACAACCTGTGAACCCCTGTGATCATAGCACAAAAGTCTCTACCATACTGGCAAAAGAAGGGCAAAATACCATCAAAAACCTGGACAACTTTTCTCCCAGAACATATCATATTTTCAGCCTTGTTTTGTGCATAAACTAGGAAATAAAATGGTTTTTTTTTCATATTGGTTTGTGGCCTATAATATAAAAAATATAACTCATGATAAGGGTTTACAGATCTGCACTCACATAATCAGTAAAAACAAAAAAGGTAAAGACAAGAATAAGCATTTCTTCCACTTTTCCAAGCTGAAATGATTGTTTACCATTTGTGTAGCTGCACTGACCATGACTCTTAGACATATGCATGAGCTCAGTGTGCCACATGGCAGACCAATAAAAACCAAAAGGAGGTACTTCGCATTCTATTGACAACAATGATGTACTTGTGCTAAAGAAAAAAGATAATTTTCATTCTTAGGCCACATTTGGTAAACCTCAGCCAATGTGAAAATTATTTAAAGCTCCAGAAAAAAGCAAACTGTTAGTTATAAGGGAAGAATACAACTTCCACTCCAATAGTTACAATTGCTCCTAGTATCATTGAGAGCAATACTATGTGAGCTTATTATATTTACTAAATGCCTTTTCGTGGACATTTTTAAAACAGAAACTTGCTGCAGTGAATGGGAACTGACTGTGGCAGTGCTCTCGCATAAATGTGTGTTCCTTGTTACCAGAAGAAAAATTCTGGATGTATGATTACCAGTGCAAGGAAGACTTGGCCCTGCATATTTTGGGTTTTTTTTAGAGCTTATCCATTTCAAGATATTGCTTGACCAGCACTGAAAACCCCACATTTCTGAAAGCATCAGACTCTCCTCCAAGTATGGTTGGTTTATAAACTGAAAACAGGGTGGAAAGAAAGGCTTCAGGCTCTCAAGAAGGAGAGAAGCTGCTCTCAAGGAAATTGCGCACTTAGATGGTGTATGTCCTGAATCAAGATTAGTTTATTCAGGGACATAATAAAATCTCCCACTGAGATTCCTTTATAAAATCCATGGAAAATTCATGATGTAACAACTACAGCTTCTCATTTGTTAGCCATTTCTTTCCACTGTACATTAGACAATGGTCACTTAACTCACAAAGCAAATTCCTGATGATATTACATTATCCTCACGATAGTAAAACAAAAACTACAGTGTCTTAAGCAGCAACACTTCTGTGTCCATTTGAACAAAATCTATTCAAATAATCAAACACTTAACAAGGAACGACTAAAAAGCACAATTAAGCTACAATGTATTAATAAATGTTTAATACTTATGCTTTTTCTTGTCTGCTGACACTAAGAAACAATTTAATTTTATCTGATATTATTTTTTTTATAACCAGGTGGTAGGAAAGCTTTACTAATTCTGGGAGAGAAATCCTGCTTTACATGCCAACCATGTGGTAACTCTTAAAGTTACACCTATTAATTACAAACTATCTTAAAATTACAAAAGGGCAACTGAAAAAACACTAGCTTTCATCTATGTCTCAGTCCAAAATAATGGATTAATCTCCACATAGTCTCTAATTTTCACCCAGGGACATTCTATCAGACTCTTGCAAAATATTCACAGTAGGTAATCTATTTGGGCCTTGGAAAAAAAAATAATAATAAAAAAAAGTGGTAGACTTAGCATTCATTTAAAGAAGAAAGCCGGTCTTTACAATTCTAGTTCCGTCAGGAAAAAAAAACAAACCAACAAAAACCCCAAAACTACCCCCTAACTCCCCCCAAGCAATTATTCAAACTCCCAGCTAACAGATTTGACGCAGACCTTGGGCACAGCGTTTTCACAGAAACGAGAAAAAGTAAAGTAAACAATGAGCCGATATATTATTTGTGCTGCAACGTGCTGTTTGACTCGCGTTACTCCCCAGCGTAGAGGGACTCCCTTGCTGGAGAAAACGTAGCAAAGAGTAAAGACAGCTTTACTGACCTGTGTGCTGCCGCCGGTGCTTGGTGAGGGCATGACGTGTCCCGCCGGCAAAGCCACAAAGGTCACAGAGGAACGACTTCTCGCCTGTTGCAACAATAAACAGATGAGGGACTGCGGAGGTCACAGATCATTAAAACATATCTATCAAGGCTTTCAGGGTTACTAATTCCTCCAATCAAATGTTTCCATGTAAATATGTCAAATGGGAATGAAATTACCACTGCGGTTTATTGACTGTGATAAAATCTGAAAAGCACCACTGAACATAATTACATACTTGTCAGACCCATAAAAATTAGCTTTATTATCAATGGAATGGTTTTGTACAACTTCATTTCTGTTAGATGTCTTCCAGATGGGGCTGCTTTATGCACTTGAACAGTTTTTATGCATATCCTGATTTTTTACAATTCCCATACATCTGGCCTTTCTGTGCTGAGTAAAGATTGCCTAGAAAAAAAGTTAATATACTGTATATACGATTCTGCTTAAATAAAATATATTGAATTTACTAACAAATTAAGGGTAGTGAGAAATTTTCAACAGACTAGACCACAGTCATCTTTAGTTACCTTTTATTTATTAATAAGTATTAAATTATTTTCTTGAATATACTGAAGAGCCCAGGTGACAACAAATGCTATATAATTCAGTACCAGTGGCAATTCAGCACTGCTTATGTTTCTGAAGTTTTCATGAGATAAAGAAAACAGGTCTGGGGACTGCTACTGAAATTGCAACAGAACTCATATTGTTCATCTTCGAATGATAATTCTTCATTCCAAACCTCTGGACCAATTTAAGAGCTTTTGGTAAGCTCAATACTCATTATAAGTGCGTAAATGCTCTATTTTTAGTATTTTTTTTTTAAAAATAGAATTTTGTCCTGTTGTCTATGAATACAGTCTACCGTATTTTTACTCGGTATACACTAATATGCACAGCAATTTCAGTCCATGAAGGTCACACAGAAGGTCATTATGAAATAATAACGCTAACCTCAGATATAGACTCAATACTCTCAGATAAGACTGAAATTTCAATTTTTTGTTTTTTTTTAAAAAAAGAATCGCATTAGTCATTTGGAGCCAAATTGTCTCCTTTCGCAGTAACACAGCGGAGAGGGGGCTGGTGGGGCAATGATGCTGAATTCATTGAAACTAACAGCCTCCTTCAAATTCTTCCCCGTGGGGAAGGAAATTTAGTTTCTACAAAAGACGGTTGGGTTAAGAGGTCGAGTGTCAAATTACCAAGTCCTCCCGTGAAGACAGAGGGATGGAAACCTCCACGTTGTTTATTCCCACATAAGCAGGCACGCTAATACACAGATTTTTCTGGCAAAAGCACCAGAAAACAGCACCTCAGTTATCTCTGGGTGCCACGAATATAAAGCGGGAGCCCTCCTGAGAGCAGCCGCCCTCTCCCACTGCTGCCTTGGCGGGGGCCCCAGGGAACCCCGGCTCCCCACGCCAGTCGCCGCAGCACAGGAATCCCCGGCCCCGTTCTACGAAAAGAAAAGCAATTTCTCCAAGATTCCAAGGCAGCCTGAGCCCTGCCACCGAAATGGGATCAGAAAAATGCCGATTAACCTCCGCCAGGTAGTCGGGCTGTGAAATGCGATTAGTACGTATTAATCTCCATTTCAGACCAAAGCAAACGGTGTACTGTTATTTTCTGCACCCAGATCCGGTCATGAAAAGCAGACTGAAATTCTACAGGCTACTGAGCTTTTTTGAAAATTTGGTCCATTGATGAGAGTATCCCGAGACAGTACATAAGGTGCAAAATAATTTCAGAACCTCCCTTTAGGAGCCGGTTCCAGCAGTCTCTGTCTATAACTGCGTTAAAAAAAAGGGCAGAAAAAGCAGAATGGAAACCCATCCTAACTATCATATGTAAGAATGCGTATGTGACAAAGTCTGAATTTTACTCCAGAATGTTTGTCAGCAATATCACTGCTGATGTTACACATGATTGTTCCACAAAGACTCCTGCATAATCTCTTTTCATTGCTTTTTGGTTTTTTATGTGTCAGGATCTTCAGCATGTAGCACTTCAATTCATCAAAATATCACGGAAAAGGAATAGAGGGACTACACATAATACTTAATTATAATTAAATATTCATTTAATTAATTAATTAATCAATTTTAAGTATAAATCTTTCTAACTAGCTCTAATGCCTAACACCCTAGCATAAAATTCACACTTTAAAGTTAAATGCTGTTCCATGCCTACCAAGAAATTGCTCATCATCTATATATTGTCATAAATTAGCTCATGTTGTGTTAAACATCTAGGAGCAGACTTTGCTATGGCCTGCGGCTTCACACACTAATGAGGACACCGAGTACCCACAGCATCTTTGCAAGCTCAGGGATTTACTGGGTAGTCTGTATCTGGGCCTTCTGAACAGCTTTCTGAGCCACAGAGAAGTGATTCAAAACCAACCAACAGCTTTAAAATTGGGAAATTGATCCATCCTATAAAATGATTTGCCGGTTAAACGTTCCACACTCCTCTAGGTTGGATCGGGGAACTCTCACGCAGGCAGGGTTCTTGAGGGAGTCAGTGAGGCTTTGGATCTGAAAACTTGAGACTGGAGGGAGGTTTTTCTCCTGCTTTTAAGCTCAGGAAAGGTGGTCATGCATTTGATTTTCTGCAACATTCATTTTCAGGCATATTAATGGAGTAATTACCTTTTTTGTTCCTGTATTGTGGTATATGCATGAATACATATATCCACACAAATACACAGAGAAAGCTTTATCACCTCTGACTTTAAGTTCAACTGAACAGTATTTCGTAGCCCTGAAGCTTGATGTGGGTTGAATCCCTCATATCTAGACATAATATTTCATTTGATGTTAAGGGCATATATTGATACATAGATGTATTTTGCATTCTTCTGGATATGCTTAACAATTTTATCATTCCGACTTCAGAATTTGCGACTTTTTAACTTTTAGGAAAATGTAAATGCAATATTTCACTTGCTGTACAGGGGGCTGATCTAACTTGCCATGTTTATATGATAGCAGAAATGCAATGGAAAATGGTCCTTTTCTTAACAACTTGAATTAGTTTCAAGTGTGCCATTTTGCATTCAAATGTAGAAAGACACGGAAACCAATCCTTTATTTTCTATTAGAAAACAGCCACTGTCCCCTATCTCTCATTATGGTGCAGACTACAAGACCTAACAACAAAAATCCATATTATTGATCTAGCCAAGTCTCCACAATTATTCTTTAGAAGGAAACGCCGACGATAAATTACATCTGCACTGGCTTTTCATCTGCTGTTCGATATAAGTGATCTCTCAGGGCAGGCTGGAGACCTTAAATCGTCAACACCCTTGTCAAAGAAGCTAAGGAGGCCTGGGCTTCCCACAAACAGCTTTGGAGGAACTTTTAACCTACAGTTTCAAGCTATAGCACAGATTTTTAGAAAATGGGGAAGACTCCGTTCAGGAATAGTACACAAATATTTTTATTCCCAGTGAAAACAGTGCATTTGATCTCTGTGAGAAAGTGGCCAGGCTGTAAATGCAGCATGATTTTTCCAAGTCTGTTTTTCACTTTCCCAGCCATGCACATGTCTAAGTTGCTAGAAGAGCTCAGATAATGTAATGTCAACCTTATTGCACTTTTCTTTATGTACTATAATTATATGAAGCCTAATAGAATTTCAAAATCTGCATTCCATACATTTATTTCTTCTGAAACCAATGTCACATATTGGTTGTATGAAAAATGATATTTACTGTTATTAGCATTGAATGGTATTTTTAAGGACTTCGGCATATTTCACAGGCACTTATTTTCTAGACACTGCACTTGTCACAGCTTAAATTTTATTTAACTTCAAACCTAGAATTAACAATGCCTGTTCCCTTGCTAAAGGTTCTGTATAACTTAAATCAATTAAATTTAAGCACATATTTTACAAAAATGTTCACTTGACCCATCTGAAATACATCACCAAATTTGAAATTTTTTTCAGTAATTACAGTTCTCTGAAGAAAAAGAAAATCAAGCCTGCATTTCAGAGGCTATTTTACTTGAGCATACAGAGCCACGCACACACAAAGGCTGCATGGAGAGAAAAGGATTCCTATTAAAAATAACAAGTGCTGAAGAGCTTATTACTTCTGCTGTTTCCTTTGCACCTGTACTCAGTTAACTGAGGTTCTTTACATAAAACCTGATTGTTTTTAGTCACCAGCAGCTCTATCCATCGCCTAATTGATAAGCAAAGGATTATTGCAGGCACTGCTAGAAGAATGTGTACTTTTACACGTGTTTTGCTGCGTTAAAGCAATGAGTTCTGTTTGAATGATCATCCCAGAAGCTCAATTACACCAAAATTAGGTGCTGGAACCCTAATTTCAGGCCACGGAGTCCTCTCCCCCCACTCCAGCTCTTGCAGGGCAAGAGCTGGAGGTGGAGGCAGGCACCCACCAAAAATGAAACGTCGTTACTAATGGCCACGGGAGGGGACTCTCCCTTTCTGCCTTCGCCATCAGGACCTCGGCCTGCTCCCGCAGCCCCGGGGAGAAGCGTGTTTCAAACCTGTGTGAGTCCTAAAGTGGTCCTTCATGGCAGAGGCCGTGAGAAAGGAATAGTGGCAGGTGGGCCAGGTGCACTTGAAGGGCTTCTCTCCCGTGTGCAACTTCATGTGGTT
>CM036619.1:63866134-63876134 GCA_020746105.1 Trogon surrucura | reverse complement strand
TTTAAATCCACCAAGACGTACATTTAACAGTATTGTACCTATTGAACCTCAATGTGTACTCTATTATTCACACACAATAAAAATGTTAAAATAACACTGAGAGTCTGTCTTTGAAGTGACAAAAGCCAGAAAAATCAGAATTAAAGCTGCAACTCCATCTCTAACTAACTCCTGCCTGTGCCTTTGGTAGCAGTTCAAATAGGGTTTCTGACCCTTCTTAAGCTACCCTTGTATTCTTTTTTTTTTATTATTATTATTTGTCTGCTTAACTGGAGAAGAATAGAAAAAGATCACAGAAGGCTTCAGTGTTGAGAGTGATTTTTATCTCTCTCAGGTTGAGAGACAGTAAAGCTGCTTAGGGACTTTAACTTGTTTATTTACAAAAAGACATAAATTGATCAGGCACTTTTTGCTCTTCAGTGTTTTTAGGCTTAGAGTATTTTAACAGCTTTCTACTGCCCACTTCCAACACTTGCAACAGGATTTCATGCTAGAATTATCGATCAGAGTCTACAACAGTACATGTCTATTTTCACATATATGTTGAATGGTCTTACTCAAGCACAGGATACCAACAGTATCACTGTTGACTTCCTGACGTTTTGTACCCACCCATGGATAATAAAGGTGCTTTTAATTATTTTCCTCAAAGAAGAGTTTGCAGTATTGCTAATTGTCACCAACTCGGTGGCAGTAAAAGCCAACCCGTGTGGTTTACAAGGAATATAAATAAATATATCCACACAGAGTTTAACAAGGAACGTTTTTGTTTTTTTTCTTTCCACAGGGTTTCTGGTTGATTCAATGCACAGGATGGCCCCGCTCTACAAGCATCATTTGGTGGAAGAGACTTTTGCCCTTAAGAACACTTCTCATGCAAAGTTCCATGATCAAATTTTTTACCCTTTTGGAGGGTAACCCATATGTCTGATGTCAGGTTTAGTTGTTAAATTCCATGTTTCTTTACAGAACAAGCAATAACAACAAAATAAGCTAATCCCAATTTTTTTTTAAAAAAAACACTTTCAGCCCTATCCATCAGTGGGGCCCACATTAATTTCTGCTGCCACTCATAAAAAGACAACAGCTATAAAATCACAGGATCCTAGAATGTTAGGGGATGGAAGGGACCTCTTGAGATCATCTAGTCGAACCTCCCTGACAAAGCAGGATCACCTAGGGCAGGCCACACAGGAACGCCATCTTTTACAAGAACCAATGGAGAAATTAAGGACGGTGTTAGATTTCAAGAAAATTTGCTGGTGGTACCACAAACCTAATATATGCCACGTTAAACTCACATTTCTGGCTGAAAGCACACACTACAATTCATCAGCTCTTCTATTCCTATGTTAAATGCCCCTCCTCCCTTCACCTACCTTTTCCTGATCCTATGGTTCAGCTATCTTTCTCTCAAAGTCCTCTATCTTAGCACCCGTTTACTTAAAACCTCTTACACACAAATGCAGCTTCCTATCCTTACTCTTAACT
The DNA here is from genome assembly GCA_020746105.1 of Trogon surrucura. Classification (NCBI taxonomy): domain Eukaryota; kingdom Metazoa; phylum Chordata; class Aves; order Trogoniformes; family Trogonidae; genus Trogon; species Trogon surrucura. The sequence continues at coordinate 63,874,643 of CM036619.1, read as the reverse complement.
CGTAATGGTCATATTGACAAATTTATAGTCAACAAACAAGAGTAACTCAAAGTGTAAGAAAAATTACATTTGACTGAAAAAAAATCACTGTATGCATAAAATTAGCAAATAGGAAGTCTATGTGTTCTTTCCTCCTCATAAGCCAATGTATTTTCCGGATAAGGTTACACAGTAACTGAGTACAACTTATGTTTTCCAATTTCACAATTCTGCATTGGAAACCACGTAGATCTTGGGCCCTGAAATCTGACAGAAAGTTGCATTTTCAGGACCTGAATAATTCAAAATTAAAGGGGGGGTAGGCAAGGAAGGGGTTTTAAAAAATTCATAGTAATTTTTCAGCATTGAATCCAGGAACTTATTAACTCAACTATTACTGTAGAAACTCTATTCAGAAAATATCAATGGTATAATTGTATTGATTCCATCACATCTTCCTAATAAGTATCTACCAGAAACATGAGCTTCCTAAATGGCAAGGTACAGAAAGCAAATATTCTTACCCTCAATAGTCCTGCAAGCAAGTTTTCACAACTGCCATCACCTTAAATCTCAGTCTTAAAATTAGATTTTTCTGACTTGTGCATCAGCAATAGGTTACACACAGCAATTTCTGACCTTTGCTTCTGCTTTGAAATACCATCAATTCCAAATCTACCTGTCCTAACACACCATGTTGGACACCCTGTGTCACAGAAGTGACAAAATTGGCCCGTTGCCTTCAACACAGCAGCGCAGAGGAGGAAAACGTAGGCCTGTAGCTACAGGTTGGTTAGCAATTTCACTGGTGATAAACAAGCTAGAAGAACATACATGTTATTCTTTCTCTCTTCTGACTCTGCACTGCATTTTCAGGTGAAATGTAGTTAAAATTTAGTCTTGTTGCTTTCTCGGGCATTTCTGCCTCTGAAAACAGTTAGTTATTCTGTTGAGGTGGCAGGTACTATTTTTACGTTATTGCTTTTCGGAAGAGAAGCACACTTTAAATTTGTATCTTCCAAATTAAAAGCATTTTAAGCATAATCAGGTACAAATGAAGTGGGACTAAAGGTTATTTTACACAAGGAAAACAGCCTTACCAGCCAGTTGAAAGACATGATGCAACCACCAGACACAGTCTCATGATTCCCATTGTATTCATTAAGGCATAATGGAAAGTTTTAAATTTATCATCTTCCACAGTGTTATAATATTCTGTCAATTTTGTAACATTAATCTTGCTGCAGAGTTTTTTATAACATAGAATCACTTAAAATAGTGTCAAAGCCTACTGTTTAATGCACATAAAGGTATGTTTCATTAACACTACACTATGAGCTTTTACTAGGACAAATATATAATGTAGAAAAAACTGAACATTATATATAATAGTAGTGATTCAAAAGCTTTTACACTAATAAAACCTACAATTTCATTTGAATACTTTTCTTCTTTACCTACAGGATTCTAGAACATAGTGCTGGAACAGAAACCCTGGATTAACACAATCTAATGGAACCGTGCTATAAAATCGGCAATTTTTTTTTTGCAGTTCCATTACCTTTACCAGGTGCCGTCCATCACAAATTTCACAGCTGTGACTAAGTGCATGCGACTTTTTGGTTTTACCTAAGAAAAGCTCGGTCTGTCCAAAGAATATGTTGAATAAATTTATCTATATTATGGAAAATCTTAGAGACTTAGATTCTGGGGAAAAAAAAAAAAAAAAAAAAAAAAAAAAAAAAAAAAAAGACTTTGAATTCTATAGAAGAAAATAAATCATTTGACCAAATGCTCTAAAGGGTATTTTACATAAGCACAAGTAGCTCATAGTATTCAGGCAGAGGCAGAACAGAAGGGAAAAACAGAACTGTAAGTCAATCTTAAATTAGACTGAATGGGACTCATCCACATTTGTAAATACAGGTCTTGAATTTTTACATGCAATATACACTGTATTAGAGTTTAGAAGATGAGATTCAAACCGTTAGGATCTTCATAACCGTAAACACATTCTGCCGCACACTTTTAAGGAAAGAGAAGTGCAACTACCTTGAGATACCATGTATGTTCCCAAGGTTACATGAAGATGTCATTTACATCCTCAGGATATCTCAAAGATGGATACAGTTAAAGCACAAACTGTCTTTAGAAATGTCTTTTTAATTGAACCATTACCTGTCTTCAAGGACATTGGAAATTTCCTTCAATACCTTTTGAAAATAGAAGCCAAATCAAGATAAAAAAGTTATTTGAACTCAAAACTATTGGTACCTTGGTGACAGTGGTTGTTTCCTGTCACACAAAGAGGAAACAGTTCATTTGTTTTAACAATGCTTTTAAAAAATAATAAATTGACAGCAAATATCAATTTACTTTGGAAATCTGGCAGGTATCCACCAGGATACTGGCAGCTTTAAGCAGAAGAGCAACACTGACAGATACTTGTGTCATTAGGATAAATAAATCCTAATAGCCAATATGATCAACTCGCTGACTGGCGGATGCTTGAAAAGCAATGGTACACATTAATTTTGAGCTAAATCTTATTGTCTTGTCTTGTACAGAAGACTCACTCGTGAGAGCTGACCCATTATTCTAAGGCGTATTTGCAGGAACAGACTGTTAAGAGAGAGCTTTGCTGTATGTGAAGTTACTAGTTTAAGCCTTGAGCAGAGTTTTCCCATGAAAAGTTTCCTCTTCAGGACGGACATTTAATTAGGTCCAAGAGTCAAACTAGACTGTAGTCTAATATTTAAAAAAACCTCACAAAACTCTACAAGACCTGAGTTAGACAAAATCATTTTCTTTCTTTCAGAGTTCTCACTGCTCCTATGTTCAAGTGTATATAATTAAAAACACAAAACTCATCTCTGTATATTCATCAAGTGCTGAGAAGAGCAGCATTTCTTTGCATATTTGCAATCGGCTACTTTGGCAGTTCTCGCATTTATTTTCCTACCACACTAAAGGCTTATACTCTTCGCATTCTATTCTTCTACCCCCAAAAAAAAACCCCAGCACATAACAGCTAGAAACAAGTAGATACTGACTCTTACTTTGACCCACAACTAATTTCCAACTTCATTAAAATCTTTATTAAAAGTATATTTTTTAAAACTCTAGAGGTCTTTCAAAAGTGATGAAAACTACTCTTGTGCTAACAAAACAAAGGAAACAGAATGAGTTTAATTTAGGTCACAGTGACATCAGAGAGGTTTATTTATTGCCAGCTTTGTTGCATCCAGCAAAGCTTTAATCTGTGACATGCTGTAGCTTGTAAAACAGCAAAGTGGTATGGTATCAGAGAAACTACACCGTGCCATACGTTTCTAAAAATGTCAAGCACATTACACTCTGCAACATCATCAAGAAGAAAGAGAAGGGATTTGGGGGGGGTTGGTTTTTTTTTGTTTTCAGTTTACATTTACAGCTGAAACAGGCTTTGAAAATTCCTATAAAGACTTCACACACTGAGAGACAGCTGTTTTTATGTAGCTGGAGATGATGAGAGTACAAGGTTTTTATGAAGCTGAAAATCAGGGCAGACCTTAGGTTTTAAAAAGGAAGAGAGTGAGAATCAAGGTTTGCTTCCATGAACTGCAGAACTCACCCAGCATCAGACAGATACATCTCAGTAGGACAAAAGGGTGGGAAATTGGGAAGATTGCAGCACGTACAGGACAAGGATTATTTTGCTTGTTCGAGCCAGGGTTTCATCAGGTATTATGGGAAAACGAGAGTGCAGTGGACAAGTCCACTGCGGGCTTTGGCTACAAAAAGCCCCTTCAAATCCAGCCACGTTTGGCTGACCCCCTGCAACTCTAAAGTCCCTCGGGAGCGTTTTGGGAAGCGCTACGGCGCTGCGGATAGATTCACAGAGCCTGGAGGAGTACAGTGGCCCGACGGACATGTGGCTGCTGAGAATGTCAAAGTTTCACTCTTGATCACAACCGTTATGCTTGCCTGAAGAGAAAGTTTCTCTCTTCATTTTAACCAAATACACATTGGGGAGCACACATAATTGTAGTTCAGCTACTACTTCATCCCATTTAACACATGCAATGCTGCTTCACACTTCTTAAAACATCAGACTGGTTCAAATCCACATACCAGCGACAGTTTGTATCTGGTGATAAATTTAATCTGAGTTCAGCTACCAATGTGGAACTTCACCTGCTTGTGAGAAGCCCAGATTTCCTTGTTTGTTTATAAACCTCCTCAGCACAGTCTAATTCTAACAGAGAGTAATTTACAGTAAAACCGTGTGCTGCAATGCTGATAAGTAGACAAATAAAGACTTGGATTTTGACAACTGCACTTTAAAGATATTTTCTAAAAAAAATATATAGTTCTATTGCTGTCACAACTAATAAAAAGTAATTTACCGTGAGTGCATCGTTAGTGTATTTCTTTAAATTGAGGGGAAAGGAGAAAAATTTTCTTAGAGCTAGAAGATATTTTAAATACAGAGGGGTGTAGAATCCCCATATGTTTTGTGGGCTTTTTGGGATGGGTTTTTTTTTTGCTTTTAAATGAAACTGCTCAGTTGAATAAGTATTTTACAGGGAAAAAATATTAAAACTTAGAATCTTTTTTAAAACTTGGTTTTATTTAATTAGTGAGGTTTTTCAAGTATTTGCTGTTTTTAATTTACTTTCACATGAAATCATACTGAATAAAATAAACTTGTCATTTATAACAAAATTCAAAAAGAAAACCAGAAAATCCCCTAAAGGAAAAATACTATATGCTGAAAATAACGTATCGCAGACTTGATAATAATTCAGAGCAAGAAAAAATGGCAATATACCTTTTATTTAATCTCTGCAGTTGGTAACTTACCACAAATTGGTTTTTACAAAGTTACTTATTTTTGAATTGTATTTACACAAATATTTGTACCATCTTATAAGAGAATGACTGCTGGTTTGTCATTTTAATATGTTCTCAGAACACGAGTCCACAGTTGTCACAGCACAACAATACCAACTCACAGTATGATTTTACTGACATCAGTAAAATATCAGACAAACTCAGTTTGACTCAAATCAGCTATAAGCACTATTTTTTTTCCAAACCTAATATTATTATAATGCGATTTTTCATTATTAGTCCAATTCAACTTGTATTGAAGTCAATGAGATTATACTGAGTCCTCTAAGTACTAGATCAGGCTCTACGATGATGCTATAGCTACAACAAAACGAGCCTTGTCAAAAGGGCTAAGATAGAGTACATCAAGCTTATATTGTTAGCAAATTATTAGTTTATTAAAACCTGAGCTTCCAAATACTCATTTACTTTTCATCTGTTTGTTTATTGCATCTCAGATGGTATAATCAAAATAACTGTTCATTTTGATTTTACATGAGTCGTTTCAGCCACTTTCGTTTTCATGGTTTTGTCCACTGGCATAATATTCACAACAGTTTGCCAACATTACTGGAAGATGTTGAACTCCAGTAAAATATATGCCTTATAATTCTGCTTATGTTACAGCAAGGGGAAGACCGATAGTGATCTTAAAAGATTTTACTGTACTTATACAAAATTTCCTGTTTAAGCATTGTATCAGCCTATCAAGACCTCTTTGAAAATTGGTTTTGTAAGATTTTTCTTTCGATTTACTTGTGATTTAGGCAAAATACCATAGCACACAGTTGGCTGTAAATTCTGAATTAGGTTGACTTAATATTATTTGTGATAGTAGTGGAACCACAGTACAGCGAGAGATGATAAGACTGATATAATTGTTTTAATATAACATGCAAAATGTTGCACATGTGGAATAGAAGAATTGAGACCAAAGAGGAATATTACACGTCTGAGAAAATAATGAAAATCCAGCTAAAATTCATGGTCTTTTTAATATCACACATTTTGCTAAAATGCCAAGTGATATTCAGAGTGCTGTGGTGAGTCTTAAATCATATATATTCTGTCTAGTGTAAAAACTGCACATTCAAAAATAATTAAAGCCAATATGTCTAAACTAGAACATACAAACTGATGTACAATCTCATTAAAAATATACTGAGATTTCTGTAGAAAGCATCCCAGTATTCAACAGGAAAAATGTCTGTTTGGGAGTATTATATAGTATTTATCATTATTTTAATGTAATGTTTATCACTAATGTGCCAGCAGAAGCTTTCTTCTCAGAAGGTTAACTCTCTGAAATTAAACAAAAATTAGCGCATGGAAAGTGCTTAATTGTTGTTTGCTTCCTATTTTTAAATGGTGGAGGTGCACAACATTACCAAGATATGCATGTATTTTTAATTAAGATAGTATCATTTGAGGTTGTGATTCCTAAGCCAATTTAATATTTCGAAATGCAATTCTCCTCCTAAATATAAACACACAAGGATCACAGTATTGTTGCACAAATCATTATGCTTTTAACAGCTGTTCATTTATGGTCTCTATCATTTTGGAAACAATAGAAACATGAACAATTGACTTTATGCACAGCAACGTACTCTTCTGCCAGGTATTTTCCCCTAATCAGTCATGTTTGTGTTATGCCTTACCTTCTAATGACCTGCAGATTATTTTTTTTAAATCCTCTGAATGAATTCTAAAGAAGTTTCATTATTATTTTTAAATAAATTACACTACCTACCTAAAAAAAAGTGCCACAGAAATTACAAGAACTCTGAAGCCTGAAATACAAGAATATCTATTTCGCATGGTTTCATTCTAAATCTTCAGATTGACAAAACAGTAGATTTTCAGTGCAGCAGATTACTTTTATTAAACTACATTTCAGATGTATTTCAATCATATTTTATCACCCTTTAAAATTAAATGAAATCAGAAGATTTAGGGTATTAAATGCCATTTAAAAAGATTAGATGATCTTTCTAACTATAGTGTAGTTTTGTTTCTAAGTTTTCTCTTCAGTCTGTCCATACGAGAATATGCCTCTGTCAGCAACAAAAAAATATTTGTTAAGTTTAGATCATACACTGTCATTTACTGGCTACAACATAATTTTGAAATCACTTTTGAATAATAACTTCAATGACATAAATACTGTAGAACTAACCATAGATGATCTAAAAAGGAAGATAATTTTCCCATGTCAGGTCTGGTCTGACGAACCATCAGGCAAATGACAGTGCCATCAGCGATAAACCATTACCAGTGTCTTAAAACATCAGAAAGAAACAAAACTCAAACATGGTGGCAGTGAAATTAGTACAGTTACCCAGAACATATGCAGAGCACTTTTCTGTTACTCCGTGGCAACGCCTTACTTTATCAATTAATCTGAGTACTTCTCCGTTCAGGAAGACTGCCCGGGCTATTGCTAATAAAGCACCGAATTTTAACATTGAATTTTGAAGGACTCTCATTTCTAGACATTTTTCCAAGCTGTAAGGCTGAGGGTGCTGAACACACTTGCTCTTCATACACTTATCCCAGGGTGTTGTCTGCTCTTTTAGCTGGAAGCAAACCTCTAGTAAATTCCTATTTATCTCCTTGCCAATCAAGAGGTGAATGACTGACAGTAGCAGAGCCTTATCTAGGACTCCTGTCTGTGGTGCATTCTGCTAAATGATGTCATCGCTCTAGCAAAAGAAAATAAGCAGATTATTACAGTGACTAGAAGCAAACTAAACATTTGGATTTTTGCATGGACAGATTTACACACTGTCTGTCAGATAAAGCACAGTTTGCCTGCTGCTTACACAACAAGAATGTGCCTGACAGCTTCTTCCCAGCTTTAGTATCTGATTACATAAATAGGCCATTCCCCACCGTTCCTAAAGACTGACAGTCTGTCTTAGTTTAAAGAGCAATTTCTGACTATCAGCCTTTCTGTCTTGCACACGAGGCTGATTATCATCAGGGCACTTCCTGGAGGTCCAATCAGTTGGTTTTTCTCTTGAACTCAGAATGCTACAAAACTTGTAGCCACAAAAATGTTAAAAAAATGAAAAACTCTTCAGGAAAAATTTACCAGTAAGGAACACCAGTAGTAACACCAAACTTGCATCCTCCATCGCAGTGGAAAACTATCTCTAACTTCTTTGAGCATTTACAGAAAGATCTGAGGTGGCTGACATTTTCAAGGAACACACTTACCAAATCTAGGTGAAGAAACCCTGAACAAAACAAAAAAAAAACCCAACGTAAAGACAATGAAGAAAAACAAAACAAAGTGAAACAAAATAATAATAAAAAAGAACACAGAGGTACCCACAAATAACAGCTAACTACTTCCCCCACCACTCTGCATAAAAAGGCACCTTTTTCATGAGTGGGTCTCAGGAATTCATACAGCAGCTCCATTGTCCAAATCTGCAGTTGCACTCCCAAATTAAAACTGAATACTCTCACATAAAGCATCTTCACAACCGTCTGTATGTTTCAGTATTAGCTGTGCAACTGTTAGCCTTTTTTAATAATTCTGCTTTTCCAAATCATACCTCAATAAAACTACGCTTTAAATTAGATGCAGTTTACTGTTGCTGTTTGACTCAAATATTTTTAAGTATAAGCATGTAAAAGACATGCC
>CM036619.1:63826134-63863634 GCA_020746105.1 Trogon surrucura | reverse complement strand
TACAGACTGAAACCTCTTCATGAAAAATTTACAATGCTCCTCTGTGTTTTGGAGTCAGAGGGCAATAGAAGCAAATGGCAGACATAACACCATACTTTAGATTTGCTGGCAGCAGCAGAGGACAGAAAACACTTTTAAGTGTAGCAAAAAAAACCCAACCCTCAGCCGCATTCTTAGTATCTACATTTCCAGCCTTATGAAGATACTAATTGTCCTCTGCAGCAGAAGCACAGTAAATAATGAAATTTTAATTTCAGCTTTCTGGATTGCTTTCTTCTCCTATATAGGTGCATGTTTCACAGAAATTTATAGCTTTAGAGGAAAAAATAAAGGGGCAAACCCATGAAGTTTAATTTGAATTGAGGCCGAGCTCCTTAGATGATGCGTTATGACAAATGCTTTTTGCCAAGGCTGACTGGGTTACTCATGCTGTAGTTCCATATTATTTACATTAATTACATGAAGGCTGCTTTGTTAATGGTACATTCTGGTGTGGGTCGCAGCATGATATGCTAATGATCTAAGAAAAATCTGCATCTCCAATATTTATGATAATTTGGGAGAGGAAACAGGATTGCCTTTATTTCTCTTTCTTCAAGAGAATAAAACAAGCAGTATAGAAACAACTGTATTCATGGGTTGGGGGGAAAAAGTTCTAATCAAGCTGACATTTAGGTGTTACAAATGGAGGAGAATAATTTATTGTTTGGGATCTTGTCAGACCCTCTGACAAACTGATAATATAGCATTTCTCTGGATTTCTTACATTAAGAAGGCTGTATTCAAACTGAACAAAAAGGAATTTTAAGACAAATTAAAACTCAAAATTTCTTCTTGCTTCTTCCTACAACATTTTCTCACATCAGTAGCAAAAATATAGCAATACATTTAATTCAGGCCATGTTCAAGTTTATGAAATGGAAGAATATTACTATACCATTAGATATCACTTGAGGGGGAAAAAGGCTGCTACTGTCTTTCTGTTCATCTTGGGGCCTTATTAAGTCAGATAAAATCCAAGAGAAGATTATAGTTTAACATTGCATTTTGCATCCAAATATCGCAAAAAAATAATATTAAAAATGGCAAGTATTTTGTTGGGTTTCCCCCAAACACACAAGAAACAAGAAAACAAAACCAAAAAAATTAATCTCCTCATAAAGTAAAAGAAAAATAATAGTATATTTTTTTCATCAAGGATGCCTACTGCTTCGGAGTACAAGCTCTAAACTGGGCTACAGAGACTTGTGGAATGCTCCAATGCAACTGAAATTAAACAAAACGCTTACTTCAAGTTGCTTCCCTTTAAATAACTTGCTGCCTTTGTACGTTACTTCAAACAAATGAACTGGAGTGCTAGCTTTCCTCGAAATCAGGCATTATAAGAGCATGAGCTACCTGCGTTTGCTCTGACATGAGACCTTCCCTCTCAGTTATCTTTTTGCAGCCTCAGTGGGAGTATTGCTGCAAGAAGTAAGCTACCTTTGATTTAAAGCACTGACTTATTAATACTTTGAAAAAAACAGTAAGATTATTACCATCTCAGTCGGTTTCACATGATTGTGAATTTTATACTCAGATTATCAAGCACTGGTTTCTACTTGAGTTCAGCTTTACATTTATACTCAGATTATCAAGCACTGGTTTCTACTTGAGTTCAGCTTTATAAACAGCTACGTATCTTTAATTAGAAACCAAGACGATTTTAATAACAGCATTATTTGTCTGAAGTGAAGAACACAAATGCAAGTATATGTGTTTGGCCTCAATTTAGATACTAATTAATCTTGTGGCAGTTGAAATAAACAAAAAACAACATGTGATATTACATGTGATTGACTGTCACGTGCTGATTTTAGTGTGTAGTAGGGCAACAATACTGAAAGTACTTACCATGTAGTTCACAGGCTTCACTTCAAACCTTATAACATCCTATGGCAATGCCATAAATTTCATGAGCTTTGTAACATGGGTGAATACACTTTGAGTTATATGTTCAAGACTCCTGATACCAAATTTTTAATAGAACAAGCTTCATTTTCTGAGAAACTGAGCAATTCTGAATGCTCCATCTGTAACGACCAAATGTCCTTCTTGCCAGCTAAAAGCAGTGGCTGTGGGAGGAATGACTGAATGATTTTTGTCAAGAAATAAGGTATCCGTTTTAGGAAAGTTACAAATGCATGTGCATTAATGTCTTTACACTTGCCTTCTACCACAGTGACCCGAAATTTTCAAGGACAACACCTGAATACAGAATAAGAACTTGGTTGCATTCATCAAGGTTTAAATTGTTTTAAAACCATTGCGATGGTTTTAAACCAGAGCAGCGTAGATTTACATTAGACATCAGGAAGAAGTCCTTTACTACGAGGGCAGTGAAATACTGGAAGAGGTTGCCCAGAGAGGTGGTGGAGGCTCCACCCCTGGTGGCATTCAAGGCTTGATGGGCAACATGATCTAGTTAAAGATGTCCCTGCTCACTGCAGGGGGATTGGACTAGATGACCTTTAAAGGTCCCTTCCAGCCCAACATCTTCTATGATTCTATCATCTTCCAGTTCTCTTTCAATCTTTCTGTGCTTGTAGTAAAAAAGAAGCACGAAGCACCACTTTTAATCACAAAATAATGTAAAGTAGCATCCATAAAGACAAATTTGTGTGTTGCGGCACCACTACCACCTCCACCATAAAGGCTGTTTCAAAGATTAGAGCACCTGATATGCTGTGTCTCTAAAAACTTCCATCTAACTCTTCTGCAAAGAGCTGGCAGTTTCATATTTTGCCCTACTCGATTTCAGAAACAAAGCTTATAAGAAACAACCCGTTCATGTCTGTCACTTAACTGCATCAAAGAGCACAGTTATACATAGCATCTAACCCAAAATCAAGATGCCCAGCTGCTTGAGGACAAAGTCAGCATGCTGACTATGTCTAGTAAGTTAAGGAATAAGCTAACCTACAACAACACCGTTACTTGTAAAAGATGCTTCTGTTTTCCCAGGAAGCCTTCCTCCCCAGTATTGACTGCATCAGGCCCTGCATAACTTGGATAATCTCTAATGTTGACCTCTAAAGCTAACATGGCTATAGTTTAAATAAAGGTTTTATTGTACCACTTCAAGGAAGATTTCTTTCTGTGGAATCACAGCTCAGATAAGAAAACAAAAATGCCAAACCAAAAATAATTTTCAACTGCACACAACGCATAAGCCCAGGTGTTCAGCTGCGTAAGAAACAGCACTTGTACTGCGGTTTCCATTCTTTTACTCATAAAGTTCAAGTCCTTATCTCGATATTCAAAATCCATCAATATATTACCTCTTTTCAACTTTTCACAACAGTGACCCACCATGACAACCGTGTTCCACAAATACAAAATACAACTTTAGAACAAAAGGGCAGCACAACACTGAAGACAACACACTGTATTTTGCAAAGAGACGAAGAACTCGGCAGAACATATTTCCACATGCAAATTCTCAGTATTAGTTTTTCCCTAAGCATTTCTTTGCATATAGATAGACAGGTTACAAAAAGAGAGCAGTAAACAGGCACCCAGAAAACTTGTTCTTTTCTCCCAAAATAACAAAAATAAGCTACTTAAACTATTAAAAGGAGAGGACGTATTTTGGCTTTTCTATTTATGAATACTTTCTTCCTGTGTGTAACCCATGACACACAGAACACAAACCCCCAGGTAGCCAAAACTAAACTAGAGGCAGGAGGTTCTTGCAGAGGGGAGGTAAGTGGTTAGAGACAAGAGGTTATTCTGGCAGAGAAGGCTTGCAAGGTCCTGTCACACTATGCACACGGTATCAATGCTGAATTGTAGGTTCAGGTTTTGTATTCTATTTGTTTAGTTTTATTTCTTCCTCAGGTTATAGGTTCTGTTTGTGAGAGTACAATATTGTCAAATGTTCAGACTGGTGAGAGACAATTATCTGTGACTACTCCAAAAAATGAAGACAGAAAAATCACTTATCTTCATATTGGCCAACCACAGGCCAGAATTTAGACCTAAAACTTTGGAAAATATAAGAATTCTTTTTTTTTTCAAACCACAGAAAGATTAAGTAATTAAAATAGCTAGCTAACGAAACTCAACCCATGAAGTTGCACTGTAACTTTTTTTTATCTTTGATGGATTTTTGACAATAAGGAAGTTACATTGCATCAAGCTATAATAATTGAAATAACAGCATAAGGCATACTATTATTGCTATACAAAGTAACACAAAAATGCATTAATTAAGATTTAAACACTACATCGGAAAAATTAACCTAATGAAAATATCCTGTAAGAAAGTCCTTAAGCAGATCCATTTTTAGCCAAGCTGACCACAAAGTCTGAGTATCTTGTTGGATACTATTTACTCTAAATATAACCAAGAAGATATAATTTTCCGTACAGACTATGCTGACTTAGAAAAAACACAAGTACAGTATCACATAGCATCATCAAAAATAAGCATGTTGAATACAAAACAGGTTTTTATCAAATAAGGCACTATACTGAGAAGCCTGTGAGAAGAACAAATACAAGAAAAGTCAAATATCAGTAAAAATATTGGAAGACTGTTAAGATCACAAGGCTGTGAAGCTTTTGAAGTTGAATGACTAACAGATGTACAAACTACTTTCATATATGTAGCAAATCCCACAATTTTCTGACTCCAGTTGGAAAAAAAAATACTGATAGGGACATGATCCTGTTGTTTTCTACGATAACTAATAGTTGCTTAAGTTAGCTGACCAAAAAAATAATCCATACATCATATTTTTGGGGAACACATGAAAAGTGTTCAAGTCTATCTCAGGTTAAGGCCATTTCTGTAAACAGCCAGAAGTGTAGATGGCTGAAGCAAGCAGGGATTTTCACAGACTTGGTCAAAGGCCAGCAGAGAAGACCAACACAGAAAATAGTCACTAAAAATATACAAAACCAGAAAGTCAGTAGCTCCAGTGGATCTGTAGCAAACACAGCCAGAGGGGCTTCGGCATGTCCTATCCAAACATCCAGTCAAGCCAAAAGTTAACAAGAGGACAGTGCTCAGAGTCACGGGCACATTCTGCATGCTCCACCCAATTTTTGTTCAGATCACAAAGCAAAACCCAGAAGAACAACCGATAAAACTACCAGGCTTTGTACAACATGTTGTTCCTGAAACAAAACCATCCAGGAGAGAAAGTCTGAGCAGTAGCATTGTCACCTGGCTAGCGTGAGAAGCCCTAGCCTGATAAAAGCTTTACTTTTGTCACTGGCAATCACTCTATTAATGCTGTCTTTTAAAATCTATCTAGGGAGACTGACACAAAATCCAAAAAGAGATTAGGAATACAGCTGTCATAACAGTGTGAGTGAATCATGCGAACAAACTCTTTATTTCAAGAAATTGGTTACTGCAACCATGAAGCTGAGCTGGCAAACCTACCCTCATGTCAGTTCTCACAAACGAGCAGGAAAACGTTCCCTGCACACATACCCCTGACCCAAGAGACAAACTGATAAGCCAAATTAAGTATTTTCCAGGGACCAGAGACTCCAGCTAAAACTTCCTGAAATACTCACCTGCTTGGAAGTCCTACTAGAAAGTTTAGCCACAAGTATCTAGAAGCCACCACGTAAGTGAAATACTAATGCAAGAAGAATTCATTACACTGATGACACCAGTATTCCTATTTTGTTAAACTAGTACCAGCAGACTCTTATCTACAAACAAGGCCTGGACTTTATATAATAAACTATTACATTATTAGCAACAAAGCTACAAAAAGCACTCAATGTTTTCAAAATCTCAATATGAAAAAATCCCATTTATGATCAAAAGTATTCATATAATCTCGAATCAAACAAAAAGGCAAAGCTTTGAATTGGTAATAACATTATAGCTATCAGAAGCTCTGATTACAATGGCATAAAGATTCACTGCTGGCCAAATACTAGAGAAATTAGATATCTTCAAAATTATGATTTTTCATATTAGGTTTTGAATTTGTATGAGATAGAGTTAGGTATTTACAAAAGACAACGCTCTGGTAGCAAGTTAAATTTTAGTAAAGTGATTTTGAACTGCTGAACTATCTTTATCTGAAAAGTGAGCAACTACATAATATTTTTTAAACTCATCGTACAATAGTTTGGTTAAACCTGCGTGATCCGTCCCAGGCTATGGCTGGTATACGTGAGTGATAGGAAGGAAATGAAGAGCAGTAGCAGTGTACAGAACAATAGTTCTATACAGAACAGTGTATAGAACAATAGTCAGCATTGAAATGACCTACTTGGACCACAGAAATAAAAGATCTGCCTTTCTAACAGATTATAACTTTAAGTTAACCAGATTCATTATTCCTTGATGACTGCAATGCCACATGTTGATTTACATTTCTGATACTGTCTGAACTATTTTCTGATATTACTGCATTTTGTATAATTTCTTAACTGCTTTAGCTAATACAATTGATGTGATTATAATTATTGTCCAGTCTCTGTATTAGCTAAGAAATGCAGACTCAAAGAAAGCTGAAAAACCTAGGAGAAATCTTTAGCTCAATTAGTTAACCATCGTGTCTTTTATAATGGGCCCACACAGTTCATAACCATTTTTAGAAACATTCACTGATTGCTAGTTAAAGCTAGTACGACAATTATTCACAAGCTGATGGAAGTGGCTGCCCGAATTCAGTGAAGTCTGGGGTTAGCTTAATCAAACAAAGGTTAAGATAAGGGTTTATTTCTTTAGTAATAAAGAATCCTCACCACCCACAACAGCACATATAGAAAATAAATTTTGCTCCCTTGGGTATGAATACCTCCGCTCAATGAACAATGGCTTTTACTCTGCTAATTGGAGAACGGAGAGGTAAAGGTCATGTGTAAAAACAATAGGGGATATAAAAATAATGCAAACTAAGGAAATTACAGCATTTTCCAATTGTCAGCGTGACAGCTACCAGGGAGAAATAAGGACAGCAGATACATGTGCCCCACTGTGCCGGCTGGGTAACAAGACAGTCTGCACTCCAGTATGCTGGCAGTATGTAAACATGTTTCCTTTCTAGGGAAAACGGGGCTATGCCCCAACAAAAGTAATAATATTTTCTAGAATTACGCTGACCTAGAATTTAACTAATCATTTCAGTGGGAGGAAATAGGAAGAGGAAGGAAAGGATGAACTGAAGTGCAACTGTTAGAACCATTCTTCTGTTCTGAGTAAATGAATTTTAGTGTTCTCTTTAGTTCTTGTACTTATTAAAGCACTCCCATGTTTAGCAGTTTGGCTGGGTGAAAAACAGGAGCAGGGGTTTGAGCAGCATTGTGTACCTAACTCGTTTTACACGGATTAGAATAGACAATTTCGAAATATAGTAAAACAGTCAGAAAAAAGTACATGCCAGCAAAGTGTCATCTAACTTTTTGAAAAATCCTTATGTCTATAGTTGCGTCTTTTTCGTAATTTAAATGACAGAAGCAGATGTTTTTCTTAGTAGCTAGGACTCATATTTATTTTTAAATGTTTGTACACAGGTTTCAGACAGCACTAGGAAAAACAACATTTTCAAATGAAATTATACTAAGGAATTTTTAATCAAGTTTTGTTCTTCTTCCTGTTCTTTTTTCCTTGTATCTATTTTAAATAGTTGCCTTGAAAATATACCTCTGAAAAGCTCTAGATTGTGACTTTTTTTCAGACTTGCGAAGGGTTGTCATGTTTCAGCTCTTCTCCCCCTACTTACTTGTCCAGTCTTCAGTGTTCGAAGACATGCACTTAAAGGATAATAAAAGAAGACCACATTATGTGTCAAATTAAATGTTGTTGATACTTGCTTTAAGTGTACATGCACTGACATTCTGTTATGGATCAGCTGCCGGACAATAATACTTGCACATTCCCCGCCTGACAGATTGTTCTGTATTTTGTTTGAGATGCTCTAATGTTTTTGACGACCCATACAAGGCCACACATTTCAGCAAATTTTCCAAATTAATACTGAGACCAGTTTACAATGTTTTCTTCAGTAGCGCTCACTCTTGCTGATTGTGTCCTAAATAATAAACCATGGCCTCAGGCAGTTTTTCTCAGAATGTTTATGATGAGAACTCATTCATCTAAATCTACTGGCCAATGGAATAAAATAAATCAAGAATTTCCAAAAATATAGCAATATTTGTGTTCTCTAGATAATTGATGACTGCAGCTGCACTAATTAAAACCCATGTGAGTTTCATTAATCTTGGTCACTAGGTCCAATTGCTGTACACCACACCCTGATCACTGCGTACTGCCCTTGTGTCACATTCAGGTGAGACTTGACTTTTAGTTATAACCTCACAATATCGCTATTACGTTTCTAAAGTCTGAACTATCCTGTCACGCATATACCTATTGTGCATCTAAGTGACTTAATTCACAACAGGTAAGCTCAATAATAAATTTAAAATGTTACTGAAGACTAAATTATTTTCAGTTAACTGGTTGCCAATATTCTGCTTCCCCGAAGAACACAGTGAGATACGGAGAAGGGGGAAGACTATCTGTAATAAAAAAATCTCTGTTCAGACAAAAATAAAAAAATATTAATTTTTAATGTTAACTACAGTGGCATTTTGTTTGCATACCTACACTTTCCTCTACTGGAAATCAAAACTACATCTTCACTAGAGTATTTCTAGGTAATAGCTGTATCATACATATATTTTTCTGTATCAGAGAACATTTTTATAGCTGTAGATATGCTTTGCTTGTTAAAGAAAAAGAAATGTGTCAAAAACTTGTGGTTCAGATAAATATCTGCAGAAATAGCTATAACTAATGTTAATAACTAAGCTGCCTTGCAGATCATAAATACTAGGAAATATAAATAACTCCTGGAGACAACTGCACAGTCTATATTTGAGGAAAGGCAACATTTGAGTAATCAATCACATGAAGCCAACACTGTCATAAGCTGAGTTTATGAAAATACTTGTAAACATTTATTAAATGTAAATCCCTCTTCAAAACGTGTGTTATCGGAGATCCTCATTTTTTCATGCAATTTGGTGTATGTAACACACAGCAGCTGATGAATATACAAAAACCTTGTTGCAGGAGCTGCTTCCTGTTGGTCTCTCAAAGTGCTGGCAGTGATACAGTTTCTTTCAAACTAAGGTCATACAGAACATGTTCTGGAGAATAAACGACAAAATTTAAAATCCGGCTGTATCATCCTTACCAAACAAAATAATCCTTGCTATTAACACTACTTCTTTCTCAAGATTAAGGAGGACGATCTGCTTTCATTTGCTGATTGAAGGCAGGGAAATAAATAACAACTCGTGTAACTGGGAACAAGTTTTGGACCGTTATATACAGGCTTATTTTTACACCATGACAAAGCTTTTGCCAAAATAACTGAAGTGCAGGCATGCCAATCTAATAAAAGCTGCACTGCAAAACGCTTCCACAGAAAAGCTTCGTGCTGCCCCTTTGGAAGGTTCTTCCAGTGATGTGCAAATCTCTGCAGAGAAACACTGCTGTGTGCTCACACCTGTGCCCTTGGGCACATGTGATTTGGTCCTCTCCAGCTTTCCACTTTGTTTTGGAGCTTGGTGGATCAGCCAGGCTCTGGCCAGACACCGGGGCTCTGGCCACGGCCGTCACTTTTCCTCTCGACAGCCACTCAGCGTACTCAGACCTAACACCTGTGGATCAGTTTCCTATTTACCTGCTTGACAAATTAGCTCCCCCAAAATTTCTCTATGACCTGAAGCTCAGTGGGGATGGGTTTCCAGAATGGGAGATGGCGATGGCACCAGTAGGGCATTATGGATGCCACAGATAACAGCGTTTAAACATCTGAGAAATAACATGGAAATGATGGTACAGAACGGTCAAACAAGTCCACTGTTGAGTGCAATAAACTTACCCCTTCAGTGGGGCCTGATGAACCAGTTGGAACAAAGTCAGCCAAGTACTGACAGACACTGACAGCTTACAAGCATTTGGAAATAGGGAACTTGAGTAAGGTAGGGAATGTGTGGATTCCCTATAAAATAGAGGAGAACTAAGTAAAATTTAAACTGAGTATGAGAGAGGCTCAACCTGCAAGGAGAACTCATGAGGCTCACACGGCCTCTTTGGAACGTCGTCTTTTCCCAAAAGAGAGCTCAACAACCTATACGGAAGGACCTAATTCCAGAACAACGCAGATGAATTATGTTTCTGGGATCAGTTGTAGCCTGGTCTTCCCTCCTATATCCATATATTACTTCCATGCCAAAAACGCAAAGTGCAGGCATCCTTATTACAAAGTAACTACAACTTACATTATGGGCAGGAGGTGTGCTACCCAAAGAAGAGACAAAAGCAAAGTACACGTTTTGAGAGCTGGTGTAATGGCAACATCAAGCTCTTCCCTACTTTTTCTGGTGAAACAGTTTAACCAAGTATCTTCTTAATGAAAGCAGCATTCTTATTTATACAGGGATTTCATTACCCTTTTAAGAGAACAGAAAATCACATAGAAAGAAAATATAAAATAAAAAAAAACCCCAAAGATATTTTCAGCAAATGTATGCATTGTAAAATGCAATAATAATAAAATTGATCATCTTTGTCACAGGATCTTCCCCCCATCCTCTTTTTAAGCATGGCCATCTTATTCTGTTGCTGATGATAAAATCATAGATGACATTTTGGAACACTGCGATAAGCAGATGTTGTAATATGGCTTAGTGCCAGCTTTGGTCAGAAAGTGTAGGTGAAAAAAATTCACATACTGCAATGGTTCAAGGCCTGGTTGAGCAAGTTGTTCTTAAGCAGTGGCAGACTTCCCAGGAAGCACCAACCAAATATGTTCTGATGAGAGTTTTTTGAATGGCCTTAACAGATTTTTCTGTCTTCCAATTTTGGTCCTTGATGGGCTGTGTTAATATATCATGAGTCAAAGCCTGATTTGCTTTTGAAAGGGAAAAAAACTCAACAAACCAAAATCTTGATCAAAGAGGATGCATGACTCGCTCTGCAATAGGAACACACTAATTTTCTGAATTCTGTAACTCATAAATAGTTGAATTTATTTCAGTCAAACAGTGAACAGAGACCAAGCCTGGAATATTTCAGTACACAAATGAAAGTATTTGAAATGCTATGAATGAATGAGAGAGGCACAACTGAAATTATTGTATAAGCTTTACAGTAGCAGTCTCCCCGCTATTTTTTTTAATTAACTATTAACAAAAAATGATACTCAACTCTCATATTCAGTTTAAATTTTACTTAGTTCTCCTCTATTTTATAGAAAATCCACACATTCCCAACCTTACTCAAGTTCCCTATTTCCAAATGCTTATAAGCTGTCAGTGTCTGTCAGTACTTGGCAGGCTGACTTTCTTCCAACTGTCCATTTCTAAATGAATATTTCCCTTCCATTTATCAAACACATTGTGGTAATAAATGTCTCTTCTTCACTGAGCATAACTTCTCTTACCCAGAAATGAACAATAGTAGGAAGGGAGGTTTTCAACAGTGCTTTCTGAATAAACTGTACTTAGTGCATGTCTAGATGCATCTAAAGCTGAGTTATAATTTGACTTTACTTTGTCAATGACATGGCACCGCAAATGTTAGTAAAAAAAAATTTTGACTTCATTGCATTTCAAGAGTCTCATGAACATTGAGTATTTCTGATACCTGCATTTCAGACTAATTTTCCATATGTCTATTCACTCACGTTTTCTTAAGAAAACTTCATTTTCCACCCTGCCCATATTTTTTCTTATCTCTGGGTCACTTCATATTTTTACTTTACCCATTCATGACTGCAAAGACTACAAATCTAGTCTCCTCAGATTCATCCTCTGTTCACTGGTTTTAATTTCCATTACATCCAGTGCCTATAAATTTGTCTCATAAACAGCCTACCTAATTTTACTAAGTTCAGTTCACCTGTGAGCACATTTTTTTCCATTCTGATTATTGTTATCACATTAAGTATTGTCTCTTGCTGTCAATCCTCATCTATTTTCTTTTCCGTGACTTCAACAGCATAATTCCACTGGCTCAACAGCACATAACTTATTTTCCTGAACTACTCCTGATGAATGTTTTTAGACTTGTTTTTTAAGACATCAACTCTTTTCCTCCTTAAGCCCCAAATGGCAAAATCATATTTTAGGGAAATTGCTACAGAAACAATGGACTGCAGCGCTGGGTCACTTGCATGGATGTGCTTGAAACTGTAGGTAGCAGGCACTCCACTTTCATTGCAATTGCCATGGGGCACATTGCAATGACTGCAGCAAACTTTCAAGGATTTTTCTTGTGTCAAGATCTGTCACAGGCACTGCACAATCCACTTCTGAAATTATATTTTGTTCCCACTGCTTCTACAGGTAGGATGTTCCAAAACCTCATTCCTCTGAAATCTTTCTTCCATTTTGATTCTCCTTCTCCATGGCCATTTTTTTCCAACTTATCTATCTGCTAAGAGTAAAACCAAAACAGGTCGTCTTCAGTGAGATTACTGTAACCTCTTCTCTCAGGAGAAAATCTGTTCACAGCTTCTGCTTCACCTAGGACTGGTATGCACCACCCTATATGGATGGATGTCTCACTCAGGCAAACTTCAATGTTATTAGTATCTCCACATCCCTTTGCTGCAAATACTTAGAATCATAAAATCATAGAATCATCAAGGTTGGAAAAGATCTCTAAGATTATCAAGTCCAATACTACCATGACTACTAAAGTAGATCCTGAAGTGCCACATCTACATGTTTTTTGAACACCCCCAGGGATGGCGACTCCACCACTTCCCTGGACAGGCTGTTCCAACGCCTCACCACTTCTTTAAGTAAACAATTTTTTCTTAATATTCAATCTAAACATCCCCTGGTTCAACTTGAACCCATTTCCTCTCATCCTATCACTAGTAATCTGGGAGAAGAGACCAACACCGACCTCACTAAAAACTCCTTTCAGGTAGTTGTAGAGAGCAATGAGGTCTCCCCTCAGCCTCCTCCAGACTAAACAATCCTAGTTCCCTCAGCTGCTCCTCATAAGACTTGTTCTCCAGACCTCTCACCAGCTTCACTGCTCTTTGCTGGATCTGCTCCAGCACTTCAATGTTTTTCTTGCAGTGAGGGGCCCAAAACTGAACACAGTACTCAAGGTGTGGCTTCACCAGTGCTGAGTACAGAGGCATCATCACTTCCGTACTCCTGCTGGCCACGTTATTCCCGATCCAGGCCAGGATTTTGTTGGCCTTCCTGGCCACCTGGGCTCACTGCTGCTCATGTTCAGCTGGCTGTCCACCATCACCCCCAGAATCTTTTCTTCCGGGCAGCTATCCAGCCACTTCTCCCCAAGCCTGTAGTTGTCAGCACTGCCTGAGGTGGTTCACCCTAAAAATGCCATTATCCATTTTGTCACACCTGGAGATCATATGAGGCTTTTAATCTGGTGATCAAATAAAATAATCAAATCATTTAACATTTACTTCCAATTAATCATTTTACACTTACTTCCAATGAATAAGCCTTTGATTTTAGAGTGAAAACATTATCAATTACTATTTGTGTGATCTTGCAGTTCTTACCAGATGTCATCCCATTACCATTATTTCTACTGCAAAAGCCATTTGACTTTCACCATTTGATAATTGCGTTTATATTTTACAATACCCCTATAGTTCATGTTACCAACAAACTCCCAAGGACCATTCTTGAAATTTACTGAAAACAATAAGTAAAATTGGTACCAAGATCACTGTGAAACTTCACCTCTAACTTTTGACTCATTAGTTCTTTTTAAAAATAACCTTTTGTTATTAAGCCCTTTAACTAATGCATTAACACCTCGGAGTTCTTGTACTAAGCTCTGTAAATGAACCAGTTCTCAAGTGGCACTTCATTTGATGTTTATTTGAAATCCAATCATACAAATTTCCTTTTGCAAGAGAAGGGGTTATCAAGCAAGTTCACTAAAGACAGGTATCAAGTTGGAGTGAAAGATCTGCCTTTGGTAAGCCCACACTGAATATTTATCATATTGCTGTACTTCGATATCTTTGAGCTATTCTTTCTCTGGTATTTGTACTGAATGTCTGTACACAGTTTAGACTGTATAGTCACTAATCTCTTCCCTCAATCTTCTTAAACATTGGTACAGACAACACTATTTGTATCCAGTCCCCTGGAAGGAGGGTGGGAGAATTCAGCCACTTATGCCTCGCTCCCTGTGCGTACAGGGCGCGGATGCAGTGTGGCCAGACGGGGCGTCAGTGTCAGTGCTCTTGTACTCCACACCCAAGTGGCTACTTCACCACCATGGAAACACAACTATCAGTAAGGAAGACGACTAACACAGCTGGTCCCTCAGCAAAAATCCTCAGCTCTCAGAGGAGTGGTAGGAAATAACAGTTGAAAGCACTATTGATTCTCTCTATATAATAAATCATATATATATTCATTATGCACCAGCAAAGGAATGTCCTCATTGCTTGCTGGTGAGAAAGGTAAATATTTTAGCACAACACTAAAGAGCAAAAAAATGCAGAAAAACCTCTCAGTCTTGAATCCCACTAGGGAAGAACTTTTGGTACGCTATATGATATCTGAAGACCCATTGGGCTCTACACAGCCAGAGCATCTGCTTTTCTTACATTTTCCTCTCGTCACTTTAACAGGTAGGAATAGAATTTAAATGTCAATTACTGCTAAAATTATAAGCTACTTCAGACTGGAGTTCCTGATGCACGCAGATTGGGTATAAGTCAAGAAGAAATACCCCTTGTCCACAACACAGCTGCTTGACTGGGCTAGAAAATAATGTTTCTCCCCTAATTCCCAATTTCATTTAAAACTGTGGTTATAAATCACTGCCAATGGTTGGACTGACTGAAATTCTAATGCTATACTAACTTCTGTTGCATAAACACCACGAAAAAAAAGTATTTCAGAGTAAATCAGTAAATCCCTCAACTCATTCCGCTGTCCCTACATACTGATACTTTAGAGTGCATATTACTGCTACATGGAATATATTTCCATAAACAGTGAAATCAGGAGAAAGAGTTAGAAATGCAGCTTTGTGATTAAATTATGCTTACTTCCATCAGAGCAGAACCAAGAAATTATGGCAAAAGAAGTTTTCAAAAATCTTCATTCTTTATGATCATGTTTATCAGACTTTGTATAACGCTGCAAAAAATATATTTTTTTCATGTAAACAAGACAGTACCTGAAGATCAAATCAAAGTAATGATTTCAGAAACCAAACCCACTAGGATATATCATAATAATGGACTACACTGTTTTCTTCAATCTTTTATAGTTTCCTACTCTGCAATTCCTGCTCAAAGAAGTCACACCTTAATGTTGACTGCAAACTCACATTTTATTTCTGGGCTGAGACCAAATGCGCCCACTCCTAATTCAGTCAAGTTGTATATCTCTGCAACGAAGACTGAAATAAAAGAACCAAACTACTTAGTCCAGCTGGATTAATTTACTCAGACTGAAGTAATTAATCAGATCAGATTAACACTGTGGTACTGTGATATTGGATTCATAAAAATTAAGATATCCTGATATCTAAATGGATGTTATGTAGCATGAATTTGATGACGAGCACATGGGAAGGGCACAAAGAGCCGAATTATCTTTACCCCAAGGTTCATACACCAGGTTAATCATTTCTATGCATTTACCGTTACAATTTATTGTAACTGCCAACACGGTTAAAATATTAAGAAAATGTTTTTTAAAATGAAAATAACTCATTCTGGAATTGCAGCTTCATACACATTAAGGGTTCACCCGTGGTTTCTAAAAGACAAAGAGTCTAGCTAGGCTCTTCCTTCAGACTGAGCTCCTAAAAATCCTTTCAAGAGCTCAGGAACAAGCTGGACACCTAAAGAAAGGCAGCGAGTTCTGTAAAATGCAGGTGCTGCACCGAGCAAAGGGGAGAAGAAATTGGGGCACTGCCCTGCCTCTGCCTTGGCTCTTGACTCTGACCCTCGTTCTGAGTACTGCAAATGCTCCCTTGCTGCACTCACGCCAAAAAAAAAAGTATTATGCTACCAGTTCCACAAAGGTTATCCACAATCTGAGCCCAAGGAATTCATTCTCGCCACTGAGAAAAATGCAACTCCCATTTAGTGTAATGGAAAACACACATGTGCATCAGGACACTTTAAGGCCCTTAAGGAATTGTATCTCCCCTTTACACACACATGTAATTTTCATTAATACCAATTAAAAGAAAATCAATTCAATAAAATTATGTTCAGTTTCCGTAACACAGAATCCCATGCAAAACAACAGTAACCAGCAGAGAGTTTTCTTTTCTTTTTTTTTTTTAATTTAAGCCAGATTTAAATAATCATTTGAATTGACATTTTTAATAAAAAGTAATTGTTTTACTGAAAGCAACAGCAGCTAAAATGGAAATTTCAGGCTGCAATCCAATCAGTGTAAATTGTTCAGGAAGAAGGAAAAAACTTAAAAATTTAAAACAAATATTTCATTATATTTTCCTTTTGGGGCTCAGATCCTGCAGGCAGAATGAAGAACACAGGATATGGACAGAGCAGAGGGAACCTTCTGCCATTTACATATCTAATATATATTACACTTGCTATCAACTTTGTCCAGCCTTAAGTACTATCTACATTCAAATGATCATATTCCTTCCATGTTATTCTAAATAAAAAGAAAACTTAAATAGAAGTGCAGTGTATATTTCATATTAGATCACAATTACTTAATTTTTAATATGCTACTAAAAGCATGAGAATGAAATTTGCGAGTAGTTCTACAACTTTTTGGTAAGTTGGGGGTAAATAGCTTTATAGAACTGATTCTAAGCACTGGATTATTTTAACAGACTGAATTTGAAAACAGCATGCATGAGCTCAGGCTTTTGCTACCACCTTCATGCATAAAGCACAACATAAATGAAAGAAGTGACTGTATAAGAATTGTTTTCAAGTAATTTCTGTGCTTTGCTGATTCCACTGTGAACTTACGGTAGGCTGGTCCCTGGTGCGCTCAGGAAGAGCCTTTGCACCAACACTGGACCTGAGCAGCAGGTCCCGGGGGGACCCTTTTTACCCCAGCTGTAACAAAGAAATCCCTTTGCGAGTGGCTATGCCGGCTCCGAAACCACAGCGCAACATAACAGAGCCTACAAGAGTCAGGCCCAGTTTTCACCCAGTGGAAGATAACGTAAACCAAAAAATTAGGAAAGGAGACCTGGGCTATGTGTCACGCACAAATACACATATTGGCACTGCAGGACAAGTTCTGTGAGAAGTGTCCTGAAAATAAGTTCCTAAAATGATTATAAAACCAGTAAAAGTAACTTTTAAATGGAAAACCAAACAAAACTGCACAGTTATTTTCCTATTCCTGCTCACAATAAGCATACGTACTGTACTTGAAGGGTAAATGCAACTATTTAAATATTTATCAAGTAAATACATGTGCTGGGGGGGGTTGGTTTATGCCTGATTTTGAGAACAAATAAGTTTTAAAAGGTAAATCTAGTGCAATGCAATAAAACCGCAAAGTATGTTCTGACCTTCTACTCTTCCCTGCAACACTTATATGCACATATATACACACTTTAATAATACATATCCCAGTGGAGTACAACCGACCCCAGTAAATCCTGCTGTTTCCCCAAGTGTGGAATTAAAAGCTTCATGACCAGAGTGAGAGAACACATTTGTTTCCATTCTTGTGATATCATTTTCCCCCCTTAGACTAGTGTCACTACTGAAGCACATGTTATTTCACATAGTTGACTCAATTGTATATGTTGAAAAATGTACAGACATTGAAATCAAATCTATTTATTTTTAAAAAGGCTTGTATTTTTTTTCCCTGAAATAAGCTAGTAAAACATTTTAGAAGGAACAACAGACATTTGAAAGTGATAGTGCCAATACCACACGCATTCACTAAAAACAAACCAAACAAATGCTGTTTTGTAGATACAAAAAAAAATAACCTAGCTACGAAGGCAAGGAAAATTGCAAGATTAAAGGCATATAACTTTGTAACCTACATTTTTGCTTAAAAAATAACAGAAGCAGAATATATTTTATTATTCTGAAGATACCTTATCTATCTAATCTACTTTGTTTAGAGAATAGAAAATTTAGAAAACTATAGCATGTCGAAATATACAAAAACCTTACAATGTATGTGCTCTTCTGTTTGTAGCATTGAAGACAATCTGAATAAGAGCAAAATTCAGCCATCTACATGCTCTCTCTCTATATATATACATGTATATACATGTACATATACATGCTGTCCCTATTCTATATGTAAGAAGCGCAACACTGAACTTCTGACATCAATAGTCAAACAGCAAATTATGATGACTTGACAAAACAACGTTGTGGTTCCTTTGGTCTCTGGTCTTCAGTTACCTACTCCTGCCTCACTAGCCTGCTGCTACCTTGGACCAATTGTTTTTCCCACTTTCTTGTAGCTAAAATTTTGAACTGCCCAAGTCAATTATAATCTTTACTCATCATCTTCCTGCAAAATAAAAAAAAAATAAAAAATCCATGGGGCCTCTGCAGGTATGATAAGATAATGTCTATCTTAAATCTTTACCATCAAAGATCATGCCTGACTTTGTCCATACACTCCCAAATTAACATTGCCATCATCATGCTCAGAACTCAGATAAAACCTTGTGGTGAAGCCTATGTTGTGTGCAGCAAGGCAACAGCAACAGAAGAAAAAAGAAAACATAAGCCATGTTTACTCTGCTTCCACTTAAAAGAGGATCCTCCAGCTGTGGATCAACACATTCAAAACCAAATCGGCAACTGATAGAGGTGAGAAAAAGCTGCAACTTGATTCTTTTGTATACTTTCTAGTTGAAGGAAACTAAACTTTCCCAGAAAACCCTTATCCTGGCTTCTTTCTCCATGCTATTGCTTTGTTCCATTTGCTCATGCACTGTTAAGCAGAATAAGGAATTAAGACTTAATGCTTTTTGAAGGTGACAGTGCCAAGAGATCTGCAAGCAGACCTGACTGAGAAGACCCAAGCCTCTCAGCTGAAGAAAGCTTCTCTTTGGCAGGTCTGAGCATCCACCAGTTGTGCAGAGACATGCTTCTCTACCACAGTAGCTCGTGGTCACAGGCTTCTGGGATTTCACCACAAACATACTTTACTTTATAGTACAGATTATTTCCAGAACCTGCAAGAAGTCCTAATAACTTCCCTCAGAAAACCAGACGAAGTGGTGGGACTTCAGAAGAAAAATTCCCTTCACCTCAGGACCTCGGGCATCTCCAGGCTGACGCCATCTGAGACACCGGTTCTGAAGCTGGTCAGAGAATCACACGCGGGAACGCTTCTGGAACTCCAAAAGGCTTCGTGTCCGTGCTGTGTTGTTTGTTGTACAGCACCCATCAGCGCTTGCCTCGTAGTCTATCACACATCATGACAGGGCTTCACTCAGAAAAACAGTCTCAGCAGCATCTTGCTATATGAGGAGCAATTAAATCATCCTTTCCAGGCCTACTAAAGACTTTTGCTTAGCATCAAAGGCTTGAAATGCAAATTCAGTAATCCAAAGTAACTTGATTTTCCGTAGCTAATTTAAATTTGAAATATTTCAGTGTTAGGACCAGCTCTAAGAGCCTAGAGGTTAAAAACCCCAAAACAAAAAACATCCACCACTAACCAAGTCCCCCTCCCCCCAACCTCTAGTCAAATTCATTCAGTAGAGGACTAAGAAACATCTCTAGTACTGAAAGGATGAAGCAGTTGCACCCTCTCAGATCTAGCAAGAAAGGACCAGCCTACTGAGGTCATCTTTTCCATAACAGCCAAACCCAAGAATATTTCAAGACTGTCAAAGCTGCTTCCTCTACTCCTTTATTTGAACCATCAAGGGAGAAACCACAGCTGGCACAGAGCTGAAGACAGTCATTGGCTCCTTAGAAAAAACGTTCAATTTTTAAACATGGCAATAAGCAAAACTGAAGATGTGGTTCTCATATACCTCAACGGGTTATAGAATTTTTGCTGTTATATGTCAGGAGATCAAAGCTGTTTATCTCAGAGCAATCTACTTCCTAAACAGCAAAAAAAACCCCAAACACATGTATAAAACACTGGATGGAGGCAGAGTGCCCACAGATGAACGGCACCTAGCTAATGGGATATGTTCCGCAGGAATTACATCAATACTAATAAAAGTTATAATCTATCTCAACAAAAACGCAAGAAAAGCAACATCGAAACCCACACAAATCAAAGAAATGAGAATGAGAAAACACATTTTTGTTGCTACAGAAGCATCCATATCATCAACACCTAGCATTTAGGAATAGCTCTTTTTAATATAAATAATAAAACCCCACATATATCTTCATTCCTGTAAGAACAGCAAATATTACTGGGATTGACAATGGAATTACAAAATGGGACACTGAACTGACGGGCCAGATCCACTCCACAATTACATCTTTGTATGCTTCTCCCAGAAGTAAAAAAACTTTTAATCTGTAGCTTCATCCATCCCGATTCATGCTAGAAAATAGCCTAATACATACATTTAGTAAACACAAAAAAAAACTTATTTAGATGAAAAAGAAAGACAACAGCTTCATATTTTTGAATAAAGGAGATGACCTCAAGCAATATCTTCCACTTACAGTACTTGAAATCAGAGACGTTTGAAGTCTACTCTGTAAAAGACGCACACAAAGAAAAATTGAACCTTTCGTGCATTCCACTTACAATTCCTCAACTCTCAGAGATCTAAAAAGATTTATCATACTAAATTCCCTGTAGATGATAGGCAGCCAAACATTTAAATGTGACATCCAGAAAGGTAATTTGTCCTTATAAGGACAGTCCACATCCCTAAGCGTTCAAGCTGTCATCTTATACTTTTAAACACTTAGGGTTTTTGGATGAGCAGTGATAATTTTTAACAAAGCAGAGAGGTCTCAATTTGCAAATTGAGTAACTCATCGAATAAGAAAGTTGGATTTGTAATAGAGTCTGACAGATGTCTGCACCATGACATGACAGTGACAAAGTGCCTCTGAAATTTTCTCTTCAAAGATGAAGTTTCAGCTTGCCTCCTTTCACCTCCAGGAATCCAAATAATATTTTTTGATTATACAGGTGAAAAGAAATTTGGTTTCAGATACTATCCATTTGCATCCAGTAAATAAGTAATGATTACAATACCATGCTCTGATCATGGGAAGCTCCAGCAATAATAATAATGCAGAACAATACTTGAGAGTCCCTGGTGGTACAGGAAGACGGCAGATAAAAAAAACAACCCTATCCAAAACAGCTGTGGAGGAAGCTATTTTCTTGAGCACAAAATTAATTTCTGAATTTTAAAATAATATGTTCCTGTCTTGTTACAAACCACATTTGCAGGTTTCCTTGAATTTCAACCTAACATGTGTATGGCTTAATAGAAAATTTATGTTAATTGTATTCAAATGTATCAACGTGAACTGAGAGTTCAGAAGTTATACAACAGGAATTTTTCTCAGCGAGCCTGTCCAAATAGGTTAATACTCTGCTAACAAGCACTGTGGTCAAAGAAAGTTGTCACCAGTTTGATTTTATAGTGCTTCCACATGCAGGAATCACTCAAGATACTTAAAAACTTCCAATACACTACTGGAACAGGATATTTATGGCCCCCTGTAATGGACAACAATGATGGGGGTGAGGGGGAAAGGTCAATCATCTCCCAGTCACGGTAGAAATGTGCTACTGCTACTAGAGCAATCACTGGGTTTAAGAGACAGTCACAAGCGAAGAACTGCTTCACAGCAGATGGTTGTGCCCCTGGGCCCGAGCAGCACAGCAGGAGAGACAAACTCTAACCCTATAACCACTGTGAGCCTCGATGTTTTTCAAGATTGAGCACATTTCCAGAAGACATGCATTTTGATAGGGGTTAGCAGGCGAGAGCTAGGGGTGAGAATGCCTCAGCCCATTAGTTCTTCTTCCTAAAGGTAGGCTGCGGTCATGGTAGGAATCTGAACTCAAATACCACTCCAAAAAGCCCAGCCCTAGCACAGCGTCGATTCTTTCATATGGGAAAAGCGGATTTCTTTAATCCTTCAAAATTAAAGGATCAGAAGAAATAATAGTGGCTCAAATTGTTTCATATGAAAAGTACTCACAAGGATTGGTCACATCATATACACTACTAACACCTAGCAAAATGACCATTTTTCAGACAAGGGTGCGCAATCCCTCTGCAGCTCTGTGTTTTAAGCTGCAGTCTAACGAATGACATAAATACTGCTGTCTCTCACACTCCCTGTAAGTGGCGAGGTACCTCCATAACCATTGGATAGGACTGCAGACCTCAGTCAATGGCATTCATTCTTCTTCAGGGACACATGGTGGGAAAGAATTATTAGAAAATGGCAAAATAATCTTCAGAAGTTTTCACTATCTTCTTAGGGCACAGCTTTCTTGATTGTACATAGATTTACACAACTTATGAGTAACTGATATAACTAGCAATTGATATGACCAACTGTTCATTTTAGTAAATGATGAGGCTAGATCTTCTGTATCATTTCATTAAATGAACTGTATTCTTGCTAGCCTAGATTCTCACTAAATAACATTAAGAAATTAAATCATGTGATTTCTGCCTTTCTCCCACCCTGTCTTGAAACAGACTTACACCTTTACAAAGGACCTAAAAAGCATTTAGAACCAACAATGCTCAAGAAGTGTAAGAGCAAACATAAGCAATGACAGGAATTAAGAGATGTTTTCCATATGATATTCACATGATATGTAAATCAAGGGATCAAAACTCAGTAAAATGGAGAGAGAGTGAATTTAAGTATAGAAGCACTTTAGTCTTCAACATCTCCAAAAAGGTCAGTAAAATTCTCTAGGATTATACGAAGACTAAGCAACTAAGCTAAGAAACTTACATGAAGATCATTCATGCTATGTAAATTCATCCATCTTAAACTCTCTGGCTGTAAATAACCTACAACCTACAGACAGAAACCGTTACTCTGTGCCTCTTGAGATGATGAGTTACTTCATCTTCCACTGCGGGAATTTTCCCTGTTCCAGGTGCAGCAGAAGGCATTTGCTACCTGGAAGAACTGTCAATCTCATACATCCATTTAATGTATCTGTTACTGCAGAACTGGATGCACTGATGAAGAAAACAGGTGAAACTGTGTGTGCTGCAGGAGACCTAAACACATCAGCATGTAACATGAAGACTGGTTCAGTTCACAGCCATGTAATTGCTTTGCCAATACACCAGGAGTTAAAATAGTTGAAGAAATTTGTCTAGAGACATGCTGAGCATCTCAGTTAATTTTCAACCCACTCAGAAATCTCCTTTAAGGCACTGAAAATTCAGCCACACACGGAAGAGACTAAAGTGGTTGCACAGCCATGAATAGGATATCAATGTAATCAGAAAACCAGGATCCCCACAATCATTAATGCTTTTCCAGTAGAGTTGGAAAAGAAAAAAAAACAAAACCACACCACACAAAAAAAAGCTGCTAATGCCTTTTTCCAGGAAGATGATGTTTCCACAGCTTTTCTTGGCCACGTGTCAATATCAGACAGATGAGTGGAAATTCACCAGCTCCCCCATCTCTCAACATGACTCCCAAGAACAAGTCTCAACAGGCTATGGCCAGCCTCGCCACGGAAATGCGATGTTACAGCTGTGCAATGTTTTTTAACCTGTATTAGGGGTAATTGCTATGTCCTGCTACTGGGGAAGTCTGTATATTGGAGCTGTACTCATGCTATTGGGCATCTGATAAATTGGAAGTCTCCATAAACTGTCATGACTCAGATTTTCCATCCATCCACCCATAATGTTTTTTTTTTGGCTATAGAAATTATTTTCAAGCTCTGAACTGGATATTCGTGTCTAAATTTAATTTTATAATCAAAGAATAATACAGCAACCTTTCTTAATTTTTTAGAAGAATTCAAGCATGATCTCAGAATTTCATACAAAATGACTAGATGAAGAAAACACTCCTGAATCCTGCACACAGACAAAAACAAGGCACAAATGCCAAATTTTACATTAAAAGGCAAACTGTAATTTTGCCTTAGAACCCACAAATAAATACACTTCACACAGCTTCTTATTTGAGGATAAAGACTACACAAATCCCTCAGTCCAAGCACCAATTCCTTTTGTTAGCAATAAAGGGAGCAGCTCAGTTCCACATAAAGTGGTTTCTTCTCCTTTCTCAACGTTCAAGGTACTCTGTACCGCTTTTCAGGGCTAAAAAGAAAAATTCTGGTACAAAAGGCTTGGAAGCCATGTAGGTTGTAAAGATACTCCACACATACAGCTCACCACCCTAGTGGTGCTCCCAGCATGATGAAAGCCTATTTCCTCACATCACCTATCTGGCCTTTACAAGGCATCATTTTCTCTCAAACCCTTCTACTGTACAAAGTCAGTCCCCATCCAGGGAAGGATGGGGTCTGCTGCCCTTGGATCCTGAAAACAAACAAATAAGGCCCAGATGAGTCAAAGAAAAACAGCTATCTAGCTGTTAATTAAATTGAGCACATTAAATACCACTTGATGTAGGTCTGTCCTTCAGAGAAGGAAATGAGCTGAGATGATTCACCTGGTATGAAATCAAAAGCTCCTTCTAACAGGCCAACTCAATGCACACAGCAGCCTTTGCACTGCAAGGTCAAATACCCCAAAGGAAAGAAAATTATCTCCTCAGGGTGTGCATGCAATGCCTGCCCACAGAACCTTAATCATGCTCCCTTGTATGCCTGTCTTGTTAAAACTACATTCCCAAGCAGTTTCCATTGTCTTATTTACTCTTTTTAACATTTTCTTTTCAACCTGTTTCTACTATTGAATATTCTTATTTTGCGTATTTTCAGATGTTTGTATTTACATACTTCCAGAGCACCTGATTTTCTCTCTTGCCCATATTTCCAAAGTCTTTCTGTCCTTCTGTATTATAACCTCCTCTGTATTTGTTGAACATCCTAATTTTATGACCATCTGTGAATGCAATTAATGTAGCATTCAATCTCTCTACTAGACCCCTAGTAAATACATTACATTTACTTGGACTGCAGATCCTAGATGCATCTAGCTCCACATTCCTTAAAATCAGTGTTTTACTACTACACTCTTCGCTGTCCCTACAACTACTTTTTAATGCAATCAACAAGTTTCACAGGGAGTAACATTAATAAAATTTTGTGAGGTATAGCACTAAATTCTTTCTTAAACGTTTACATTACATAAAACATTACCCCACTGAAATCTTAAAGAAAAAGTTTTCTCGCATTACCTAGTTTACTGTTTATAGCTCTTTACCCTTATAACTATTGTTTCAGTATTCGTCCCTTTACTCTTCTGTACTAAGATATGAAGTTACATGAGGACAGTTCTTCCACACACACTTCCTGTTCAGTTGACTGATAAAGACTGAACTTATCTTGGAGGTTTCAAAAGAAAATGCAGGATCAACAGCCAGAGAGAAGCAGAAGTGTCTCTCTCAACAGAGCTGATGCTCTGAATAGAACGTAAGAGGAAAGAAATAATGCAGCTGATCATAAGAAAATACTAGGATACCAGATAACATTAATTCATTTTGTTCAAGGACAGTTGTGAGAAGGGCAGAATGAGGGTGCAAAGTGATATGCATATCAAGGGAACTCCTCCCAGTGTCTGTACCTCTCCTTCTTAACAACTTCTTCAGTTTTTCTGGTCAGCTACCACACAGAATATCAGCTAGTTGCTCCTTGGCCCCACACAGTATCCACACAACTGTTCTTTTACACAGATTTATATGATAGCTAACATCATATAATTTGTTATAATTTCTACTCCTCTGCTTTCTTCCACAGAGTATCTTCCTTGTATCTCCTTACGTCAGACTTCCAGAGGGAATGCAGAAGGTGAAGGAGCAAAGTTCTAGCACATAAGTCATAGAACGGTTGGAAAAGATTTTTAAGATCATCATCATCAAGTCCAACCATCAACCTAACGTTGCCAAGCCTATCACTAAACCATATCCCTAAGCACCTCATCTACACATCTTTAAATACCTCCAAGGATGGTCAGGTGGGAACAGCACAGCCCTTGGGTGATGTTGCTGAGTGCATCACAGGAAAATAAAACCCATTCCTCTGACTACGTCTGTTTTCTGAAAAGAAAGTCAGTGCAAAGCAGAGTCACCTACCATTCCTAACACATGGAGTCAACTCTGTGGCACCCTAGCTAAGCTAGGATGTGAAGGAAGGTCTCTGAGGACAGAACAACATTGGGAGAAATGTCTGATAACCATTGCCTGAGCAACAGACCTAAGCTATACATAAACAAGGTGAATGGACACTGGAACATACCATCCAGAATCTCTAAAGCCAGCAGCATGACTCTTCAAACAAATCATTATTATGAATATATAAAATGAAACATACAGAGGTATATAACTTAAATTACTACATTGTTAGCAAAGTCATTCTGATAGGAAGTCACCAGGATAACTACCTTTTCTCTGCCAAATTTCAAATCCCTGTCTAAAATTATGTGATATGTTCTCAATAAATTTGAAATTCCTAAACCTTACAAAACATCGTAGTTTTAGCATATGTGGTTGTGAGGTGGAATAAGTATCATGGAAGCTACAGAACTGTCACTTTGGAAGATACTTTGACAAATAAGTTAGACAAGCATCTACCAAAAGTATCTTAGAAACTAAGTTCAAACTCTTACTCAGTTACTGCTGGTGACCTACTTCAGGTTTCACTTCTCAGCCCTGATTCAAACTTCAGTAGATGAAGTTTACTCAGGTTATGATCCTGTGTGCACATACTATTATTTCAGTCAGACTGTAACCATGTATTTGCAAACAATACTCATGTTTGTATATAATTTATGATTAGAAGAACGGACTAGATGATCTCTAGTATTTTCTTCAAGGCCTATCTTCTAAAACACTATGATAGCGGTTCATTTTAGAAAACAGTTGAACCAACTATTTCAAAACTTTTTGCAAAGTTCAGTTCATCACAAAGGCCATCTATAATCACTGTTCTGAGGTATCAGGAATGGAATGTGTTTTCTGGCATTTTTTCCATTTATTTATAATGTCCAAACATCTGTTAACTCGGATGCCATTCTTTAACACCTAAATTAAACTTGACAACTCTAGGTGAACCTGCTTTGGCAAGGGGATTGAACTAGATGATCTTTTGAGGTCCCTTCCAACCGCTACCATTCTGTGATTCTGTGACATGTCAAGACTTTCTCCATCTAAACTCATGTCTTAATCTGTACTTATTTTTTCTAATAAATCTCAATTTCTGCTCAGATTATCTGATATGATTAGCTACTCTGAAAAAAAACTTCAGGATTTAAAACATTTTATGCTTGCTCTCAGTTAAAAAAATAATTGACCTGTAGAAATATTTCATTCATTATTACCAAAAAGCTGTCATCAAGGTCTACTTTGAAAACTTCTGATCAACTGAAGAGACCAGTAGAAGAGAAATAAGCAAAATTCTAAATACTTTCCTGTTAAAGTATTTGCTATATAGAAAAATTTCAAAATTCTCCTGTGTGAAAAAAGTATATTTAGAAGAAGGCAGAATGAATAATAATTTGAGTTTATCTTTAAACAACATTCTGATTCTTCCTATCTTCAAAATAAAGTCTTGATAATTAAATAATCTGAAACAGACCTACAAAAGAACAGAAGTGGAATATCTGGAACAAGTGGTCACAGGCAGATTGAAGTCTAAGTAACTGAGGTAGTACAGTTTCTAACCAGCCAATTTTTATAGTAAACTTTCTGTGCAAACAAGCTTAAAATTTGATGAAACAACCAGTAAGTGAAGCTTACCTCCAAAGGAAATAAAACTTGCTGCCCAGATTAGATGCTTTGAAAGCAATGACAAAAGCTAAAAGCAACCAGTTTCATGTCAGTCTGTCAGGAAGACCACAAAAAATGAACGTGTAGCAGGAGAGGTGTCAAGGCATAATCAGTATACATTTAAGATGGAAAGCAAGAATCAAAAACTTAAACTGCTGAAAGGGCAACTGCCACATGAGATTTTTATCTTTAATAAGTTTCCCCTACAAAACAGTGTGGAAGATCTATTACACCATGAATTATGATACTATCTGTGAATTAGATTGCTGATGGATCAGACAACATGGGAGTAAACAGCACAGTGGGAATATAACCCCCTAAGCAGTTACACAGGTCCAGCAGTAAAACAAATCTTCAGCTCCACATAAAAAAATACCACACACGCACATGCATGCGCACACACACACAGAGCAAAGGGAATCTGGTTTTGATATGAATGGATTTTTCAGAACCTGTAAACTGTTGGAAGAAAATCATCTAGAAATTTGTTCAGTGAACTCCAATAGCTGTTTCATAGGGAAGATAAATGTAAGGAGGCTGAACACCATAATAGACGGCACCATCTAAAAGAGATACATGTAAAGAGTATTAGGATGAAAAAACCCAACATCATTTAATGCAAGGACTAGTGCCTTTAATCCAAAGAGATCATATCCTAATGGATGATATCAAGCATTCATCAGAAAGCAGACTCATAAATATTTTTGGAAGTTGCTGTCTATGTTAGAGAAAATACATCAGAGATTTTCAGCAGTTGGTGTGAATTGCATTGTTATTGTTTGTTTTTTTCACCAGCAGTATACCAAAGAAGAATATTTGTGAAAGTATTCACAACATCCTCACATAGTGTGGGTTATATACAGAATTCTACTTCTGGTTCTGTCAAAAGTCCATTCACAGACACAAGGACATTGCAGTACATCACTGTACAGGCTTGTGTTCAACTTGCTTAGCAGGAAAGCACCAAAACTCAGTGTCCGTCCTGTTTAATGTTCCACTGTTACCACAGAGAAGAAAACAATCCTTCATTCCATCAGCGGAGAGACCATATCAAACTGCATCACATACAGATAATCACGATTCTACTATTTTCTCACATTTACATCATGATCTACACTCTTCTGGTATTTTAATGAAAGTTGATAACTTTTCTACTTTCTTATTTTTTTAAGTTACATTTTTTTTAAGTTACAACATTAAAACAGAAGAGGAACGTTGTATTAGTTGCATAAGAAGTAGATCACATTGAAGTTCTATAACCTGGAATAATATGGAACTATGCAATTAATGTGAAAGAAACACCTCTAATCCTCCTCCTTATCTTCTTCATACCCAAGGCGATACAGTGATGCAAGGTTCCTAGAAGACTGATATTCTCTTGTGACTCTTCCAAAAGCCACCATTCCCAACCCATGTCCCTCCCCTTCTCCTGGTAACGTACATGACTCATCATAAGTGCAGTCCCTATTCCTATGCTTTTTAAAAGCACACTGACGAAAATAAAGCAATTATATCAAACATGCACAGCAGGCAGTTTCCAAGAGGTTCCAGTATAAGTTGGGGAATGACTTATTAGAGAGCAATGTAGGGGAAAGGGACCTGGGAGTCTTGGTGGACAGCAGGATGACCATGAGCCAGCACTGTGCCCTTGTGGCCAGGAAGGCCAATGGCATCCTGGGGTGCATTAGAAGGGGGGTGGTTAGTAGGTCGAGAGAGGTTCTCCTTCCCCTCTACTCTGCCCTGGTGAGACCCCATCTGGAATACTGTGTCCAGTTCTGGGCCCCTCAGTTCAAGAAAGACAGGGAACTGCTGGAGAGAGTCCAGCACAGGGCAACTAGGATGATTAAGGGAGTGGAGCATCTCCCTTATGAGAAAAGACTGAAGGAGCTGGGGCTCTTTAGTTTGGAGAAGAGGAGACTGAGGGGTGACCTCATTAATGTTTACAAATATATCAAGGGTGAGTGTCATGAGGATGGAGCCAGGCTCTTCTCGGTGACAACCACTGATAGGACAAGGGGTAATGGGCTGAAACTGGAACATAAGAGGTTCCGCTTAAACTCGAGAAGAAACTTCTTCTCAGTGAGGGTGACGGAGCCCTGGAACAGGCTGCCCAGAGAGGCTGTGGAGTCTCCTTCTCTGGAGACATTCAAGACCTGCCTGGACACATTCCTGTGTGGCATAGTCTAGGCGTTCCTGCTCTGGCAGGGGGATTGGACTTGATGATCTTTCGAGGTCCCTTCCAATCCCTAACATTCTATGATTCTATGATTCTATGATTGCTATATTGTCTCCTGACCTGTTTTGTTTTTTTTTTAAATAGTTGTAGGATATAGTGGATACATTTAATGAAAAATTGTGCACTATCATTTCCTTTTACTAACTTCAAACTACAGAATTCAGTCTCTAGTTGAAGAATGTCTATCTCCTGAAGAGGAACTGAATGACTTTTTACAGCACCTTAAAAATGTAGCATGTGCCATTTTGCTGCATTTGCTCTAACTTCATTTAAAAAAAGAAAGAATAAGACAATAAAGTCAAGTACAAGCAAGCAAATAAAATAAATAGCAAAACTACCATTACATCCTGAAGTATCTGTCATTTGCTAAAGATTTAGTCACAGTGAGCCCATTCCCGTAAATCCAGGTACAACTAATTTTAATATTTTTTAATATGATTTTTGGAAATGGACTGGTTCACCTGTGGGGCAACATTTGATGCAAGGCTAGTGTTCCCCCAAATCGTATACAAGGCAACTATTTGGTGTTAAGATCACCTTTTTTTTTCAGCTGAAAGAAACATTCCTTGCAGCATTTTTCAAATAAACCACCAAAATTAAAGCAACTTTTCAGGCACGAAAATTGTATCACATTTGAAAAGAAATACTCAAGCTGTCTACCAACTATGAGGTCTTTAATGGGCTGTGACTTCTCAAGAAAATAAGATATTGGTCTACCAAGGCAGTAATAGTAAATACTGAACTAACTTAGGTAGAACAGCTAAGATCTGTCAGCTAATTGGCACATCAAGGTGCAGAAAGATATCATCATTGACGACACCTGACACATGAATGCCTGCAAACACACATACAAAAAAAAAATGAGAATATGTGAATTTTATTTGTAGTTTTTCCAGAAATCAATAATCTCTGGAGCTCTTACAACACCTGAAGAAAAAAAAAAAAGATGTGCACCAAAATGCTGTCCACTAAAATTACCTATTTTTTTAAGATTTATATATAATTTACTATTTCGTAAGGAAAAAAGTTTATGAGGCAATGAATCAGGATTTCTAGCTATGCAGAAAGTAGTTTGGTGATTCAGCATTATCAAGTCCATATATTTACAGAGAGGGTTTGGGTTGGGTTTTTTTTCCATTCTCAAGAAAATCATATTAATGTTACAGGAGAAAAAGAAGTCATGGGAAATTAATGATCATGCATTTTGTGGTGGGCTTTGTTTTTTAAGTGTATGAGAAAGAGGAATGACAAAAGCTACTCAAAAAAGTCCCCTGAAATGCCCATGTTTTTCCCAGTAAATGCAGGAACAGAAAAATACTAAAATACCTAAATGGACTAACCAGAGAACCTCTGTCTACCGAACAAAATCACTGTAACAAATTGACAGCAACTGGGCTGGTGATGTAGAGAGCCTGGCCCCCTCTGCTGTCTATTTTGTGCTGCTTCTAAAATGTTCCTAGTAAACCTATAGACTTAAAAACCCAATATTTTCATATTTGTGAATGCCTTCCCTCTGACTTAGATGTTAACGGATAACTCTGACAACTCTTATAGAGACTAATATAACAACATGTTAGACCTGAAAAAGGCAAGGTTTAGAAAGGAAAAGGGGAGCTAAAGAAGTTAAAAATCTTCACGCACTGTATTATACTTTTTCAGACCCTTCTATCTAAAATTTTTCAGTATTGTAATTGGGAATAAAAAGTTTGTATACAAAGCAACAAAGTCGGTGACTAAACAGAGACAAGATGTAGAAACACAGACAGATATGTCATAAAGCAGAGACATTTAACATCCAACTTCAACACAAAAAATAAAAACTACATTCTAAATTTATTTCCAATAAAAATGAACTTCTGCAATATGTAAGTTATATTTTGACTAAAAATGTAAAGGCAGAGTATCTTTAATATTTTAAATAATACTGGTTTGTTACTGTACTGGAATTCATCCTCAAAGGATTCTATTGTAATATGTAGTATCTTCATTACAGCTCAAGGCTCATTATACTCCCTTAGAACTTCTTTCATAGAGGGTCAGAATATTACAGGAACAAGGAAGAAAAAACATGAGCCATTTGCATGACTTTGTCCCTTGTGAACAATGCCCCATGTTCTTCTTTTAAATCCCAAGCTCTTGGGATTTACATCACTCTCCTCTGACACACATCAATACCAACTTCAGTCTTTTGCTCAGTCAATTGGCTTCTCCTTTCTGCCTGCCTAAAGGAGTCTGCACAGGCACACTAACAAAGCCAAAAAAAAAGTATACCACAGAGGTTACAGCATTTGTTAAAACTCTGTGTAAAATTAGTCACAGACAACAACACTAATTAAAAACAGAGCAAAACAGAATGAAATTTAAAAAATAACTTGCATCAGATATCTGATTTGCACTTCTCAACAGCTAAACTAGAGAATTAAGTCAAGCCCAAATGGAAAATAAAACTTTTGATAGCCAGTTGGTACTGTATATGAGTGTTAAGTCTGAACTCTGACCAGGCTGAGCCTTCACAAAAAGCTTTCACTCAAAGCAAAACTGAACCAAGACCATTCCTTGAAATTATGTGGAAGATAAACCAAAGGACTGCAGAGTCAGACCAGAGTTGAATCTAGCCTGGAAATAGAAAAAAGAGTCTGTTGGACTGACTCCCTACACAGCTCTGGTTTTGGCTCAGTTAGAGAAATAAAGGAGGAAAAAAAAAAAAAAAAAAGCCTCTGCATTCTTTGCAAGGAATTCCCTTCCCTGGCAATTGTTCCATGAGTCTCTCCAGATCTTAACACTTCTGTTACACCCATAGGAGCTTCTTTCTCTGGTTTGATCAGAAGCCTATTTGGAGAGATGTATGATCTTCACTTTCTCTCCCCCAGCATTTCTACCCATCAGGTTACAGTTCCAAAAGCCCACCAGATTTCCTTCCATATTGCCACTAACTGTTTAATTGGACAGTTTTCTCAAGAGGTAGCTCATGAGTTACTGTTGCAAATTCCCATTCACTCAACCTTGCTGCACCCCAAGATAGGCAGCATGTAATAGTAAGTTCACTTTATTAAGGCAGCTCAACATTATAAATAATTTTTTAATCTTGGATGATGTCACAGTGATGTTCATAGACACTTTTCCCATCTTTTAAGACCCCTAATTTCAGCAACCTTGAACCCAAATCTTTTCCTTTAAGGGAGATATGCTTTGAAAGTAACTCCTGAAATGCTGAAAAGTTCTGAGATTTAGACAGATATAGTTTCCTAACTTTTCCTATCACCAGCTTCCCTCAGCAAGTGTAGTATTCACCATTTCGTCTTGCCTTCCTATCCTAGCTGAGGCATGCACACATATTCACTAGCCGGGCTCTGCTGCTAAGGCAACTCCCTGCGTTTTCCCACTCCTTGCCATGACAGCAGCTGTGATGGCCATAACAGTTTTATCACATCATCCCAGTAAAAGAAAAAATAAAATAAAAGATGATTACAGCTGTATTTCAATGCTTCACCAGCTCTCACCAGCCCCTCTGAAGTAAGTTTTATTACACTCATTCATAGGTGGAAAGAAAATCAAACACCAAAAGGTTCTGTTACTGCCCAACCCACTCAGATGACTGCCATTTGAGACAAAAACACAACTGCAGCGGAATCCAGACTCCTTTTCTGTGTGTGCCCCCAGAACAGCTTGTCTGCCATGAGGAAAACCTGAAGAACAGTGAGGTCTGCCTGGGGGAAAGACTAATTCTTTAAAAAACAGAGGAATACAGAAAGCATTCTAGCTTTATATTAGTTTGCAACATGCTGGGCAACACTACACATACTTCTGAATGCATTTTTCTCTCCATACAAATGGATTTCTCTCTCCTTTTTGCCCCTTGTCCACACAAGCAGCAA
This sequence comes from Trogon surrucura, assembly GCA_020746105.1. Lineage (NCBI taxonomy): Eukaryota > Metazoa > Chordata > Aves > Trogoniformes > Trogonidae > Trogon > Trogon surrucura. The sequence continues at coordinate 63,829,594 of CM036619.1, read as the reverse complement.
GATGTATTTTAAGCTGATATAACTACCTTGACTGCGACATTTCCTGCAACCATATTGTAAATAGCAATGAAGAAAATGCAGTTTTCACTTTCTTGCACTCAGGTGATGCCAACCCATGGGAAGAGATACAAGCACTCACTGCATCTACCTTCATGAAAACTACCAATGTTTGTCTGCACCTGGTTATTACAGATAGGTAACTTTCATTAGATAAATTATGAATAAATGCAGGTTTTTTTGCAGCAAAGATACAGTACTATAACTATAAAGACTAAATTTCCACATGTTTGTCTCTCCCCAAGTAGTGTGTCAGAAGTGCAGGCTTTTATTGAACAGTAAAAGCAAAATAATATACCAGGAGTTAGTCTACAGATCTGTCCTGCTTTCCTCGCTGATGCATATGTTCTCTTAGTCAACAAGTGGTTATTACACTTTTATTTATCCAACGGGGCACTTATCTACCTTTACATGCAGTAAATTGAAACTTGCACCCTTTGACATTAAAGATAAAACTCCTATTTGTTTCAGTATGAACAGAATTCACACCAACATAAGGCAACAGAAAAAAAAAATCCTACTGTACTTCACTTCAAACTCAAAAAATGCCTGAAAAACCTTCCTCAAAAAACCAAAAGTAATTTGCAAACAGACAGGAAGTATGTAAAAGTTGTCTCCAAAAAGTTTCAGCCTTCATAAATTTCTGATTCCATGGATTCAGATGGTTATAACTGACACTGTTTCCAACAATCATACTACAATATATAAACAAACATTTATCTAAATGAATATCACATTACTCAGATCCTACAAATTATTATTCTTTCAAATCATTTCAAGGACTTCAGCAGGTATGCTTTCATCAAGGTCTGGTACTTTCTATTTGGATAGCATCATTGATAAAGAAGTGCTGTTTGAATGACTTAAGTTACCTGTTTTATTGTAACTTTTTCTGCAAACATAATGTTGACCCTATACTGCATCACTCTGGTGGGAGATTGAGCAACATTTCCTATATTCTCATTATGTTCATTAGATCCTTTATACTTTTTTACCACATGCTGTGAATTAGCATCAAAACCAACATACAGTCTGCACTGTAGAATTTTTAGTCCTGCCTAGATTTAGCCATGTTTTTTATTTTATTCTTATTATGAATTCTCAGAAGCCACTACGACAAGTGATTTGAATGTGGATTAAAAGAAGCAGGTACTTCATGTATTTCAGAGGACACAGTAAACTCATTCTTGAAGAACAGTAGCATACATGCAAATAATTTTTAAGATATATTGTCTAATTAGCGTTTTGCTTAACATACAAGATTATGCTTCACTGACGATCACGATCCAAATAATACTTTCTACTGATTTAATTGGACACCGGATCAGGCCCAAAATATGTATTTGCAGTCTTAATTTCAATATGTATTTGCAATAGGAGAGGGAAAGAAAGCCTGCTATTATAAAACTGAAATTTAGGAAAAAATTCTACCTTTGGATCTGTTTTTCATGCCTGACCAACTTCTTCGAAATAATCATTTGGTATCTAATTCCATCAATGTATGAAAACAGGACAGCATGCTTCTTTCCCTAACATGAGCGTAATACTGCTTACATGAAGAAGCTGTACGTTAGATTTAGGAATATATATGATAGAAACCATTTCACCCACCTAACCTCAAGCAAAACTTTTCCATTGCTTACTATTTTTATTTTACATACACTACTAAAAGTTATTTCACCCTATTGTGTTTCCCTGTTGCATTTCCATATCAGCTGTTACTCAAACCCTCAAAAACGGCAAGGAAAGCCTAAATTGATTTTTAATTTATTGCTTCATGAATTTTGCTCTGCTAACTTTATGTATCTCCTACATTCCTCATCACAGCAACGGAAGGTTCAGAGTGAAAACAAAGGATTAATGTAGCATCAGAAAAATCTGGTAAGGGCTGCATTTAATGGTATGCTTATGTTGCAGTCTGCTGCTCAACAATTTGCATTGAAATTGTTCCTAGGTATTTACCTCTGCTGATGTTTTTCCTATAAATGGGAAAAATAGGAATCAGACTGTACTAACAAGTCAAAAGTAGATTTTAGGAAAGAAGTAGTATAAAAATGTTATAAGTATCTGGCAAATTTGGTTATTTAACTTAGCATATAATAACACAATTTAATCAAAATGGAGAAATATCATTCTAAGTAGAATTCTTCTGCGCTGACGGAGAATTAAGTAGGAGGCATATTTATAATTAAGCTTTTGTTTTCAGGCAGCAGTTCAACAGACTTATGCGAGATCTCTATCAAAGTAGGTAACTACGTCTCAAATACAAAAATCTGTTTCATCATTTATAGTTTTTATCACATCATATAGCATAACTTTCACATGAGAACAAAGGTAATTTTAAAGTAAACTGTTGTTCTAAGGTAACTTTTAATTTGAGTACCAAATGTAAATTGCTATGGCGAAGGCACATTAGGTCACTAAAACAACGGTAGCTAAACTCAGATGTGACCTAGCAACCCAGGTGTTCAGGAAAAGTGCTGTTAACAGTAAGGATTGATGATCTAATCAAACTGTCACACTCAGATCCTCAGCAGGGTGGTTGGAGGGGAGGTGGAGGAGGATAATATTCAGAAAGCAAGCACATGCTTAGTGTTACTTTAAATTGATGCTGACATTTTCAATTGTAAAAAGAAATTTTTTCCTAAGTAATATAGGAAACAACTCTCCTAACCTTCCGGAGGATATCAGATAATCAGAGAGCTTGTTTTGCAAAAGCCAACTTCTCAGATGTGTGACTTTATGAAATACGAACTATCGGACATTTTAGAAATTCAAGATGAGAGCAAAAATTTTAATGCTTTTCTTTAGGTATATACACACCTAAGTGTGCACATATATATACACACACATACAATTGGGCATTTAGCTAAATCTGTGCATATGCACTTGCTATGTACATACCATAAAGCTAAATAATTAATAAAGCAATGTATTTGTGCTAGTACGTCTATGCATTCTGCCCTCGTGCTGTCTCTTGACTATGCCACTAAGGACAGGAAACTGCCAAGCAAAAATGTCAACAAATAAGCAAACAAGATGCGATTTCAGTGGTCTAAGACACTGGTTCTGCACTACACTTTCAGTATTAACATAAACCTATTTGCAAGTTGCGAAAACACAAGGAATACAGGATATCCTTACTGAAGAAGTAAAATATTAATCCCTTACTTGAGTTTGCCAATGAGTGATGAAGTCAAATGCGGCTCTAAATGGGTAACAGTGACTTCACAATCAGAAGAGCTATTTTCCTTTTTCAATTAACAGCTGGAGAGAGGCTAGCTTAACGTGTCAGAAATTAGGCAACTATATTGCTTTAATCAAAAACGGTAGGCGTTTTCCGCATGAGGTTCTGAGGTGGCCATTTACAGCGGTGTGCCATCTTCACACTCCTCTTAAGAAA
>CM036619.1:63726134-63821134 GCA_020746105.1 Trogon surrucura | reverse complement strand
GTGCAGAGCACTCAGTGAGGGTTCATGACACAGGAGACTCACTACAAGAAGACCTGCACATATTTAGCACTTAAGTCAACTTTTTTTGGTGGTAGTTGGGGTTTTTTTTCTACAATAAAAGCACTGTGGGCATGACTTTAGAATTGTGTTCACAGTACTCTTCAGCTCCAGAATATGTTTCTCCAGCATTTGTTTCCACCTTGAGGTGGTGAAGCTTAAGCAAACCTTGACAAACAAACATTCTTACTTAATAGATTACAAAACTGCATTGGTTGCAAAAAGATAGTCTTGATGGCATTATGGCTTCATGGAAGTATTGTGAAGCATGGGGTTTGAAACTAGAATCTGAGCTTCTACCATCAGTTATACACAGCATTTGCCACAGTATTTCTGCTTTTACTTCCAAGGCCTATGAAGTACTCCTCATGACTCCTCAGAATATATGGAAAATATCTCATTGCAACACAGTCAAGTTATTATGTTTCCATTTCCTTTACAATGTACTCAATAAACATTTGTGTTATATTTTATAGACTGATCAAAGCTAAGAGCCATGATACCACCCGGGACATGGAACATTTTACATCCATAAAGACCACAAAGTACAGCACCGTACAAATTCAAAATAGTGTAACACTCTGCGCAACTGCCTGGACAGGTCTGTTGCTTCCAATCCTGCACAGGTGTAAAAAGGATTTGGAGATATATTGCCATCCTAATCCTTACCCTTTCAGCCTGCATAGTTGACTTACACAGTGGCAGAACAACCTGGGACACAAGACTGGAGCAACTTACTTTCAGCTGACTGCAACAGAGGAGGGATCAGTCTGCAGCTGACTACTTTTTGGCTGATGGCATGCAACTACAAGCCGTGTTTTTCTTGGAAACAGAGTCCTGTGAAAAAATCCTGCTGCTTTCAGCAGCTACCCACAGTCTTCCACAGATCCACAGAAAACGTTAGTGTACACTTGCTAACAAAACTAATAACCTATGCTCTAGACAGTACTTGGTTGTTTATGAGCACAAGAGCATCATTAATATCTTGTTACGTTGCTTAAAATTAGCCAGGGGTGCTCACTGCGGTCAGTGTGCATTCCATTAGGCACTCTCTCTATCTTCTACTGATACAGCTAAGCCTTCTAAGGAGGAAGCAGCTAAACAGGAAGATTATTGCAAACTACAGGAACGTCCAAAACATCTCACATCACACGCGACAACTAAATAAGCTTAAGTCAGATTGCTCCTTCTTCTGAACTGAACTGATTGCCAGGATTTGATAGGAAGAACAAATAATGAGTAGTAGTAAAATAGCTTCATTTTTTTACAGTCCTTCAGTGGTCATTTCTCTGCCTGATAAGATGCTGAATTTATCACTTATCTTTGTGAAAACAGTCGTCAAAAGTATAAATGGCTGCCTACTCTTTTCTTGTCTTCGTAGCAAAGTCAACACATATGATGTGTCTATAGACAACAAGCCAAGAGGAAAGATAGCTGTGAAGTTTCAGCACATCACCTACTTCGAGTATCCAAGAAAGCTCAGGTAACTCCAATGGCTTCCTCATGTTCCTTGAGTCAACCACAGAGCACTCAGACCACAAGCAAGTGTGGAACTTGTACTCTGAAACACTGCAGCACCAGCCAAGAGCTGAACCTCACAGGAAAATACTACTTTAAAAGGTCAAGTAAGCCTGCAAAATACTGAAAGCTTAACATAGATCTTGGATAAAACTTTAGCTCCTAGCCAATGCTAAAAACGTTGAGTCCTTTCCACTGCCCTACTCTCATCACAAGCTAGTAAATAATTCAAGAAAAAGCCACATTCCCTTCCTTAGGGCTTTTCCGACGAATGATTCTATAATTGTCCGAGATCCTTTTCGAGCCAAATGCAGGAAACAAGTTTTTCATTCCCATCCAGCTAAACTAGTAATGTTAAGTTTCAGCTGAAAAGCTCAGAATTACTCGCAAAAAGTAGTAAAGGTGATGACATGGCTCGATGGCCAGACTTCACACGTTATTTCCCAGTGGCTACAGGTAGCCTCTCCACTGGGTATCTGTGTGCACCAACACCTCTAACTGGAAACCTTCCAGTGAGACCATCAGTCAGAGAACTCATTCCTTCAGAACACAGAATCATAGAATGTGTTGGGCTGGAAGGAACCTTTAAAGGCCATCTAGTCCAACCACCCTGCATTAAGCAGGGACATCTTTAACTAGATCAGGTTGCACAGAGCCCCATCAAGCCTGACCTTGAGTGCCTCCAGGGATGGAGCCTCCACTAACTCTCTGGGCAACCTGTTCCAGTGTTTCACCACCCTCATCACAAAGAACTTCTTCCTGATATGAGTAAGTTATTGTAAGATGATTGCAAACATATATGTACACATGACGCATCACTTGGTGACTTTTGTCACTTGTTTTCCAAAAATCTGCTGCAACATCAGCTGGAGCTTTTCACTTTGCAGGTATAGGGTAATATTATCCAAAACAGGCATATTGATTACTGTCAGAAATTACTCAAAGAATGTTCTTTCAAAAGAATGATACAGTTCAATTAAACAGACCAAAGTTAGACTGAAGGACTTTATCCACTCAGTTTTACACTCAAAATGGAAATATCAGGACACTGCAATTTATTACTAAATAACTTTCTAAAGAGTAAAACTCCCATTCATTTTTCCTGACTACTTTTCTTTCAGACCTCAGCAATGCCTTCCAATGACATACTATGTGGTCATGTATATTTTAGAGTATTTATACCACATGTCAGTAGCATTTGATATTCCAAAATTCACATGGGCTTATGCAAACACATTGAACAACAGGCACCCAAGAAATTCCTCTTCTTACTTCAAAGCAGTTGTGTAAAAAAATTATACAAATTTTAGAAGTACACGATCTCGCAACATTATTTCAAAAATATCATAAATATATTTAGGCTGCTATTACATAGTAATAGGTATTTACTTATAGCTGTTGCTCTCAAGTTGAAATTGTTACACAGTTTTTCCAATCAATTAAGATCATTTGAAAATCGTATGATCTTCATATGATATTACCAGAATTGTAACACTGATCCCATTTTAAAGTGCACAAAAAATGCCAGTGTAACCTTCCGAAACCCAAGCATATTACTAACAGTTGTTACAGAACGCGTTTTGTAACAGACTTCAGTTGAGCAAGTGTTTGTGCTCCAAGTAATTTTATATATATGAATGAACCCATTTGATTCAATGGGATTACTCATATGCAAAAAGTATTTTCTGAAACAACTCATAATTTAAAATTCATAAGGAAGATAATAAAAAAAATGGTCAGTAAAGGCCTTTCTGTGGTAAACTTATATGAAAAAGTACTTTAAATGGATGTATCAGATAGAATTATAGTTAACGAAGTTTATATATTATAAAATGCATATTGTACAGTACTAATGGTGTCCTGAAAAAAAAAAATCTATAGTTGAACGTATTTTTGGTATGAAAAATTTCTAAATCCATAGTTGTTCTTAACAGTGGCAAAAATTCATTCTCACTGATGAATGACTTTCATGGTCGTATTTTTATGTGTGTGTATGCACAGACCTTACACTCATCTGTGAAACATCTGTTTGTTCTGTGTTTTGCCACAATTGACACCTAAGAAGTATAAGGATGTAAGAGAAATTAGAACTTGGCACTATTAACGCCACTGATGCAGTCACCTTGTCCTCAACCACACTGTCTCCTAGACACAATAAAGGTGTAGCCAAAGATTTATCCCACCAATAAGATATAGTTATAGGTCCCATGAAGATTACTGACACTGAAGTACCAAATATGTACTGGCCTTGGACTTAGCAGATAACATGCCAGTTTTGAGACGCGTTCAAGTTGACAATAAATCAGCAACACAGTTCAAATAACAGGAAAAATACCTTAGAGGAGTTTTTGTGTTAAAACATTCCTCTTTTGAGTTAGTTAATAAATGGTAATGATCATAATGGTAGTTTTTTTTTAACGGTTGAGATATGCAGACATTTTACCACAAGGCTATTTTTTAAACTTCTGCGATTTTCAATTTCACAATGATTTTCCCCTTAAATCAATTTCGCCTTCCAAAACCAACCCAACTCAAAACAAAAGATGTTTTAGTAGCAATTTTACTGTGAATTATACTTGTTTTCTACATCTGCACATGCAAAACCACTTCCACAGTCTCTCTAACACCTCCCTTTTGTGCACAGAAAAAATCAATAGCAAGAGCAAGGTGAATTAGTTCAGTACTGCTTACTAAATTGTAAATGTGTTTTTTCTCCCTCTGAGAACCATCTCAATGTTTGTCACCAGAAATGCCTTTCTGAGAAGTTTGTTAAAAGGGCACCTATTTCTCAGGGTTTATGGGTTATAACTACTTTTTTTCAAGCACCCTTTTGAACTTATTTCAGTTTTCTGTTTTTGATGATAGTCATGCTGACAACTTTTTTTGGTCCATCAAATTCTGTAGTACAATTACATGAATTTACTTTTAATAAATTACCATCTTTGCATATATCAGTCAAACCATGAAGACTAAACACTTGCAAATAAAATGCATTATTAATTTAATTGTCACAGCCTATTTAGCTAGCTTCTATTAGTATTTGCTATAATATGCAATGTATCAGAGGGGAGAATCAAATTCAAAACATAAAGAATAAACTGATTATATTGTCCTAGAGAAATCAAAAAATCGCAAGCTTGCAAAATTATAATAAAGGCATTAACGTTTTAAACAGGTAAGAAAACTACGTAACTTAATTTATAACATGTTTATACCCAAAGCGATGGTTTAACATGCTGAAGAAGGATTTCTTTGGTTCCTAAGGCCATTAAAAGGCATCAGACTCTCCTGTAACAGGAAGGGAAAGGTGGAAAGGAAAGCCATGGTGGTTTGGTATTTACTGCACTAGATCACGTGGCTTAAACATCCACCATCACCAGCCGGGGACTGCGACTAGAAAATTACATTGTTGTTGTAGCTCTGCCACTCCTGTTGGATGCCACCACACGTTAAATGCCAGCTACAAAGGTATGGTAGCTAAGAAATATTCAAAAGATGGATGAAGAAATTTCAAAAAGAAGCGAACAAGAAGTCACTCAAACATCACTTGCTTATGCTGGCCTGGGGGTAAAGCTGTAACAGCCTGGGCGAGCACGCGGCGCAGGGAGGTTGGAGGCCCAAGCTGGGTTCTTGGTTCCTCGGGCACCCGGGGCTGCAAGGGCTGCGAACCTGCCACCAGGGCAGGGGAAGGGACCCCCCCTCCGCATCTTCGCACCACACTGGCTGGCCAGTCAGAAAGCCTTTGAGGAATATGGGAAGAAGTGGGGAAAACAGAAAGAGCCAGGAGGCTTTCAGAAGAAACACGCGAACAAAAACCAGCAACAACCGATTTCGATTATAGCATCCTGCTTGTTTAGAAATTCATTTCAAGATGAAGATCGCTAAAAATACGCCTCTCAGGCAAAGATACTATATTTGGAAATTTATTGTACATACTCTTTATTGTGTGCATATTCACTAGGGTAACGCAAGTTATCTCTATGTTATATGCACAATGATTATACAGCAAGTACCCCCTTGAAAAAGAATGTATTGGTATTGAATGTTTCCAGTTACAAAATAAGCCACCAGAGCAAAACATTTTTCATAATTGTTGCACTATGACAAGAGATAACCAACACGAACTTTAATATATCTGCTTTGATGAAACTGTAACTGTTGTTTTGATTCATCATTCTATAACATCTTAGAGAAAACAGAATATCTCAAAACTCTTTAAATAACCAGGTTAGGGAAACTTCCTAGTAGCACTTTGTAGAGGAAATCTCATTAAAGTAGAAGCACCCCTTAAACAGGTGCTTAGTCAAACATAAGGCGTACATGGTGTGTTAATTTAAAACTCTACTCTTAGGTCACTCAGTGATCTAAGCATGACGAAATTGTGAGGAAAGGGTCTCATCGATTACCACTTCCATTGTCTTTATCAAGAAATTAACTTGACCCAGAGTTTTGCAGTGTTCTCCTACAATTCCTAGCTATCATTTATTTTCCCCTTCTTTCATATCAAAACCAGAAAATACTCTTCATTTATGAAAGCCTACACCAGAAGAATGAGTTAAGAGGCAGTAATACTTGAAATAGTATCGAACATCCAGCAATGAACCTGCAGGTACGATAGTTCCATCTACACAGATTGAAAGAGAATTTCCCATCTTTTGGATTTCAAAAAACCCATGTAGTTTCTAGTTGCCCCCAAAATGCAACGAAATAATAATAGCTACGCCACAACATGCCTAACGAATCGAAGGGGAAGTCTGTTTATCTGCAAACAGTGCTATTTAGTTTGTAAAACACAATTGCATTTTAAATCACAGAAAAAATAACTTGCTTGCAAAAAAAAAAAAAGAGTTTGAAAATAATGAACTGTACACAGATTGAAAAAATAAATTAATTAATTTTAAAAATAGTCAAAACAGCAGATCTCTATTCTTGCCCAAGAACACTGAGGAAACTTCTTGATTCCTTTGCGACTGATCTCGGTGATCAACATAAAAGTCAAAAACTCATTTTACAAACCTGTGAGCATCAAGGCCAGAAAAAAAACAAGAAGAAATTTTTTCCTTGAAGAAATGGCTATAACCACAGAAATTTTAATAAAATAGTATCACTTGTCAAAAAACAACATCTAAAAAAGGTGCAAATCCTATATTTTTTACATAGAATTTCTTTCCATAGCAATTTTTGTTATGAATGCCCACAAACATGTCATAAGCACCACAGTGGCAGGGCATTTAAGCATGTTAGCTCCCTCTATAGTTAGAGCTGAGCTAGAAGTCCAGATGGCTTCTCTTTGGGTAGGCTAAATAACCCAGATAAGGTCTCAACATATTGTATAAGGTAAAAGGAGAAAGAATTTTAAAGCAGTTTACCTTTCTTTGGGTGTGCCAACTCCATGCTTGCCCAGTAAATGAGTATTCAAATGCTTCTTCATCACAAACGCCACCCTACCAAACAAACAGAAAACCCAGGAATGTTATTATTTTTTATTAATAGTTGAGGTTTTTTTAAATACAGTATTTTTCTGGTTTGAGTATGCACTTCAGCGTATTTTAATAAAAGTGGACTTTTAAAAATGTATGCTAGACCTGGATTTAAATCTGGGTGTCCATTCTGTAACAACAGTTTTTCTTCAGATTGCAGTCACTTGGCTATTTTCTTACAAATAAGTAATTGCAATCATACATCGCTGGTCAAAGAATGGAAAACCTGTTTCTGCTTCCCTTTCCAAATTAGAACATCTTATCCAATATACATTAGCTACATAACATTTTCTCATGTTATAAACTAACACAGTTATAGCTACACCTTTGAATTTATTTAAGTCTAATGGGCCCATCCTGCAACCCCTCTTCATACAAGTAGTTCCACTGTCTTTAATAAGTAACACAAAAATACAGCAAAATCAGATGCTTTAATCACTGCTTATGTCTGTTCAAAACTGATTATATTAATTATTTAAAGAGATATACGTGAAAAGAAATTAATCGCCTTAGTTACTTTATAGCCTTGTGTAAGAAAGGATGGAAAAAGTGGAGCACATGTTCATGAAGACACTTTAAGCAAGATAAACTGGCAAAACATTGTTCAAAACATCAACATCAGCACCAGGAGATATACTGTTTGGCATTATGTTTCTGCCAAACAAAACACAGATAATTTACTTTAATGTTGTTGACATACGTAATGAAACAGATAGGAGCCTATCAAGTACCATTCTTCTGCTGATAAGACCATAACATCAATTTAATTATGTCATGTGGCTGCTTCAAACAATTTAGATATCACACTGAAGCTTCAAACTAAAATGGTTCTCTCGATAAGCAAAAATTTTACTGCTGCAACTTTCAGTGTGAAAAGGGCTTGCAAACATTTTTGTTAATTATGTATTACAGCTGTCCTTCATAAAGTTAATTACTAATAGCTGAAAGGCAATAGACTCTATTTGCATATGTACATGAAAGGCATGACATATGCAAAAATATGATTTTAATTAGCATTCCATGATATGAAGGGCTACAAATCAAACTGGCATGTTATAAGATTTTTAACATTAAATGCTGAATTCATCTGGACGTGTTTGCAGTAACGGACAATGGAAGGACTGTAAATACTAGCACTGTGGGATATAAGAGCCACAAAAGCCAAGAGAGTACTTTTCCTTTACAAGTATGTTAATGTAGCTTCTCCATGTCTGATCTACTTTGGGTGCTTTCACATTATTACAGAGAATCTCTCTTGTGCATCCCTTAAGGTGTAAGAACATAATTCTGTCTTATTTAAATGATAGCAATTTCTTTATTTTTTTTTACAAAAAGGCATTAAAATATCTTAAACAATTTTACCTAAACAATTTATAAGTATGGCATCATAATAATTACAACTGCGAATAATCTATCACACCGTTACCATCATTACTATGCAAGTGTCATCAGAATTACTGTACATAGGGAAAACAATTGTAACAAAATTAAAAAGAAGTCTTCTAATAACAGTACAGGCATTGAAAATATACTGCCCATTCTTTTCAGCAGAAACACTAACCATTTCCACACAGCCGTGAAAGGTACGAAACAGATTTAATTTAGTAATACTTGTATTTCCTGCTACAAACCTCTATTCTCACCCTCTTCTAAAAGAAAAATAAACCCAAAGATATTAATGTGAAAGGGTAATGTGCAATTAAAGTTGCAAAGGCATACTTTGCTATTTATGTGGAATATAAAGATCCCAACCAGCTACACGGTATTTCTAGGTAAGTTGTTTTATTTCTTCTGAATCTGTATACTTGAAGCTTCCAAACAAAAGCTGAACGTTTCTTATACTGTGCAACTGCAGGGGGTACAGACAGACATACCTTCCTGCAAAATCAAAGACAAAGGCCTTGTTGATAATGTGAAGCAATTAATCTCACATTAGCTGCCTCCTCCCTGTTGTATCTAGGTTATGAGTAACCATTTTGCTGCTGTTACACAGCACAAATAAAATGAAGACTGATTCAGTAAGTACCTCGGCGCCTACGAACATTCTAAGCTTTCAAGGCTTGAAGACTTAAGACTTGAGGAGTGCAGAATGCGTTTATTCAAGCCTGGAATACTCAGCATCACTCAGGAACAGCTACACACCTTACAGAATCCGGCCTTAAAAACAAAAGCAAAGTTGCTGTGTTCCCAATGAAATTGAGAATGAGATTTTAAAAAAAGAAATAAAAAATTACCAACAGAGACAGCCCTTATTGAAACAAAATATTGTTTTCCTTAGATTTGAGGCAAACTTTAAACATCTTGGTTTGAATGCTGAGTTTGAGGACAACCCCCCCCCAAAAAAAAAAGACATGCGTGGGAACTATTTGTTCATGTTTACTAAACACTGAAGGTGATTTTAAGAGAGAGTTGGTGGCAGCTGTTTGCTGCCTTGACAAAACAAACACAAAAAGTGTTTTCAGTACATTAGGTAACTCTAGGTTTTTAAGCAATTACTGTTTCAGTAGCCTAAAAATACTGGGTTTATCTACATTATTTACCTCTGCTGAGGTAAATCAGTTATAAGATACCATCAGAACTGAATAGACAGACATCACTTAACCTTACTCTTTTCAAAAGAATCTTAAGAAAAGTCTGGTTGGCACCAGTAAGGACTTGAGGAGTGAATGCTCTCAAGATATGTTGCTCTAATGCACCTTCAAATCAAAAGGCATCTTTCTGTCAGCTGCAGTAAGCACCTATTCAGACTTTGTTGAATTTCTCATTTTTTATTTCTTTAATTCTAGTGGAAACAGAAATGTTCATGTGTTAAAAATTTACTGGTTCCAGAAACAAATCAAAAGGGAATAGGAAAAAAAATCTGTAACTGCCATACTCTACTGTTTCCAGTACATGCAAATCCAACCAGACTAGAGGCCTGGAATCAGTTTGTAAAACTTTGATCTGGACACACTCACCCCCAGCCTACACAGAGACAAGAAGTCACAGTCCAGCTGCTCTCCTGAGGGTCAAGTCTCAAAAAGGAGTAACGTCTAGCCTATACAACCAAGCCTATACAACCAAGACACGCTCTCTGGGAGTTCCTTCCATTTCTTAGGAAGACTGCTCCCAGTAGCCTCTTCTTGCAGTGGAAAAGGGTAAGTATGTAGGATTTTGTCTGCCTGCAATGGTATTATATTGGTTTAACATTTTTAGTGATTTTCAAGTACTCTGGCTCCAAACTAGCAACATCCTCCCTCTTATACACTTCATGTTCAGACTTCAGGATAAATTGTGGACAAGTTGAAAAATGACACAAAGCTTCAGAAGAGCATCCACACTCCCAATGGACAGTTTTTTATACATAAACTATAAATAAAAATAACCTTCATCATAAATATATGAGCACCTTTCCCAGAATAATTTTGCAGAATATTCTGTTTCCAGTTCAGAAGAGTTGTGGCTTTGTAGGAACGTGTCCACTCATATTCCATGCCAGTCTTCAAACAGCACTTGGACTCACTCTGAGAATGTCTGTAACTGATTTAGGAGCCTCTACAGACTTGTCTTCGGTTATAAAAGCACATTTTAATGTACCAAAGAAACAATGGAACTTCTAATTCTGGGAATAAAGAAACATATTGGACAATCTTTACTTCCACTTTTTATTCTAGCGTAAAACAAGTTCTTCAGCATGTACAATGTTTATCATCACAGTACCCAAGGAATATGAGCAATCTGTCATGTATTGTCTGTTCTCTCATTTTCTCTGCAGGGAGAGAATTGTGCTCTGTGAAGTATCTTGTTTCGAGGGGGCAAAACATTCCAGGTTTTATTATGTTTTGAATCCATAATAGCTCTGTTCCTTTTAATAAGTACATCACTGTGTTAGTGAAAAGCCAACTTAAAAAACAAATATACACACAGAAACCAAAACAAGCATTCTGGACCATCAAGCCATGAAATCTACCAATTCCTGAGCGTTTACTAAGTGCTCAGCCTTGGCTTAGTTCCAAGGAAGGAGCTACATCTTACCCCACCAGAAACTCACTTGAAGCCATGTCAACAGACCAGTCGTCTTGTAACTGCACATAACTGCTGAGGAGGAGGAGAATTTATTTTTGTGGGACTCTACAAACAAGGTATCCAACAGTTGAAGAGCCATTTTAAATCACTTCTCAGTAGATACATTACTCTTTGCAACTGCTCTTGGGGAATTTATCTTACAGAAAACAATGTTCAATGATGGCAGAAAAGTCCATAGAATAACAATGAATATCTACCCTTTATTCATATTCTCAATATCTTCTGCATCTCCTTTAAATTGTCCAGAATCTCTTTATACATGAATTTAACTCTTAGGCTACAGGTAAGCTACCGCATGACATGCGCAGGCCCTAAGTACATAAAATGTTTTAAAAAGATCATTGAAAGCAGTCAAAAAAAACAACACCCCAAACCCAAAACAAAACAAAACCATCACCTACAAACAAAAATAAGGACATCAGAATACTATTATTTTTGAATTATTATATTTAGTACTTGTTTTTATCATAGGTTTCAAGCACTGAGACACCATAGAATGGTTTAGCATTTTGGATAAATCAACTGGGAGATGTAACAGCTTCAAGGAATAATAAGAAAAAGGATCCCTTAAACTTTTACACACCATGACAGAACACGAGGAAATAATATATTATCCTGTCTGCATCAGTTTTTATTTTCCATGGCCTGTGTTTGAATTTCTGTCCTTGTATCTTCACCTGAGGCAAGAAACCAGAAAAACAAGGAAAGGTGCATGGATGATGTCAAGAAGGGGGACAGTACATTTGGGCAAGTAAATAACAACATGGACTCAATGGTTCTTATTACCTGAATGAAGAGCTCTGGTTCTTTATCATGTCTTGAAATATACTGCAACCCCTAACTGTACGTAGGTGAACGAGTGGTTCTCAGGAAGTCATGACAACAGGGGTTTAGTAAGAGAAACAAATAGTACACTTTCTCAAGGAATATCATGAACCACATGTATTTTGGAATGTTCAATAAAACTTGTATATGCAATTACAGATTGTTGTACATACTTTAAATCTGTATATGTTCTACACATAAAAGCATAACTACGCGTAATCAAATAAGTACTTAGTCAAATACTACACAGTCTACAAGAACCTAAAAAACAAAGTTTTTGAATTCTCAAAATCATATAAAAAGTTGCTACCCAAATGTCATCTGTCTGTCAGGATTCTGCATTCAGCAGGGCAGGTTCAGGAAGAAAAGCTTAGAGGAAAATGCAGAACTGTCCAGATAGCAATCTTTTTTTTTCCATGCATCAAAAGTCTAAATTCCTGGGAATTTCTTCAAGTCCATCATTTTTGGATGTTTGCTGATTCTGAAGGGTCCAGACTGGGGCACTAATAACCCTCTTGCATGACTGCGCGCAAGGGACTCAATTTAAAAGAAAGTATCTGGCAGGGCAGAATCTGGTGTGGAAGATATCCAGTAGTCTGAAAGGCTTCATGCCCTTTGTGACAAGATGTCAGGTTCAAGTAAATATCTGGCAGGGCGAAGTCTAGTGTGGAAAACATCCAAATATCTGCAAAACTTCATGCCCTCTGTGACAAGACGTCAAGTCCTAGAACACTGTGTAGGAAAGCTGAGGTTTTCTACCGACTCATTTAGCAGCCAAATGAAGCAGGTCTTATTACTTCCAGATAACAGTTATAGTTAGTCTTCTTAAGTTTAAAAAAAAACAAAAAAAAAAATTAAAAAATCAATAACATTTCAGAAGGTTAACAAGTCATGTGTAATCACCCAGTCTGTGATGTTGAGAGCACTGTGATTCACTGCCTTATACTCCTTGCTGACCCCGTGTGTTAAAGAAGGATATGGCTATTTCATCCTCCACCCTCACTAACACTCGTAATTAAACCGGAATGTAGACTGCACATAGTTGGCATATGTGGCTCTTTCCTACTCATATTCAAGCATGAGTAACCTGGCAGACTGCAAAATGCAAACTTTTTCTCTTGAAAAGAGACACCAAAAGAGGTAAATGAGGACAGCTTTGCTATCGCTAACAAGACAAGAACCAGAGTATCAGGTCAAGAATATCGTGGTAATTCACAGAACTTGAAGACTGACATAAAAGACAATAATAGATGCTTATCTACATACATTAAAAGCAAAAGAAGTGCTAAGGAGAATCTCCATCCTTTACTGGATGCAGAGGAAAACATAGTGGACAAAGGATGAGAAAAAGGCTGAAGTACTTAATGCCTTCTTTACCTCAGTCTTTAAGACCAACTGCTCTCCAGGTACTCAGGCTCCTGAGCTGGAAGACTGGGAACAGAATAAAGCCTCCATATCCAAGGAGAAATGGTCAGTGACCTGCTGCTCCACTTAGACACACACAAGTCCATGGGGCTGGATGGGATCTACCCAACGGTACTGTAAGAGCTGGCAGAAGTGCTTATCAAGCCACCTTCCATCATTTACCAGCAGTCCTGGCTAACCACGGAGGTCCCAGTTCACTGGAGGTTAGCAAGTGTGACGCCCATTTACAAGAAGGGCTAGAAGGAGGATCCAGGGAACTACTGACCTGTCAGTCTGACCTCAGTGCCAGGGAAGGTTAAAGAGCAGATCATCCTGAGTGCTGTCACAAGACACGTACAGGACAATGAGGGTTGAGGCCCAGTCGGCACACATTTATGAAAGACAAGTCCTGCTTGACCAACCTGAGCTTCTCCTATGACAAGGTGACCCGCTTAGTGGGTAAGGTGAAGGCTGTGGACGTTGTCTACCTGGACTTTAGAAAAGTCTTTGACACTGTCTCCCACACCATTCTGCTAGAGAAGCTGGCAGTTCATGACTTAGACAGGTGTACTCTTCGCTGGGTAAAAAACTGGCTGGATGGCTGAACCCTGAGAGTGTTTGCTGAACAGAGTTAAATTCAGTCAGTGGCTGGTAACAAAACGGTGTTCCCCAGGGATGAGTATTGGGGCCAATTCTCTTTAATTCTCTTTGATATCTTTATCAATGACCTGGATGAGGGGATTGAGTGCACCCTCAGTAAGTTTGCAAAACACATGAAGTTGGGCAGGAGGGTAGGAAGGCTCTGCAGAGGAACCTGGACAGGTTGGATTGATGAGCAGAAGAAAATTCTACGAGGTGCAACAAGGCCAAGTGTTGTGTCCTGCCCTTGGGTCACAATAACCCAGGCAATGCTACAGGCTCAGGGAGGAGTGGCTGGAAAGCTACCTAGCAGAAAAAAGACCTGGGGGTGCTGGTTGACAGCCAGCTGAGCATAAGCCAGCAGTGTACCCAGGTGGCCAAAGGCATCCTGGCCTGGATCAGAAACAGTGTGGTCAGCAGGATCAGGGCAGTGATCGTCCCCCTGTACTCAGCACTGGTGAGGCTGCACCTTAAAACCTGCGTTCAGTTTTGGGCCCCTCACTACAAGAAGGACATTGAGGTGCTGGAGAGGGTCCAAAGAAAGGCAACAAAGTTGGCGAAGGGTCTAGAACACAAGTCTTATGAGGAGCAGCTGAGGGAACTGGGGTTGTTTAGCCTGGAGAAAAGGAGGCCAAGGGGAGAACCTATCGTTCTCTACAACTACCTGAAAGGAGATCATAGCGAGGTGGAGGTCGGTCTCTTCTCCCAAGTAACAAGCGACGGGACAAGAGGAAATGGCATCACGTTGCATGAGGAGAGATTTAGATTGGACATTAGGAAAAATTTCTTCACTGAAAAGGTTGTTAAGCACTGGAACAGGCTGCCCAGGGAAGTGGTGTGTCACCATCCCTGGAGGTATTTAAAAGCTGTGTAGATGTGGTCCTTAGGGACATGGTTTAGTGGTGAACTTGGCATTGCTAGGTTGACACTAGGACTTAAAAGGTCTTTTCCAACCAAAACACCTCTATGATTCTGTAAGCTTTAAATTTATGAGAATTACTAGCTTTTCCGCCTTAAGTGTGGGTTAATTACTGGTGGTTTTATTAATTTCCTATGCAATAATCAAGTAAGTTTCTTAACTTTTCAAGTCTGTGCTGTCAACACGAAATCATCAGCGCAACAGACTAAAACTTTCTCTTCTAAAATATAACTGATCCTGTTTTTACTGTTACATGTAATGAGCCAGCAATGATGCTGAGGTGCCCAATGAAAAAATGCAGAAGACAGAGTGGAACACCTGTACATAGCTTGCACCCAAGGTAGACTTGAGTATCACAGCAGCTTCTGTTCCTGGCTTGCTTTGAATAGGATGACAGACACCAGGATTGTCAATGTGCTGTTCAATGACCTGCATCAATCTTAAGAATAATTTACTGCTATATCAGACAGATCATTATGGATGAGTTGTGCACTATCAATCAATTGACTGTGTTGTTCCTGCATATTCCTGCATCTATCAACCAGAAAAGAGAGACATGCCTCAACATATTCTTGTTCCTTTCTGCAAACAATCTGTGCTCCTCAAGATGCGGAAGAATTATTAGCCACACAGCCACAGAGTACTAGCAATAGGCACAATTTTTTCCTCTTACGTATTCTGGCAGAAGAGACCTGGATAAAAAGGAAGAGCAATCTAAATACAACAGAAAATATCCTCTACTCTTCTGCTCAAGCTGGCTTGGAGAGATCTTGCTATCCAAAGTTGCTGAGTCCTCTCACCACTTCTCTTTTAAGAGATGTGTAACGCAAACCTTCCAGGTCAGAATTTAGCCCATCATTGCAAGGATTGTGGCAAAAGGAGAAGACACTGTCAGTATTTACATTATTTCCTCCTCCATGAGGGAACTCATTTATTACTGTGTGTCTCTAGACCTAAAGTTGCTTATTTTGTAACTGACGTGAGAAAGGCTTCCAGTAAGTTAGCTACAGGTCCATTCTGAATTTTATTGGTTGGAGAGTTTTGTGATGGATTTTTTAAAAAATAAAAAAAGCACCCCTTAATAGCAGATGCAGATATAAGCCAAGTGCAGGTAGTGATAACTATTATTAATATAAAGGTGAGAGGAAACTTAAGAGTGCAACTGGGAACTTTTAGATTTGGAGATACAATAAAAAGCCACTCACGTGGCACACGATACAGTTTAAATGCACTGACAGCATTTTCCAGAGACCACACACTTGGCCTCCATAAAGGAGGGAGAAAGCCATGGCACTCCTTAGTGCATAACTCTCTGCTGAAAAAGGGACTTAGCTACTTCAGAAGATTCTCACCAGGTGGCTCAAAGTGTGAAGGCCGGACGGCACAATTAAACACTTGCACACAGACAAATATTTCGGTAAATGAAGCAGTATGATATCGTACATAGTCTGGACCATATCAAATGGTGCCGATACACTTTCAGATGTACAAGCATAAAAAGCGACCAAACAGGGCCCAAAGCATCATCCATTTCATAATACCATAATAAAACACCACCAGAAGGTTGCGTCTGTTGTTTCAAGCCATACAGCGCGCAAACCAAGGGATATACTAATCAGCTTAAAGCAGAGCATTCTTCTGAACACAAGAAGGGGATCTTTCCTTATGGTAACCTATGACAATGACAGAATGAACAATGAAGAGTTTCAAGTGGGGGCATCCCTTCACCACCCCCACCCTCCAAACATCAGGAATGAAGACAACTATAAAATTCACAGCAAAATACCATTTCTGAATAGATTAAAACTTAATGACTAGTGAAACAGGTCAGACCAAAAAAACAAACAAAATGCCAACAATTTTAGGAAAAGTGTACTTTATAATTCTCCCCAAACACCTACACTTAGAAATGAAACTGAAGTCGTTCATGTACCATTACTAAACCTAACAATTTACTTCAACAACATGCTGCTGGGTATTTTTTTCAAAACAAATTGGAATAAAAAAAAATTTACTTTTGTTTTAAACCTGGATTTTCTAAATGTAAATTTATCTACTGTCCATCTAAATAGCCAAAATGTTGTCATGGAGTAAAAAAAAAAAAAGCCAGTAAATGACTGAAATAAAAAGGAGATTGTTTATTTTACAGTATATTGCTAAACTGATAACTGTAAGTAAACAAATGGCTCTCTACTTATTCTGTTTGCTTAATGAGCAGACTAAAAATAGCTGAACATCGGCAAAACTTTGAAGTCAGAAGGTTCGCTCTGTCAGAAAATCACCTTACAAATACACGAGAAAATTAGTACCGCTACAAGAAATGTTTGTTTCAATATTCAGAGGAGTTAATGAATGTTAAGTGATAATGGTAGACAGCAGCAGTATGTAATTACATTTCTAAACACACCTTACCAAATCACTTCTAAGCTAAAAGAATCACATGTTCTATTAATTTTCATTGGTTATCAAACATCTGTAACTGTCACCTCTAACAGGTGCTTGGTAATCTAACAGCTGCACAAAGTAATAAAAGAAAAAAAACAACCACCACCAAACAGAATCATAATGTGTTTTCTGTAGCATCGCTATCAACCTCTGTCTGCCACAACACAAAACCTCTTGGCCTAAATTCTGAAACGTGACCCTAGGCTCAGTGCTGGGAGTGCCTTCCACCTAAGAGAGACTACCATCAACATCCAGGAACACAGCACCACGAGAGAACACACTTGTTTTGCTAAATGAGGCTGCAGCAATGCTTGAAATGTAAATGAAAGCTTGCAGCTGTAAGCATCGTGGTCCAAAAGAGCTCCTACCAACCTGGTCATCAAGAAATTTCTTACAACCTCTCTTTTCTCCAAATCTAAAAGTTTCCAGTTGCATTCTTAAGCTTCCTTTCACCTTTATGCTAATAACTGTTACCACTGTCTGGACTTGGCTCTCTCACAATACATCCAACAGTCCCATAACTCTGGTCCTTTTTCCATTCCCTGCATTTCTTCAGACATTGGCTTTCTCCCTACTCATGACCCAGTCCATCTCCTAGCATGCTCAGGACTTCAGATTAAGAATTTGATGCAGTAGGCATCAGTTCCACATATCATCTTCTTGCATTCAGAAAGAGACAGCAGGATTAACAGACTAATGTTTGAAGGGGGAAGCTCTTCAAATTAGGTTCAACCTTTTGGGAAAATCAGGTGACCCAGACATCTCTAAGTGCCCTGAGAAGTTTTGAAATGTCTGACTTTGTGCTGACAGTTTGTACTTCCTAGTGATTCAGAGGAGCGAAGTCTGTGTATGTTGAAAGTGCAAGAAAAAGCCTGTATATCTCAAAATAAGGATCATTCAATGAGTTTATACTTAGAAGTAGAATGGATAGAGCCAAACAACTATACTTAATTTTAATGTTTTGTTCTCCCTGAAAAATAAGTCACTTTGGATGACATAGCTTCTTCCTAACTGCTCGGAAATTGCACTGCAGACTGAGTTACCAGGTTTATGCAGAGCTTCTACAGGAAGAGCTAATTTGAGAGTGAAATCCTTGTCATCAAAAGATCTACTCTTGCCAGTCTCTAAAGGAAATCAAAACAAATGTAAAGATAGTTGATTGTGGGCTAGAAAACACATACGGCCTGCAGTAGCAGTGCCACCATACATAACTCACTCAATTCCGCAGCTACAGTGCCTGTGGTCTTTTGCAAAGTTGCGAGGTACGAAGAAAGGAATGAGATGAATAAATTGGTCACTATCTGATGACTGAACTGCTCAGAAGTCATACACAATCAGAAGGCATACACAATTTTTATTGACAATTTACCCACAATTTGAAAACGCTGCTGGTGATAGATGGTGGCTGGAGCTAAGACTCTGCAGTCTGCCTGATCTGTGAGAGTAGTGAGAATCTTGCCCTAGGTCTTCGCTTGACATAGAAAAGCAAGTGCTGCTTGATTTGTTTATTCCTGAGACTTAAATTCAGCTGCAAAACATACCCTTTTTGCCTTACATCCAGGCATTCCACAAGACTGTTTGACTTAAGGTAGAAAGCAACATACTTCAGAATATCTGTTTGCCAAAGTAGCTGTAACTGCATAAAACCAGTGGAACTACGACCATCAGAAGTACCATCAACATGGATGAACCTTTAACAACAGTGTGGTCAAATCAGAACCACACTGAGGAAGGGGAAAAAAAAAAAAACAAAGGGAAAAAAAAAAGGTAAACCTTTGGATCAGTTTGATTTCAGTCCACAAAAATGCATCTGGTACTTGTATATACATAAACATGTTATCAGCGAAGGGGAAAAGGGTAGAGGACACAGTCCTTATTTTGCACTTTCCTTGTCCAAGGGCTCCAAGCCTGGCCACTGCTACCTCAGACACTAAGAACCACCAAACACTGTGGCATCAGAACAACCATATTGTATCCTAACATTTAGCTAACACATTTGTTGGATTTTTGGTATTTCATTGTTAAAAGAGACATCTTCATCAGTAGCTGAGTGTCGTGGGTTGACCCTGGCCGGCCGCCAGGTACCCACACAGCCGCTCACTCACTCCCCCTTCACTGCTGAACAGGGGAGAGAATATTTCCAAGGGTTCAGGGTTTGAGATAAGGACAGGGAGATCACCCTCATTTACCGTCCCGGGCAAAACAGACTCAGTTTTGGGGAAATTAGGTACATTTATTAAAAGAACTAATCAGAGAGTAGTGAGAAGTAAGAAAGAGCAAACAAATCTTAAACAGAACACCTTCCCCCCATCCCTCCCTTCTTCCCGGGCTTAACATCAATCCCGGCTTCTCCACCTCCTCCCCCCGAGCGGCGCAGGGGGACAGGGAATGGGGGCTGAGGTCAGTTCATCCGACGTTGGTTCCACCGCTTCTTCACTCCGGGGGAGGACTCTTCACTCTTCCCCAGGGCCACCGTGGGGTCCCTCTCACGGGAGACAAGCTTCATGCTCTCTTCTCCGCGTGAGTCGTCCCACGAAGGGCAATTCATCACAAACTGCCCAACGGGAGACACCTCACGAGGGGCAGCCCACCCCTCGTGAGTCTGAGGCGCAGTCCTTCGGGGGAAACTGCTCCAGCGTGAGCCACCCGCAGCGTCCCAAAAGTCCCACCGGCCAACCTGCTCCAGCGTGGGCATTCCTCTCTTCCACGGGCTACAGGCTCCGGAAGCGACTTGCTCTGACACGGGCTTCCCACGGGCTACAGTCCCCCTTCAGGCATCCACCCACACGGCGTGGAGTCCTCGGTGGACATCTATGCGGTGATCCTCACGGTGGACTTCTGCACCTCGCCCATGGGCTGCAGGGGGACAACCCGCTTCACCATGGTCTTCACCACAGACCCAGGGGATTCCTTCTGCTCCGGCGCCTGGAGCTCATCCTCCCCCCCCTCCTTCTTCACTGACCTTGGTGTCTGCACAGACTCTCACTCCTCCATCTCTGTGCCAGCTGTTATGGCGCAGTTCTTTTTCCCGTTCTTAAATATGTTTTTCACAGAGGCGTTCCTCTGCTATCACCTTACTGATAGGCTCAGCCTTGGCCAGCGGCGGGTCCCTCTTTGTAGCCGGCTGGCATTGGCTCTATCAATCTTGGGGAGCTTCTAGCAGCTTCTTACAGAAGCCACCCTGCAGCTCCCCCCCCACCGCTGAAATCTGGCCAGGCCAAACCAAAACACTGAGTAAAAACATAATCTTGGAGTCTTCAACCTCAGCTGACGTTTCAGTTTCTCCCGATATTCCCATCACAAGCCCCAACTTTCCCAAAAGTCGACAATTGCACCAATTTCCTCCTCCTTACCACTGAAGAAGGAGGCTGGTTGAAGAAAGCAACAGGGACCGTTAGAGGAAACCACAATATGCAGACCAGAAATACAGACTCTACAAGTACTACAGATCAAAGAAACTCACTCAGATTATGGCACTGAATGTAGAGTGTGCAGATGATATTAAGACCAGCATGGAAATCTACCCAAATGCAAATTCCAGGTGGCAACAGTGGCATTCCTTTACACATCCCAAGAGTAAACAACAGTAACATCTCTCACCGCTTCAGCCAGATTTAGCAGGAGAATTACTAGTCACTAAAGCTGCCAAGCGCAAAGTCTGATGTTTCTTAGGTTTGCCTTTGATGTCCAGCAGGACTCACTTCACACATGGAAGTCCAAAGCCAGGATTGCAGGGATTAAGAAAGTATTCACCTGAGATATAATTATTGAAGCAATCAAGACAATAAAAAGCTCCAGTGAATTTAGAAGGATGATTTGCACAAAAAAAAAAGCCATTCTTGCAGTCCAGTATGGATGTGCAGGTATGAAGACTGCTATCAATCTGGGAAAACCAGAAGAATATAGATCAGACAGATCAATACAGCCATAAAGATGATATCTGTGACACAGCAGAAGATGTTCTCTGGCAAAAAATATTCCAACACCAGCCAGCAATTGAGATTAACGCTGACCATTTCTGGCCACAAATCAAGCACAAGAGAGATGGGACCTACATAGGTGCCCAATGGAATTAAGGAAAAAAGCACCTTTGATCTCAAGGGTCTAGATATCTTAAGAAGACATACTGAGTGTACATATAAACAAACAAGTGAAGAAGTCAGTTCTGTTGCAAACAAAAGCTTTCAGCACGAAATCCAGAAAAGAAAGGAGAATCAATAAATTACCTGAAAAGATGCAATAAAAGGAATTCAGCGTTTTCTGAGCTTGCCAACCAAGTTTCTGAGGTATGTTACTAACAGGAAAAATTACAGAACTTCAGGTTTTTTATATACAAAGTGACAACCTGGTCCTATAAAGCAACATAAACCAAGAAAAAACAATTTCAGCCTCGGTGTCTTTCTGAAATGCATCTTCTATTAAAGTGTTTTTCCTTTTCTGATCCTTGTTGTCATTACAATCACACCTCCATAAAGCTTTATCTCAAGTGCTACCAGGAAATGATAGGATCCCAGAGGTCTACTTTCCTTTGGAAGGGAACCTGACAGCAAAGGCAACACAAGTACCAACACACACAGTGGCACTCCATTTTATTCAGTGCCGCATCACATTTTTGATTTTCATGAATGTATTAAATTTCAGTGCTGTTAACAGGAATAAATATATTCATAACTGAGGCATGTGTACCCAAAACCATGTATCCAAATGGCCACTCAAAACCACCAAATTGCCCAGAGGTCGCTCACAGCTGTGGGACAGAGCACGTAACCACCAACATGTAACTCTGCTTTGCTTTGTAAAACGCTGCAAGGAAAAAGGCTCTGACTTTGGAGCCAAAGCAGGTCTCCACTGTTTGACCCACAAGTCCCAAGGCTCGCTGCATTCTACGCATCAAGAGGGCTGAGTCGCCCCAGGATAGCTTTCATCCAAGGAAGGCCTAAGTTTTAGGCAGTTTAAATTATGCTCTGCAAAGATTAAATACATAAAAAAATGCCTTCTCATTTGTTACAAACAGAAGTAAGCAAACACAGAAATTTCCTTACAATTTCTCAGATTAGCAGAACCCCCCAAACCATTATTTATGGCATGAAATGCCTCTACCTGGGCAGACATGGAGACAGAAATAAGTGTGCAATTTTTAGAGTACTGAATGGTAAGCAATGTTACATGCAACACATAGCCACATGGATGCATGAAATTGATCTTATAAAGAGTTACAAACAAAATAGTCCAAAATAATAACCAATAAACACATGCTTGGGTGGAAGCTTCCAATTATAAAATTACTATAAAGATCCTCAAACTGTTCAGGGGAGGAAAAAAGCCCAATTTTCCGCATAACCTGAGAGCGCAGAGTTTTCTGATAAGAAGATCCAAGGAACCTGTAAACCCAAGGCTCTAATTTTCTTATGGTGACTGTGTAATATTTTGCAAAGTAAAATTGACTGAGATGGAAGCTATTTTGCATGGTACAGTGGCGATGGCTAACAAATGAGAGTTTTGTGGGCTGAATGTTAGTCCCCTGCCTCATCTGCCACCCCTAATGACAGCAGCCACCTGCTGTTTTATTGTCACAGCTGGAGCCGGTTCACACTCCTTGGTGCTGAGCTCTGCCCATGAGCGCCAAGCTCTCTCCTCGCCTCATTACTTTGATGAACTTTTTATGGTCAGCACCCATGAAGACCTCATCTAGGACTATACAACCTAGATCGGCTTCAGGGAGTGCTTCCAGCTAGCATGAGGTGATAATACACAGTGACACCACGGCTGCTACTGCCTGTCACTTAGTCAAGGCACTGTACTGCACTCCTAGCTCTACAGGGCCCTCAACAGGTAAAATGCCATGAAATTCTCCCATGTAATAAAGTTGGCTCTCTCTTTTTCACGTTGCAATATAGAGGTCATATCCTACTAGCAAAAATTAGTTTTTCCAAGACTGATATTAAAATAAAAAATGCATCATGCTGTTTACTATATATAACTATAGACAAGCAATTTCTATGTTCCCTAGACATAAACTTGCTGCCTTCCTAAAAAAAATAATATCCTGGCATTAAAGAAAACAACCATGAAATCGTATTACGGCTTGATTAACACCACCAAATAGGAAAAAAAAAATAATTACATGCATTTTACAAGAGAAGGACCTTTTAAACTTAAAAAACAGAAAGTACAGAAACAAAAATCAAGCCAGTCAAGTCAAATTATTACCCAAATGAATCTACAGTAGAGATTGATACATGCTAGATCCCTCCTTCCTCCACAAAAGCCCCACACTTACATATTTATTAAATATGATAACATATCAAATCAAGATAACGACGAAGCAAAGCCCTTTACATCTTGTTTACTTAATCAGAGCAGTCTCTTATTATTTTCTGCTAATTTAAAAGCAAATATAATCATCCTTTTTTTCAATTTTTTTTTTTTTTGTCTTAACACACACTCCAAATCTCCTGAGCCTGTATACAATTTTAAACTTCATCAGAATTTTTTTATTGATGCATTTAGAGCAGACTGTTTTATGCTTGATCACTGAAAATTTAACCCCAGGTTTACTTTCAGCAGTAGAATAATCTTTCTGGTGTCAACAGAGCTTTACATTTGCCCATATTTACATATATCATTAAGATTAATATATGTGCTATTAATAATAATTTCATTAACATTCTGAAATCATCAAATAACATTTTGATTTTTGAATGGCTGTAGGCTATTATAAACCTAAAAACCAGAACATTTTCAGTATTCATTGTGTAGCAATCCAGCTGATCAGTTTTGACAAATTCATGCAATGTTACAAGCCATTAAACTTCATTTAGTTTCATTTAAAAATTCCACCTAAAAATGAAAAGCAACTATCTTTTTTTTTTTTGTACAGACAGCACAATTTCTAATAAATACCAGCTCCTAGGATCCTCTAAAAAGAAACTGGCATCTTATTTTATTGAAATATTTTTCAAATTATCATAAATAGAGTTTTTGACATAGTATTTCTGAGACCGGACCTAGCAGGAGTTGAACACCTCTAATGTGGTACGGTGCAATTTAGCTCCTCTCGAAGAGGGACAGCGCTGCAGACACCCTGTGCTTCACACAAGACTCCTAGGACAGGTGGACCCTTAAAAATGTTTCTGAGCACCGACATTATCCTACATTTCTGAGAATTTACTTATGCAAAGCTCTTCTTTCCTAGCACTTTTTAAGTGCAACCTAAACTGTAGGTGAAGAGCCAGGAATTTCCATTCCACCAAGAGCTGAGTGTCTCCTCAAAAGTACTCAAGAGAACTGGAAGAGACACAGAACCTCACGTTACCGGGGCCTAAAATGTATGAATGATCCCCTTAAATATAAACAACACCAATTTCTCTACCAATACAATTTCAACACGCGTTTGTCTTCTGCAGGCCTTCTTGTAGAGCACAGTAACGTATTGATCACATCCTTTGGAAAGTCCAACAAAACAAGAGAGAACTGCTTTTAGAAGAAAAAAGGAATTCCCTTCTTTTGAATAGATGACGTATCTGTCAAATGCACAATTTGTAGAACTTATTTCATGCTCTTAAAAATAAAATATGAAAGATGCAGCTTGATCAGCGCAGGGTAAGACATTCTGAAATGGATAAAATCCCTTCGTGGAACAATCAATGGTTTCAATAGCACAATCTCATAATGGTGCTGGTAATTAAATAATAACAATGTCCAATACTTTTTTAATTTTTTTAACAGTAGTGCATCAGCTGTAGTATTTCTATTACACGTTTTGTGATATGACACTTAATCCATGTAAAAAGTTTCTCTTTTGTTATGGATTAGAGATTGATAAAACTCTAAAGTCACAATAAGCTAGGTATTTATTCTTCTGTTATAAAGGAATTTGTTAAAGCGTGCATGGCTACCCAGACTAGCTGTATTTGCTCACTGCCTTACACGAAATAGCCTGCATACACGTATAAATATTTGGAAATATTCTTCCTTTGTAGCACTATGTTGCCTCAGCATTATGATGGTGTTTTAGAATTGTATTCTAAAATATAACTTCAATTTACCAAGTGCTTACAGTTCACTGGTCTGTAATTCTTAATATCCTTTTATTTTCCACTAATTTTGATTTTAGTTGCTATTATTTAAAGTTCATTTTCCATGCCCTTTCCATTGTGATTTTTTTTCCAATGTGATAACAAACATCAGTGCCATTTCTGATGGTGACTTCTATTGGAGTAAGAAAAAAAACAACTTTTAAAAGAGAAGCTATCAGAAAACCATCAGACAGTAACAACTTGTGGTCAGTATCAAGATGAGCCGCATGTGAACAGATAGTCTGGAGGAGACAGGATTTGTATCCAATTACTAATCCCTGGAGCCATTCAGCCACTTTAACGATAAATTTCTATAAGCTGATCCCTTAACCCATCACCAGCCGGTCATGCTACTACACTCCAACAGAATCCACAAAAAGAGACATTTCACATTTTCTACTTAAATCTCCGTGATACAGAATAGTCATGTTCTTTTCTCATCTACTTCATAGAAGTTTTGAAAATGGATCCTACACAAACAGGAATAGGCACATGAAAATACTTGGCCTAACAGAAATACTCTGCCTTCCTTGCTTCCAAGCACAAAGAAGCTTTCAATGTACATTATCTTCCCTTACACCAAACAGAAATAGATGTCGCTCTTAAAAAATAGCTAAACTTCCGTGCCTGCTGTTGAAGAAAAAGATATTCATATGAAGGATACTGGGAGACGTTGCTGAGGAATTGTTCACTCTTTAAGAAATATTATCTCCGTAATGCTGCCAGTGCCAGGATCAGGTTGGGCAATTAGCCAATTAAGTGTGAATAAAATCTGCCAAGAAGCTATTTTATTTTTGTCTCAGAATACTTGTGTATCTGTGAGCTGGTGTGTGTATGACTTCATGCATCAGTGGAATACGGTTGTTCATGCCAGGTTTTCTTATCACACTTTTCTGCCTCTTTCAACTTGCACATTCCCGCAATACAAAATGGACACATGTCTGCTGATAATGTCAACATCCTTATGTTCGCAAGGAGAGATTTTGTGTAACTGGATCTAAAGTAGCCTTTCTTGTGCTCATTACCTGACACTGTCTGCTTACACAATACTAGAAGAGCAGTTGGTGGGAAGAACCACAGCACTTCTATGAGATGTTAAAAGACAACAGATGTGGAAGAAATTAGCATCTGATTACAATATCCCTGGCTAAATACTCCCCTACAAACCCCATTTTCACATGTTATCTAAAAGAAATTCTCACTTCTCATAGCAGACCAGGTTCAATGGAGTGCTGAGAATATCCTGTTATCTCTTTAATTTAGATCTCATTATGCTTTACACTCCTGTATATCCATCTAGGAAATTCCACTTGGAAATATGAGTGGGTACGAAATATATCTAACACAGTCTGACTACGGCTACTGCTTAGAAAGCCTGAAGACATAACCAGATTCTGTCTCCTTGTTCAGAATAAAAAATTCTTGAATTTTTTTTTTTCAGAGGGGATGGGCAGAACCGGGAGCTGCAAGCCTTTATCTTAGTTGAACAGCAAAAGTACAATTAGCACAAATAAGGATTCTTCAACAGTTTTGATACAGTCATTCAAAACTAAAACCAACTGAAAAAATACACAAATTACAAATCAAAACTAAACAGTGCCAAGTACAAACAGAAGTATGAAAACCACTTTTCATAACATTTCAGAATACAGACATTACCTAGCAGTGAAGCCACCTTCTTGAATACCTATTAGAGAAATTCACAAATCTTAACAGTACTGACAACTCATTCAGAATTTACCATCACTTATGCTAAAAAGACATCCTACTTTTCAAGAAATGTATTTTTAAAGCTCTGATTAGTATATTTTGTAAAACTGTAAGCACATTTAAGACGAGTGAAAGTAATTACTCAATATCACTGCCTGTAATCAGAGGTTATGGAGGAAAGTTGGGTACAAGGTAGTAAATACATCACTGATAACCAGCTTCAAACTCTTTGCTATCGAGTCTCTTTTATCATGGCATTATATAAATGAAACATGAGTGACAAATGTTCTTACCCCGGGATTCACAGCCAAGACTGACATTTTTCCTAAAAAATCCCCACTTCTTCTAGAGAAGAAGAATGAATGCTGTGCCTAGCTACAGCACCAGGTAACCCCGAGATGTGTCGGAACACGCGATAACTGC
This sequence comes from Trogon surrucura, assembly GCA_020746105.1. Taxonomy (NCBI): domain Eukaryota; kingdom Metazoa; phylum Chordata; class Aves; order Trogoniformes; family Trogonidae; genus Trogon; species Trogon surrucura. The sequence continues at coordinate 63,793,571 of CM036619.1, read as the reverse complement.
TGTGCCTCAGGGTGAAGCTGGCACAACGATAGCCCATTACACACTGAAGATCCACTTCATGCTTGCTAACTGTGTTTGTCACGTGCCCAGCAGCCATGCGGGAGAGGAACCTGCCTGCACAAGGGCCAACATTATCCCTCAAGAACGCACCTGAGAAGGGTTGTTTTATTCAATGCTAGCAACCTCTCCATGGATTCCCACAGCCAGAGATGTTTAGATCTGGGACACATCACCTCACTCGTCCCTCTTCGGGACACAACTCTGAGCAGAGAAGGGACCAACACCACCTGTACATCTCTACCCTTGCTTTTCCTATGGTCTGTGTCAAAGAGGAAGAAGGGCTAGCACACATTCATTGACAGAAGTGAACAAGTACTTTTCAAGTTAAAATGAAATTCCCTTTTCCAGCATTCTTATATTTTGCTACACAAATCTGTAGTTCTCACATTGGTCGTTGCTACAGAATTCTGCTTTTTCTTATCACTTTGGTAAGCAGGGACACACAGCTTTTCTTCTTACCTTTTTGTAGCTACATCACTAACAACAGGATTATAAACATTCAGAAAGGATATATTTCGTTCTAGCAACAAGTCAAATTAAACAGACAATATTAATTTTTAAAAGATTTTAAGATATTTGATATTTCTCCTTCCAACGTATTTCTACATTAATGCAAACCTACTTCCTCTGAAGAAGAGAGCGAACAAGTGTTGGTGTTGGTTTCACTATAGTACATATGATCTAGATACCAAGGTCTAATCATAACATATTTATCACCATCTAGCATTTGGCTTGTACATGATGTCCACAGGCACTTGTAGTGATAGCTGTCAAACTGCATTCTATTTCTGGCATAAATGAGCATAACAAGGACAAGAAATGGAGTGCAGTATAGAGTAACAACACAGCCTGGAATTTAGCCCATAGTAAAGAAACAGTCAAATTCATTATCGACCTCAGTGATGGAGGTTCATGCTTACGGTGGTAGAATATTTCAGAAGTCACCAAGCTTAAGTAGGCTTGTTTCTACTAAAGGTGCTAAAAATTGTTTTAGAAATACAGCATTCTACTCCCTTCCTTTCTCTTTCACCGCATCAGAGATCAGAAAATCCTAAGTTACGCATGTTCCTGGAGAAGGATGTCTAAAAGGACATGACCCACCCTGCCCAGATTTCAATTGCTTGTTCCAGTGTTATTTAAGCATAAGTGTATTTCAAGTATTGTACATACAAAAAAAGCCCCACATTACTCTCTTTCAAGGAAAAAAAGGAATAGAAATTACTAGGGGTGGAAAAAAAGATTATAAGTTCCCCGCTCTTTTCAAAGCCTTGACCATATTCCAATCCTTACAAATGCTACCAGCAATAAAGACAGGGTAGTTTTAGTGGCTGGGGAACACCAACCAACCCCATAGCACAGAAACACGAGAATATTGCTTGGCCGTGCATTGCATTGGAACAGTGATGGGGAAAGCAGCCAGTAGCATCACCTAACAGTATATGGCGAACAAGATTAAGTCAAAGCCCTTCCATTTCAACTGGAATCTCGTCTCTCCTTGACAGGCAAATGACTAAGCGCGTGTGTCATTCAGAAACAACTCTGGTTATTGACAGTGCAGAAAAAGTCTATTCTTTATGACATTTCTGAAGAACAGAGGCCACAACTAGCAAACAGACATAGTAAGATTCCCATCTTCCTCAGATTACACTTTTCTTAATCTTTTTTTAACAGTCAAGCTCCTGACAGCTTGTGGTTTCCCCATTCAGTGGTGAACGTTTAAAAGGCAAAAAATAAAGTCCTGTTCTGCAGCAACAAATTCCCTTTGCGTAAGGTGCAACCTTAGCACCCTATACAACAAACAGTTTTTCCCCATGATCTCAAAAGCCAAAAAGTCACTAATTCCATCAGCTCCCAGGGAAATAATGGATATTTGTTCTGGGGGCAGGGAGGGGAAAGAGAGAACCAGATGGAACCAGAATACTGATGGGCTTCAAAATTTTTTCCAGTCCTTTAATCTGGTACTCAGTTTTATCTGTCTAACAGGTAGTCACACCGAACCCATACAGGTACATATGAAGAACACCTGCTAAGGCTTCAGAGACAATCTGATACAGAATCATAGAATTGTCAGGGTTGGAAGGGACCTTAAAGATCATCTAGTTCCAACCCCCCTGCCATGGGCAGGGACATCTCCCACTAGATCAGGCTGCTCAGAGCCCCATCCAGCCTGGTCTTAAAAACTTCCAGGGATGGGGCTTCCACCACCTCTCTGGGCAACCTGCCCAGTGAAGAACTTCTTCCTAACGTCCAGTCCAAACCGATCCATCTCTAGCTTTAATCCATTCCCTCCAGTCCTATCACTACCTGACATCCTAAAAAGCCCCTCACCGGCTTTCTTGTAGGCCCCCTTGAGATACTGGAAGGCCACAATAGGGTCTCCTCAAAGCCTTCCTTTCTGCAGACTGAACACCCCAACTCTCTCAGTCTGTCTTCATAGCAGAGGTGCTCCAGCCCTCTGATCAGTATAGGTGTTCAGCAGGAAACTAAAAAATGGAAAACAATAATCCTAAAAATCAGTGGACCGCACACCAAGCAGAACACATCGCAATTTTGAGCTGTATAAACAGAGACAAGTTAAAGGGCATCTAATCTTTAAATTCTCTAAATTAGTTACACTAAAACCTATACTAGTTTAACTGTTAAAGTAAATCCTTAAACTAAATATTGTTCAGCAAAGGCCACAGCAACTTGTGCCGTATTTGTAAACCCCTGGCACCTGGAATGAGATCAAACTCATTCAGTATTCTTGAGAGCCTGTTCTGAAAAGTAAACTTTGTATTGTGCATACATGAGGAATATATCCACCTCAAGGGCTATTCATAAACAAATATGTAGTCACCTATGGCAGTGACCACCATCAAATTCATTTTTCATCTTTACAGATAACAAATACTTCTGATTATTCAATACATATGTACATATGGATATATAATTATATATTGATTAGTTTAGCTTTTGGTATAACATATGAATGTATTGAATTTCTCCAGAGTAACCAATAAGTTTTTTTAAAAATTATACCAATAGACCATTAGCATTATGAGTGGATTTATTTTCCCCAACAGTGCTAAAGATATGCAAAATTTTCATTTTTCAGAGTTGCATAGTAAATGATTAACACCAGCTCTGCTCATTATCTTGCTTAACAAAACTTCTCTAAAAACAAATAAATCAAAAATGCCTCCAACACTCCTGAATAAATAAATTACAGACCTGTTCAGTGGCAGCAATGATATTTTAAAAAGCTTGTGCAAGCTCATTGTACAATTTTATTACAAAACTGCAATTTATAACAAAACTGTCCACTTTTCTATTTTCTACCCAGCTTTACTCAAAGAAGTACCTTTCACAACCCAAGAAACTTTAAAAAAGCTACATATAGCTGGAAACATTAACCCCATGTTCCAACATGTTACAATATACAAATAAAACTATCAGGAGAAACTTCACGTCCCATTTTACAGTGGGATTGCTTAAGGTGAACTGCAGTTAAATGAAACAACTGCTATCTGGTAGAATACCAGACTTCCATCAGTAGGAACACATACTGTATATTTTGTGTTAGAAACACACTTCTCATCTTAGACTTTAAAACTGTTTGGTTTTCATTACACACAGACACCAAAGTCAGTCTAGAAGTAAAACACCCTGCTTCTCCTAGCCTTCCTAGAAAACAGTCTTTACCTAAAGAAGGAATCTCCAGTTTTAAAAAAATTGTGAATTGCCTTCCTACCTTAGTCCCCATGTTCAAATGAAATATTTTCTTTTTTTTTAAATATATATAGATATATATATTTATGTGGTAAAGCCACATACCCTTGTCAATAAAATTGCATTTTGTTGTAGTTTGGGGTCAAAATAACCACGGCTACCAGAAATGCATACGCTGCAAAGAATTTCTTCCTCAAAAGAGAAGAAATGTTTGTTCCCTCCTAAGAACAAAGAGCAAAACAAAACACAACTCGCAATGCAACCATAATATAAATGAAACTGTTATCTGTTGCTACTTGCCTACCAGCCCACAGATTTTTCTTAGCATTAAAAAACAGCATGTAAATTAAGGTGACTGAAACATGCTTTCAGCGAGCAGAGTAATATGGTAGCTATTCATCACCTGAAGTCATAAAACACTAGGTCTTGTCCTTAGCATATTCTAATGAAGCCTATCATGCAAATGAGAGTGACCTTTTCTGTGCATTCTGCAAGTTCACATTTATGTGAGGAGTATATATAGTTTGCCAATACAAACTAGCCAAAGACTGCGTAATTACTGTAATCAATTAGTAGTTAGTGTCGCTCTGCTCATTTGTGGCTAATGTCAGCTAAACCATTTTTGAGAAAACCACCCTGACAGCCTCTTTCTGTTGTTTTTGTTGCTGCTGATATTCTGCAGGAGTCAAACTTCTCAAGATGGAAGCACAGTAGCATTTCTCTAAAACACTCTCTTAAGGCGAAAAATAAAAATAAGACCCACTCCTGTGACGGGTGGAGAATCCCCGGCAAAGTTACATATCCTTAAAATGACATTGAAGTTTTCTGCCTGTAAAATGATACATTAATATTTAAATATTTAAATGAAGGACACTCTCCCATGAGGCAGTTCAAACCAAGTAAGGAAGACTTGGTAGAACTTAGGCACTCTTTTCAATGGATGAGTAAACAGGCCATACCCTCTGCTCAGCAACAGTCTATTTTGTAGACAGTTATGGATAGGAAACATTACTGGAGCTGGTAATTAAAGTAAAAACTAATACTGTCCCAGAAATAGGGAATTTTGTACAGGGAAATCATTTATCATGCCTTACAGTTCCACTCAACTGAAATGAATTATCTTCTTATTTAGCACATGTCTATTTTATTCTACAATATCTTCCAAACTGTAACACGGTCCACTTGCCGGTTTTCATATCAAAATCAAGTAGACATAAAGGAAAGTTATGCCACCATTTGAAATTAACTCCCTACATAGTGACTGATAAGAAAAAAGAATTTTAAGACAAATGAGAATATACAGATCACAGTTTTGCATTTTATTTACTTTGACACCATTTTTAATTGGCAAAACCAGAATTGAACCTTAAACTTATATTTATGTAATAAGAAATTGATTCACATGAAAATAATTCTATGCCCTGATTTTACACCTATGTTGAGAAATGTAAGCCTTTTTTCCCTAAGAAATCACACTGTTCATGTAATATTGCTACGTGTACACAAACAGATGCACTGTATATAGAGTATATATGTACACTGTGCAGCAAAACAGCTTCTAAAGTCTTCCTATTTTTTTGTGGTTTGATGAATGTTAAAATCAATTGTTTTTTCACTCAGCAGAGACCTGCAAGTTTCAAATGGATATATTACAGAGACAAGAAAACATTGCTTTTTCTGATGAGAGAGTGAAGATGAGTTTCAGTTCTTTGTATCCCACATCACACAGCCAAAGCTGGGAGCATTTCTATTTACAAAGTACTCTGCAGTAAAGCACCCGCAACGCGTGTAACATTTGGCCAAGTAACTCATCAGATACAGAGAAGCATTTATTACAAAAAAATCACTATCAAATTCAAAAACTATTAAAAAGTAAGATTAAAGAAAAACGCCATAGCAGCACTCATATATTAAGACAGAGGAATAAAGAAATCCATGCATGGCACACTAACATAAAGGTAAGTGAATTGGTACAACTGAAGCCAAAAGAAGTGAAAGAAGAAGCCTTCCCTTTTCTTCATTCAGGTTATAAGAACAATCCCTATATATAAAATTCGCATGTTTATTTTTTTCAAAGCTCTTTTTTTCCTCAAGGTCTCACGAACTTCACTGGAAGCTGTCATGCCGGTAAGAGCGGCAGAGGCGGGCAGGCGGAGGGGCAGAGCCTGTGCTGGGAGGCGTCTGACACCCGGCACAGGTCGCACCCAGCACGGATCCGAGGAGAGCGGGACGACCCCTCTTCAGAGGTGCCTCCTCCTCTTCTCCGCGGGCAGTCCGCTCCTGCCGTCCTCAGTACAGTCAAGCAAGAACATTTTCACCGATGGGCTCTGGTGCCAGGGCTGCAGCGTGGGGCAGACAGGGGCTGGCTACCATGCTCAACCTTTTCCATCCCTTTCCCTCGCTTGCTGCCTGCTTGCAGGTAAATCGTCCAATTCCAAGCACACCGAAAACTGTTATATTCCCTCTAGTTTTACTAGGAGCAAGACTTCAGTGGAGCCTTTTGGTTTATTCAACCATAAAATAAGAGTATTCCTTATCTGCGGTACTGGAAAACTTTTATTTGGCCTTGTTCATAATAAAGCTTATTAGGAAATAAATAAACCCCTTCAGCAAGAAAGTAGCATCACTCCTAGCTAAGCTGGTGTCCCAGTAACCATACAGGGTGGTTCAGGTTCAGAAACACATTTGGAAGAGCCCTAAAGAATGTAGACTTCTGAGCTAAAAAAGCAAAGCGGAAAACTAAAAATAATGAAAGTATTTGTTTCCATGGCGATTTTGGGAAGAGAAAAGAGCAATCAAGTCGCAATAAGTGGAGTGACACTGAAGATTTATTGGTTTACTTCTGCATAGTGCTGGAGCCAGGCACCTCGGCGCGGCATCAAGCCCGTCCGAGGTGTCAATCCTGACACGGCGCCCAGCAGCGGGAAGATCGCTCTTTTCATTCTTGTCAGAGCACGCCGCGACGGGGGCATCTGACAGTTACTGAGAGGGACGACGGGGAAGACGAGGAGCGGAGAGCAGGGGAAGGCAAGCAGCGCGCCCGGAGGGCCTCCGGCTGCGCGGCAGCGAAGGGCCTCGCGGAGCCGTCACCTGACCGGCACCCACGAGAAAGGCGAGCAGGAGATGCTTCAGAAAGCGGAAGGCTCGCCGATCACTGCTGATCCACCCTGGGATGATGCCTTTATGATAAACACTCACGACAACTTGCGACCAAAGTGCTGTTACAACACTAATTGTCCATGAAAGCTGACCTGCAGCAAAGCAGCAGAGTTCAGTTTCGATAGGCTTGGCTCAAGAGTACGAACGTGATTGGGAATGACAGGAGACATCCACGCATCAAAAATCTCCCAGAGTGGCTGATGTGACTTTGCACGCTGTAAAAAAAGCGGTGGAAATCCGAGACTCCTGGCTCTTCATCAGGAAGGCAGGAAGGACTGGGGGGGGTGGCATTGTTAGGAGCATCTTTCCAAACCAGTGTAAGTTTTCAGGGCCTCAAAAAAGCATGGATGGATCTCTTCTTTCCTCTGTGCTGTTTTCATTACGTCTTTAACCAAGCACAAGTCCCACACGGTTAATGATTGAAGATCACCATTTCTCAGCCAAAGAAATGCTCCTCCTTAAATTCCAAGATATTTTCTGATTTTGATTCAAATGAACAGTTTTCTCCCCATTTTGTTTTAACTCGGCAAGTGCCAGGACTTGCAACTTTCTCGTGTAAACCCCTTGCAGAAATGCTGGAAGTGTGTCAAGGCAAGCAGGAAGCATTCTTATTCTCACTCTTAGCTGCAAATATTTCTTTCAAGTACATTTTATAAGATAGAGGGGTTATAAAACTAAAAGTAAGAAAAACAAAGGCACTGATAAGGTTATGCACTTGAGAAGGATGAAATAGCTTTTTAGGTATGAAAATAACGACATTGAAAGAAAATAAAAATCTAATTTTTTTAATTGTGAGCAACAGAGTGATTTACTACTGCCATAATGTTTCAGATTTTTGAATGCTTAGTTTAAAAGGAAAGCTTCAGCTTTATTACATTTTGTAATATACTATTACTGCAGTATTTCAGACTTTTTTATAAGCCGATCATGTACATGAGGAACCTTTCTACCATTGCAATTAAAAATCACATTTCACGACATGAAATGATCTTTCTTGTTATACCTTATTAAAAATAGTGTAGCCCTAAACCAATACGTTAACTGATCATTTTAGCAGTTCAACTTTTGATAGTCTAAGAAGAGAACAAAGCCCAAGGAACAAAATCAATCTTGAATCCTGTTTGATAACCAGAATTTTGGATCAAATAAACAGTTAACCTTGTTTAACTTTTGAAATGGTTTAATGTTTAGATTGACCTAAATATAAAGTTTAAAATTAAATTGATTAAAAATTGAACCAGTTTAATTATTCAAAAGATTTCAAAATTGCCCATTTTAAATATTGAACAGACTGAAAGTGTTAAGCTACAATGCCAAAGAAAAAACCACCAGAAATGCAACCCAAGAATAACAGGAAAACACGCAGACAGAAGCTCAATAGGTGAGAGGGGCTGGGTTTTTTCATTTGCTTTCATTGTATTTTAAAAGAAACAAAATAATACGCAATAAACTACTGAAATTTCAGGGATGTGATAGGACTAATGAAACACAAAAGACAATAAAGAACTATTAGAACATTTTAGCAGAGGAAACCAAACCCAATGGCTTATTTTCAGAGACAGCACAAGATTATAAACTAACACTACACCTCTCGGTTTACTTGTTTCCACCTCCAATTCCTCCAACATGGGTATTTCCTAACTACTTCGCTCTACAACAAGCACCAGCACAAACGCTCAGCCCCTCACAGAAGACACCCCCAGGCAACGGCATTAAACACACACTTGGGTGGATCAGTGGGCCAGGCAAAGAAGGTCATTTGGGTTTGTTTGTTTATTTATTTAGGACGGCAGATAACACACACCATTTAGACACAGGAGGGGTTACTAAGTTATAAGAGAAGGCGAGCCGTAAATTATGTCTATATGTATTCACATTCCTTTTCAAAAAGAAGAAGAAGTTTCATACTGTCTTATACCTTTTTTTTAAAGTGGGTAAGTCTACCATGTCATGGTATAAGGCTACAATGTCATTTGAACACCACATAACACAAAGGTTTGAACTGAACTTGCTACAATTACAATGCTGTATTACTAATAATTTACTAACATATATAGAATACTGAAATAGCTTTATATCCCTATACCTATAGGCAAAAAGGTCAGAGACCTCTACAACCACTGTAATACATACTTGACTTTTAAAAAGCTGCTCAACTTCGAACAACAGCTATTATTATCAAAATGCAAGAACCTTGACACACAGAGTTTAAAATGAAAACTTCTTTTAATTATACAACCTTATTAGACTAAACACAAAATCTTCCACAGGGACACATAAAGACTTAAATACTTTTTCCTACTTTTCCCCACATTAACAACATTCTTCAGTATTCATCTAGCTTAGTATTTTTTTCCAAAACTGATAAAATATTTGATAGCATATACCATTGTTTTCAAAGAACACTTTGTACAAGTAATAAGAGAAATATAACCTCTGCTTGGCACCTCTGCTACAAGTTAAAAAGGTCTACCTGCAGATCAATGCAGAGCTTATACACCAGAAATAGACAAAGCGTAGAAACAGTTTACAAGAATATACATTCAAGAACAAAAAAAGAAAGGGTCACGAAAAGGAGTCATAAGTAGGACATCAAAAATACAGCATGATCATGAGGAAGAACGAGCACCCAGAACCAACTAAAAGGAAGGTGCCAAGCTTGCTGCAATTCAAAAATCAGACACGAGATGGAAAGAATATAAAAACAAAGCCACCTTGTTCTAAAGATTCTGGTCTTTTCAGGATATGTAGTAGACACTACAGCAATTACTTCTTTTTAAATAGAGGGAAAAAAAAAAAAGGACACTTCTAACTATCAGAATAGGTCGGAGGCAATTAATTTGTTACATTGCTTAGTTTACAAATAGGGACAGGAAATTTGGTCATTTAAATATTTTGTAATATAAATTCACATGCACACATACATATATATATATATATATATGCACAAGCAGTACATAACAGTCAAACTAGTGGAGCCATTCCACAGAAATGATGGTGAAAATATTCTGAAGTGCACACAAGCCCTGCTTCCTAAAACCTGGATGCACCCCAGTAATTGTGACAGACCAGTGCTTTACACCACGGAGAACAAGCTTCTAGTTTCAGTTCACCAGGCACCAGGATTTCAAAGACAGGTTGTAACAAAAGCAAGACTCTCGTTTGCTTTTTAACGGGCGCAAGCCTGAAACCAGCCCGACTCTTCCTCAGCGCTGCTGCTAACACGGCTGTGTTCTTAGACGGGGAACCTGAGCTCCCCAAGGCAGCACCCACAGGAAGGCTGGCACTTCTCAGGGCACTCGGGCACAGGGCTGCCACTTCCCCGCTCTCTCTCTGCCTTCCCTGCATCCCCAAAGCTGCTCACCTGGCCAGACAGTCACTGGGATTACCTCGCTGATCTAACCAGGGGGTAATTTCATGTTAGCCTGAAAACTAATGCCAAGCTCTTTCAGCTTACCTCACAGCTTTCTGAGCCACGTTTGACAAGAAAAAAACAGAAATAACAGAAATGCCTGATGTTTTAGTTGAATCAAGGTTGTTACCTTCCACAGGTGCTTATTCCTACTACTCATTTCTTTTCCGTTGTCTAAAAGACATCACCCTGTTTTTCCTTTTTTTTTTATGACATTCCTCCTTTGGCACTATCCTATTGGCCAGACCACTCTGTACAGCTCTGGTACTCTAACACCATTTTCAATAACCACTATACAGAAAATATCAGAAGTCTAGTTTGAAAGTATCCTTAATTACAAAGTGGTTACAAATGCTTAATATCATCGTTTATTCATGGAGATACAGCCTTTCAAATCTACAATACCCATTGATAATTCTAACAAATGCTCGGCCCATAAATATTTAATGGCCACTTGTGGGTATTTTATGATGCTGTCTTTGAAGTTGACCTATTCTCAGGTTTATTAATTGGAAAAGGTTTATTTTACCCTAAATAAGATCTGTAATTTTACAATATTCAAGTTATGCATAGAGGAAATAAGCTAATTCTGCCTCATGCAAACAAGGAAAACAGATCTTTCACAAAAAGAGCACAAATCAAATTAACGAGGGACAGTTTATTTTGTATTATTTCTCAGGGCTTTCAAACAGAAGACTGGTAGACAGATGCCTCCATCTTAAACAAGCCAACAGAAATTTTAATTGTAACTCCATCGCTGTTCTCATTCCTGTGTGTCTAACAAGCTCCTTTCTTCCTTCTAATGCGGGTTTTACCTGGTGGGCTTGAAGTTAAGCCCCTGTTGAATCTAAATCCCTTCTGTCCATAAGGCCACCTACCACTAGAGTGGATGCAGCTGAAGTGTCTTGCTGAGACATGAGATCTTGAAAAGAGAATATATATTTGAAACACAAAATACAGCTTTGTACTTCCCAAACTTATGGGAGAGAAAAAAACCCTAATTTCTGTACTGAACCACTCCCTGTCTGGTCTTTACAGTCCCACCGACCATGCCAGCACAACCACATTGCTTATCATACCAGCAGTAGCTCACACTTCCATCCCAAAGATCCAGCGGTGCCTGCGGTGCTGCAACCTCATCTGCCCCGTGGTTTAAGCCTGTCTGCTGAGCCTGAAGGCACATGTTTAACTCTGCCAGGCCTTCAGCTGAACATTTTTGACATATGATTCCTTATGCATATTGACTGTGCCAACAAAAACTGCCATGGAGAATACTCACAAAAACTATTTGCCATCTATTATTCTGTAATGACGTATTACATACATACATAGCAATTATAGGGCAAAAAGGACATTAAATGACATTATTAAAAATTTAACATCAAGCACCCAGTGTTTAGGAAACTACAAAAGTAAGATTTGAAATCACAACCCATTGCACTGCCCATACACATCTTACTCTATAGCTACAAAGCTTCCAGTATGTCCCAGACTCATTTTCAGTTTTAATAAGGAATCCAATTACTTCAGCTTAAAATATTCAAAAGTAAGTCTGTTTAGATATCAGTTTAATGTAGGTATCAAAACCCAGAAAACTTAATTCCAAATCAAAGAAGAATCTTTTAATAGGAAGCATCAAGACACTTAAAAAACCAGGCAGAGCAGGTATGTCGAACTATAACACACAATTTATCACATTATATATACACACCAGCTGATAAAGAATAATGGCAACATCTATCAAAATGAAAAGACAATTTCTACAGCTACAGGGCTCCAATCTAAAAATTCAGAGTCTACTATATTCCCATCCTTCTCAGAACATAAATTCCGCAAGGCAGAAACTTGTCCAGCTCTATATTTGTAAAAGCAGCCAGAATAATCTTTGATTTTGAGGCCTCCAAACACTTCTCTTATACATACATTCCATAGTATTAAAATATCAGGCCATTCTAGTTAAATATTTTCATGTCTTGCATTTGCAAGGCACAGAAATGAAAACATCCAATCATGTATTTACCCGGAATTAGTTCTGTTTCACATGAAGCCTTGTAAACCTTCACAACGCTGTCACATTGAGTGTTAAGAAGATGGAGTTGCTCTTAGTGCTTCACTGAGTGGACACCCTTTGACTGCACGCTAAAAGTAGTATCAGACCACAAGGCCATCGTCTTTCTCAGTGAAACACGACTGTACCAGGCACCATTATCATGTGCTAAAAGGACAAGACAGTTGGCATTTTGCGTTATCTTCCGTTATCACAATTCATCTATACAATTTCTCAATTAAAATGTGGCATGGCTCAACAGCAAAGGCTACGCTGGCAACATCATTGTCTTCTTTGGCAATAACTGGAATTGGCTATTTGTGATCAGTACATTAAATTAGTATCTCCAATAAAACAGGAGTTATCCACCATTCTTATCTATTGGAGCTAAGGTACACAAGAGCCAATCACTAGTCTGTTTTGGCAGTGATCCAGGACAATAATTTGTAAAGGGTTTTAACCTGTTAAAGGGGAACAGGTTAATCTTGGAACCTAATTTGTGTGTCTGTTAAATTCAAACTCCATGTGGTAGAGGTTGTTGCTTTGAGAATAGCTTCTACAATGCAGGTGCAACCACAGCAAATAAAACTGATAATGTAAAGCACTACAATACAAACACATGATCAGTTGAGCCAATACAACTTCCATAAGCTTACACCTTCTAAGTCACTTTTATTAAAGTTGAATTAATTTAATCAATTTATACAAAGTTCTCTCTTATTTCTATCTATATCCTATATAACAAAAACATATCATAGAATGATCTGGGTTGGAAGGGACCTCAAAGATCATCTGGTTCCAAACTCCTTACCGTGGGCAGGGACATCTCCCATTAGATCAGGTTGCTCAAGGCTCCATTCAATCTGAATTGAATGCTTCCAGGGATGGAGCATCCACAACCTCCCTGGGCAACCTGTTCCAGTGCCTCACCACCCTCAGGGTAAAGAATTTCTTCCTTAGATCTAGTCTAAACCTACGTTCTTCCAGGTTCCGCTCATTACCCCTCGTCCTATCACTAAGCTCCTCGTAAAAAGTCCCTCCCCACCCTTCTTGCAGGCTCCCTTCAGGTACTGGCAGGCCGCTATCAGGTCTCCCCAGAGTCTTCTCTTTTCCAGGCTGAACAAGCCTAACTCAGCATGTCCTCATAGGAGAGGTGTTACAGCTCTCTGACCATCTCAGTAGCCTTCCTCTGGACTCGCTCCATCATATGCTATTATCATTAATACGTTCACTTCGATAGCTTTAGTCAGTGACAGAGAAACGTTCACAACAAGAGCAAATGCAGACATACTTGAGATAGAGGTATATTTGCTTATTGGAGGCCAGAAGACTGTGTTACCAATAACTTTCAACCTACCTAGGTAATTCTGAAAGCTGAAAGTTCCTTTAAAAAGCTGGTTTAACACTAAACAGAGACATTTAACACAAGCAATATTTATTTTTCTCCTCATTAATCAAATTGAAAATAAAACAATTTAGTCTTTCACTCCTTTTCAGCAGTAGTGGATATTCTAAAAAGAGAACAAAGCCTGAAATCACCAAAGCAGATGGGGCCATTGCCATGCTGGCAAATAAATAATTCAAGAACGGGACATCTTTACTCCAAGGCAGGACTTTGTACTGGGGCTTTCAACTTTATGGCATGGTAGTTACCTTCATCACAAGTTTTAAAAACACCACCACATCTTCCCTTCCTCTATTTACTTATATTAATACTAACAAAACAAAACACTTCAAATATTAATATTCTTTCCGAGCCTCACATTTCAGGTAGCTTGTAGGCAACGTGGAAGATAAAAAAACACAAGACATCTAACAGCACTATTTAGCACATGGTTTTCACTCCTTGAACTTTGTGACTTCTTTGATTTTCCTTGCTCATTACGGTCACATTCTCCTAAGCTGATACATTCTGTATGCAGTACAGAAATTCTCCTTTTATATACAACACTGAAAACCTTCGAATTATGCCATTTTCATTTGTGCAAGAGAGGCAGAGGCAGCTGCTGTCTTTAATGTATATTTTCTCTTGGACAGTGGAAGTTTTTGAAAACAGAGAATGAAAAGTAAAAGACTTCTCGTAAACATTTAAGTTCTCTATAATGATATAAAAAGGCAATACTTGCAATATTCTTGCCTTTCGAAAGTTAAATTATGAGGCCCATTACACCTACTCAACAATGTGTACTCTCATGGAGGCAAGTTCCTAGGCAAGAGAATGAAGCGAGCCTCTGTGTGCTTAGCCACAACTGTAATGGACCTAATGGACATAAATAAACTGAAGTCAGAATGAAATAAAATTTATACTGTAAATGTATTCTTTTTTTTGTTTGTTGCATCATTTTAGGAATTGGCACCGATGTTGAAAAGAGAGTACAGAGAAAGTAATTTCTCAGAAGTCTCTCCACAAACCCACTGGATAAGGCAGAGCTTATTTTGCAAGTCACCTAAGTAAAGCATTGCTCTGAGTAGATAATATCGCTGTTAACGGATAATGCCTGTCGGAAAATCACACACACCGATGGACCTTGCACGGCTGCTTATGCTTCACTCTTCCTGGAACGCAGAAAGAAAATATAGGAGACAGCACTATCTTCCAACTGCTAATTTTTGTGGAACCAAAAAGAGATGTCAGTTCAGTTAATTGTGCAGAAGAGTCTGTCTTCCCTCTCCTTCCTGCCCATGAATAACAAGAGTAGTTAACAATATTGACATTTAAACCATCATCACTGGGCATCTGAATTAACACCTCGCAGAGATGAACAGACAAGTTCACACCTTTCAAATCCACTGTGATAAAGGCACTTCTGTAGACATCCTTGTATCAGTTACACTTGGTTAATACTTCTGAGGCACCATAAAAGCTAACCATTTACTTTTTCTTAATAAAAGCTATGACAGTGAAGAACAATCAAGCAGTTGAGAAAGTATACTCTAGCATTACATACCAATATTGTTCAAGTTCAGATTAGCATGAAATCTGGTCCTTCCACCACAGGAAAACCTTTTTGTCTTTCAGTAAGTTTTTCCCTGGGGGTTTCTATCAGTTGTTGCTCTATATGCCTCGGGACAAGCAATTACTTTTCAAATAGCAACCACTCTAAGCAGCACTTTATACAACAGCTAATCAAGAATTTGGAAGCTGCTTCCTCCATGGGTTTATTAGACTTGACCCAAACATTGGTTGGGTAGTGCTCACATAATAATTCCACCTTCTAAATACAACCTCATACTAATAATTGGAAACAGCACATATATTGGACAGCAGTAAATGTTGTGGTCATCAGAACACAAACGCTTAAGCAATTCTGGGCAGGTCTGCACAGCATAATGCAACATTTTGCATTCAGTCAGTTTGCAAATCCAGAGCAATGTTTGTCGCTGGAAGCAGTGTAAGTGCATTATAAAGGTATTCTACCAGGGAAATGAGCTACATGGAGGAGCAAGGTATATTAAGGCATGGTGGAGCACCAAGGAACAGAACTACCTGAGATTTCTCCACACAGCACTATATGGTATGGTAAGATCACGATCTAAAAGGTGTGAATGAAGAAGGCACAGAGTGCTGAACTTGTACAATTTAAATCAAAGACTTTTTCTGACAGGTTTTTTTGTTCCTCTGGGGTCAACAAGTTTTTCCTAAGGACTTTTAATCTACCTCAATCTGAGTATATAAAGCCATCCTTTGAAGAAAACAGGTTTGCACATTACAGCCAAGTTTCCCAAACCTATGGGGGTTACCTGGCTACAGTCATCCCATCGCTTCCCCCTGACAGCACTGTCTGTACCACAACAAACCTAGGTTTCCGTGGCATTTTAGATTTTAAACTCTGCTAGGATAGCTAGCTCATCTTCCTCTCTCTAATTAATTCTGACTCTTCACCTGTTTTCCATTTCATATTCCCAGAGTCATAAACTGTACAAAATTAGCTCTTATTTGTACCTAATAACATTCTCAGTTGAGGAGCTTATATTGGAGTCATATTTGCTTGAGAGATACTGAAACCCCTTGAGACTGTCTGCCACAGATATTATCCCTTTTAATTTCCAATTCTTTTTATCACAAACCTTTCTCTATGCTGTGGGACTGTGGAGATTACACAATAGGTGCTCCAAATAGAAATGCTTGAAGATTCTTAAATCGCCATCTCAAATTGGTACTTAAAAGCCAGCCAACTTCGAAGAGTTTTTGTAACATGGAAGCTCTCAGCGAAGCAAGTATTTCCAGTGTGAGTTACTTAGCCTTTTAAATTTTTTGCACCATCCATTTCTACGCATAATGCTGACCGAGAACTATACTCTTTGCTCCTATTATTTTTTTCTCTGCAGTCCTAAGTGGGGTCATCTCCCTTATCACCAGGGAATCAATGCCAGGTTACTGTGCCATCAATTTAATTGAGGGGAGGGCTGCTTAAAGCTTCTCACATTTCCCATCGAACATAACAGGATTCTGCCTCCCCGTGACCGGTGGTGGTGAAGGGACCTTGCCCAGGTGAAGGCTGGACCCCTAGCCCAACCGCCCCCACACCAAACTCCACTGCTCCCAAACACCAGGGGTCTCCGTTAATCCTCCCTGTCAAAGGCAGCTGGGGAGACAGACGGGCTTCAGCGACAAACACTGCCTCCCCCATTCAGGCATTTAAATAGCATTTGGTAGTTTTACAGTCACATGCTCTCCAGGGCATTACATGCATTTAAGAAAAGCTACTATGGGGAAAAAGGAAGGAAAGAGCACCTAAGTGTCTAGAGACAACAAATGTGAATAACTATTCACTAGCTGTGGGTTTTGTTTGGTTTTAAAATACACGGTAAACAGCCATCTTTCCAAAGGTATCACTCAACAATCCTGATGACTGCCATCCTCAATGTCGTTTTGGAAGCAGGTTAGGGCTTCTCCAGGAGATAGGAAGACACAGCTTTCCTATCAGCCTCTCAGTGGGTGCCAAGGTTTTGGAAATTGCACATAAAGCTGGGTATTGCTGCAGTCTCATCTGCGGTAGCACTGGAAACCAATAAATACTTCTGAAGAAAAAGTGAGAGCATCAGAACAGGAATATCATGAGTTTATTTGCATTACTAGGATTCTCTGTTATGTTAAGAGTCTTTTTTTTTTCTCTCTCCTTCAATGCATCCAACTGATATTACTAAGAACAATTATTTTCAGCATCCTATGCAACAATACACATATATATTATATATATATATAGTATGAAGAAGATACACCCTCCCATCCAAGAGGATTGTTATTCCAGTATGGAAACAAATATTCACAAAGCAAACACACAGAGAAAGATCTGTACACTATTTTTGATACTTAATATGGCTAAAATAACTTCTATCAAGACCAATCTTCTCTCTTCAATGACAAAACACAAGCTAAATTCAAAAAGCGCACTTCAAAACATTGCCTGGTAGCCCCTGAGAATTGAGTACAGATAATCTTTCTTTCAGGTGCACCACATTATCCAATCAACACAACACAAACTGATTTCCATAAGAAATTCTCGCCTCATCATGCAACCTCCGTGTTAATTTAAAAAAAATAGTCCTTGATTTTGAAATAAAGTTGAAAGTATAGTGTCAGAACAAAGTGAAAAAGGTATCATTAGCCTTCAAATGTGACAAATAAGAAAGACACAAACAAGTGTCAGGATAATTAAAAAGGCATTGTTCACTTTTTAGAAGAAAAAAATGAATTGCACGAGAAATATTAAGCTAACAAAGAAAGAGCAAATATGAGTAGAAAAAATGACAGTTATCTGCAAAATTCATAAATGTGTCTTTTGTACAACCGTAATGATCATATTTTATGCTGTCATTTTACATTTAATTGCTCACCCTGGTACTTTACTTCATAGAAGCCATCAGTACCCCACAGAGCCAGATGCTGAATTGCAAAAAAACATACTGTGACCACAGACTTACAGGGAAGTAACTTTGCTGAGCTGTGGTGTATGACAAGTTAATTTTTGCAATTATACTTTTTCCAAGAATAAATGAAACTGCAGGTCATTACTATTCTATATCATTAAAAAGAGGCAGAAAATGTTCTTGATCATAAAGGCCTCAAACTCATTTTATCATTACTTTGACATATGAAAGCAACTTTTCAAGCTGCTTTTCCTCAATGTGACTTAATGAAATAAGCACCACCTCAGCTGAAATATGTAAACATCTTGATACATTAAAAAGCACATAACTAGCCAATATTGTTATTATTACACAAGGCTAACCCATCATACGTCTAGCAGGAAAGAAATGTCATATGGGCTATGCTTACGCACAGCTATTAGCTTTGCTGTATTACACTACATGTGAAAGTACTGAAAAGATGTGATTGCTCAGTTGTCACGCAGACTGAAATCATCCCCTGTTCATTTATCTTCCTACGAGACATTAAGTGTCAGAAGTGTTTTCAAAAAGAATTAAGCACAAGCAACGTCCATCACTGTCAAATTGTCTGTGCAAACAAACAGTACGAGAGCAGATATCGCCATGAAACACCTCATGTCTGTTTTCTGTATCTGCGCTTATGCCATCTGAAAAAAGACTTATTAAGAACTCAACAGTTGGGTGTTCTTCAAATTTCAAAATATTTACTGTACATGGAGAAAAGAGCATTCGTTCTCATAAAATGACTTTTTGTTTTCTGCACAATTTCTGGTTTATTTTCATTTTTTGCTTTACTTTCCCATTACTTTACCAACATTAACTATAACACTCAAGTGAGGAAGAGATTCTGCTTTCCAGATGAAGAATCTATTTATTAAGACAAAAGAATGAGAGGAAAACGTTCCAAGTGTCATTGCATCTGTTTGCAATAAATGTCAAGAACCTTTTAAAAATTGACTACAGAGCTGACAAAAGGCATCAGGTTGACAGCCAAAGAACAGGAAATCCTCAGTTCACCCACTGAACAAGTGAATGCAACGACCCCCAAGCCAAAAAAAACAAGCAAACCCACACAGTTTTTCAGGATCTTCTCTGCCATCCAATCCTTAATAGTACTGAGTGAGCCAAATATATCCTTTGTTAGCATATCCTTTAGCATATCACCCCAACAAAGGATGTTTAGTTATTGCAGGTTTCTCTTCTGAGAATGAGAGAACAGGGACAGGCAATGGAAGAAACTGCCCAATAAATTCTTTGGTTCTTTCATGAATTTGAGAATCTTAGAAACAAAATCAATCAAACTGACTTCTTAAAACGGGCTGCACGTAACTTCATGCTGTACTGTTATCCAAGCCCTAGTGCTCTCCTTCCGAACAAGAACCTTAACTGTTCTGAAATAATTTATAAACATTATAATCCGACATAATTAGGAACATCCCTCCCACATTCTCCATTTGATCTTGCGCGGCAGCCGCAGCTGCCGATGCATCAGATTCTCTCTATTCATATACAGATTCTGCAACAGCAGTTTCCCCAGTGTTTGCACAGACACACAACGAGCCCCTAAACACTCTTGGTATCAAAAAAAAAGGATACCACAAACACTGGACATAGCTGTTTTTCCTCTTACTTACGATACTAAGACTTTATTGCTTCAAGGAGGTGTTTCTGTCAGGAAGAAGAAATTAGACAACAGAGGAAAAAAATGTATGGTCTGAACTGTATACCACTGCATACAAGTATTTTATAGAAATGAAACACTATCCAATTAATGCTGTACAGCTACAAAATAAGAGGAGGTTGTCTTTAGGCAAACAGGAAACCAAACAGCTTTTAAAATCTGCAGCACCACAATTTTAATCTCAATGCATCCTATTTGCAAACAAGGCATTGCTAAGGAGATAAAACTTTACTATTGTGAATAAAAGAATAATATTTAAATATAAACAAAGTATTTAGTAAAGAATATATGCCTTGCCCTACACTAAACAATTACTTTGCTGAAAATTTATATGCATGGCATGGAACCTCTTCTTCCAAATTATTTTTTGTTCTACGGTGTTTTAAAGTCATGCCTATTTACAGGACAAGGAACAATAAGCTTTCCTTTCTCACAAGTAGAACAAAAAAAATAGAAAACGGGTACTCAGCTATTTTTAATTGAACAATCTTTCTCAGATTTCCTATTACAATCAACTTAGGACATTGCAATTATATTTAAAAAACACAACAAGAAGGCAGAAGTCCGCAGCAAATCCATTTACACACTAACCACCAACAGCTTGGCACCTGTGTAACCCAACAACAAGGAAAGGCAACGCGTGTCCCCTTCCCGCTCGGAAGGCACTATTTAGGAAAACGGCAAGAACCTGAAGCAACTGCTGTGAGGTTACTTACAGAAGCAAAGATATGGTAAAATAATGTCATCTCTGTGGGCAGATCTTAGCACACTTGTGAGAGTTAGCAGAGCTCAGCACAGAGACATGGGATTACCTGTGTAGAGCAGAGCCAGGGCTTAACACGGGAAGGACTCAAATCTGCCTGCTACCTCTCTCTCCCCCTCTTTCTCTGTCAGCTTTTATCTCTGTTCATTATTTTCAGTGTAAAACTGGTTTTGCATACCTCGCAATATATATGCATGTTATTACATGAATGACTAGGAAAAAAAAATAAATACTATTTTCCTAAGAGAGATTGCTCGGGTTTTTTTTCCCTGAACCCTTTCCAACTCCCTTTCACCTTCAAACCAAAGGCAACCATTTTTGACAACTAATGACTGAATTTGAAATAAAACACTGTTAAAGCTCTTGTTCACAAAACAGTATTAAAGCCACCATACTGCATGATTAGAAACAAAATTAGAATATTTAATATATGTGGGTTTTGTCATGTAATATAAATACAAAATATAGCAGATGCTCTTTAACTGTCAAGTACGGATTTTTCATATCTGATACACAATTTACTGTCACAGGCCCTTTGGTGCTACAAAAGTATTAGTAGAGCTATTAACTATTTAATTCTTTAGCTGACATTGTGTTTTAGGAAGGAGATTTAAATAATTTACTTCTACATTCTTCTGTTTAAATTTCGCTGCTAGGAATTCGTGCAATGAAGTTGCAGGGAAAAAAAACACGACGCTTGTTGATAGTGATATAAGACAGGATTATTATAAAACCCAATTATATCTTTTCATTCTCTTTTGCTTAATTAAAGCAAGAAGAATCACTATCTTTCTCAGCAGTAATCATGTGGAAGCTGTATAGCACAGATACAGTAATTAACTTAACCTTATCACTTAACTCTATTGGGTCATTCGAGTGAGGCACAGTATCAGAGCTCAGGATCAATGCTGTAACACGAACATCTTCGAGCAGTTCAGAGATTGAATAACGCCATCTGCAAATGGACAGTCTTTGTTCCTGCTTAGCTATGCTGGATAAACCTTCCCGCTCGTAACTTTAATACGGCAGCTTAACCATTTAATCATTGTACATTAATACATTATCAATATTGTAACATGTAAGTACAAAATTGCTTGTCAAAGTAATCAGATATTACCGATTTTTGTGCATAAATACGATACGTGTGGGATTTTGTCTTAATTACATATTTTCACAAAAGAAGATACAGCCCAGATTTATTTTTTAAAGACAGATTGAAAAGAATGATCATTCCTAAATGTAGATTTATTTTCCCTTCACCTAAAGCAGATTTTTAAAATTAAAAGCAAGATTCTGTATTTGCTTTGTTAAATTAACCAAGTGTGCAAAGTTTAGTGCATTTTAGCTATACAGGGGATACTTGGCACCTAGGGGATTTTCATAACTGAAGACTCGTGCTGTATCACAACAAATTAAGCGTAATTAAACACTCTGTTCAGTGTCTATTGTTAATTGCAGCAGCTAATTTGATGCTTAGTTAGTGTTACATTCCGAACTATTTCTGAGCGCGCAGAATTCCTCAGTTAAGACTGCTTGCTTGTAGCCCTAAACTTCTTTTTTTCACTCTTGTCTGACAGATTTTAGCTCATTTATTACTTCCGTTAACCGATCAGAAATTCCCTTGCCAAGGCAGTACTTTGAGGTCCTTCACTTTCACCAAGTCAGACACTAAATCATAGGGGACAATTATCAGCAAATGCTCTCCGACAGGCCCTAAGCCTGCTGAGGTAATGCAGCTGACAAACTTTGATGCGCCATGCCCGTGCACATTATGTTCACGTAGTGTGTACATCTGGGCACCCTTTATGGCGATGCAGCAAACAGCCAATCATTTATTCCACTCTAATTAGCACACATGTAAATCCTCACCAATCAAGCCACTCACAGGGTTACCGTTGTGGCAGCCATACAGCAAGCTGGCAGGACATGGGAAGAAAGTACAAGAAGCAACTATTGGGTTTGATTTGAACCTGCCGTCACGCCACGGCAGGTCCCCCCAGTCCTGACTGTAACCAGCTCTCCCCTTCACAACCCATCATCGAGCTGCACGAGAAAAAGGTCATCGGGCAGACTGCCGACCAGCCAAGATGCTTTGATTCTTTACAGGCTTTGGGAGCACACCTGAAGCGACACGCGTCTCCGATAGCTTACAGCGCAATAGCTGTCGCGGGCAAAAGTCAGGCATAGCTTTAAAGCATGTGGCACAGCATGGAGTGCACGTTACCTCAAAGAAGCACTGTCCACCTCAATATTTTAGACCCTGTTATGTCGCCAGGAAACTATCTGCCAGGTGTCAGCATCCCTTTTCTTCCTTGCAAGCGCAGGTGCCTCTGCGGTAACTCTTTTATTTTGAAATAAATAGCAAATGCCTTCCAAAGGACAGATTTAGGCATTCAGAGAAACTACTGACACTGGTTTGTATTATGCAACTCCAAAGAATACTGTATGCTTTGAAATACCTAACGTGGTTAGCTCCCATTTCCCAAAATTGAATCAAGTCACTATGTAACACCCTACAGTGCTATTCATTACTAAATTACAAAACGCTCTATTTCGAAATAGTTTTAAAACATACACGTTTATTGTCAAGGATATGACAGCTAGCTTAATAAAAATACTCCTCAAAACGGAGAGTATTTCTTCTTAGAACAAAAATCTACTTGAATCTTGTACCTTTGTGCTTTCAGGGCTTACTGCAAGAAAAGAAGTAAAACTGCATTTAGCAGCAGGACTCAGTCACACCAATTTACATTTTATTCAATGGACTGGAAGGATGGAAAGACACATTCACTAAGCGAATCTTCAAACTTTTAACACTTCTATGTATTTGTACTCACCATTTATCTTCATCTGCATTTAAGTAAACATGCTTACAAATCAATTTGTTATATTATGCAAATTAATGAAGCAACTAGCTAGGAAAAGTTTGGCATTGATTAATTTTTCAAGCAACTTGTCAATAAAACACCACTAGAAATAATTATTCTTGTAGGATTATATGAGCAACCAGAACAGAGGGACAGACAAACTAAACTGTGGTGATCCTTCTCCAGAAACACTGGAACAGAGACAGACAGTAGGACGAGAAAAATCAGCTCAGGATTTAAGTTAGAGTCATACTTTTAACATAGTTCTATAACAAAAGAAAATTTAAAACAAAATTATCTCCCTTACAATAACACAAGGACATGATAACAGTGCTTTAAATACTGTATGCCTACCAGAAAACAAACAAGCAAGCATATTTATCTGGTGAAATACTCAGCTTTCATGAACAGAAATATATTGGGGAGGGGTTGTGGATGGGGAGGAAGAGGGAAATGTCTTCCTCATGTTATGGATGCTTTCACTGTCAACACTGCTTTGCCAGTTAAGTCTCCCCTTGCTACAGAGCTGCCATCAAGTGAGGAAGCAGGTTGCGGCTCTCAGGCTGGATACGGGCAGTTAGGTGGAACAGTCCCTCTCAGGTCAGCCAGCAATTGCTGTCTATCTGAGCACAAGGAGACCCCTTTCAAGGGGAGGGAAAATCACCTGAAGAGTTTTACTGGCTTATGAATCTGCTCCTGGGACAGTCGTGGTTCTGTCTTGTCTGATGTTGGGAAGGGCAGCCCCTGCGAGGCAGCCGCATGCTGGGGGACAGCCAGAGCCCTCGCACCTCCCCACACCATGAGCTGCCCATCAAGTGCTGTCCCGGGGGACCACTGATGCACAAGGGACTGGGGAGTGACCCAGGGCTGCACAAAACAGGGAGGTGCCCCAGGCAGGGCTGGGGGCGCCAGGGAGAGTGATGGCCCTGGTTGAGCCCCACCAGGCAGGGCTGTCCCAGAGCTGGCCAGCACAGCAGAGGCAGCAACTCCATGGACCACGCTGAGACGGAGGGCCACCACTTCGCCCCTACCGCCTGTCTCCAGGGACGGGGTAAGGCAAAGGCAGAGTGAAATAAGGTCCTGTGGTGACCAGCTGCTGAGTATCACAGCTCCCTACAGTGACAAAGGTCGGCAGCTGTTTCCTGCACCGGTAACTGGATGAAGTCACAGCGGAGCGGAGTCTGTGCCGCCCAGCGCATCCAAGGGGAAACTGGTAACCACAGCACGTTCCTCCCAGTAAAGAGCAAAGAGAAGGGCCACAGACAGACTGTTTATAACAGCTCCTTGGCAATTCTGTACAGATAAATGAAAAAATACACGATGATCTTACATTCTCCCTTTCAGAAGTGTCTATAAAAATTTATTGTTTGATGCAAGAGAGCTTTTCTCCTTTGTTATACCATAATAAAAGAATATTGTCCACGTACAATGCAATTAAAGTTTAAATACAAATGATTACAAACTGCTCAAAACTCATTAAGTATCCCCTTTGATCTGTTAATAAAGTAAATAGAGCAAAACATTAAGTAATTTGATCCAATATTAAACAATGTTTTTGTGCCTTTTAGTTCTCATTTGGTTGTTCTTCTAGATAAACAGAAGTTTATACGCAGTTACAAATTTTTTTCATTCCCAAATTTGAACACAGCCGCTTTACCTCTTCCAGTTATACAGAAAACATTTAAAAGTTGTCTGTCAGGAGTTTTTAACAAGTTTTAACTACAAGGTCCACTTGTTTCACTTCACTATGTACTGACGGATGGTCTTCAGTTCTCTGACAGCTCAGTAAGAAAAACAAAGCAGAAGTTACATCATCGTCAGATCTCCCAAATTTGATAGCCACAGCAGAAAGGCAGCAGTGCCCCTGTGCCACGGGCACACCACCTCAACTGCTCCGCCATCTGGCCAGCCCACGACAATAGCTGGGTCAACACGATCGCCCCGCAGCCTTTGAAAACCTGACCTTTTCGTCACATATAAGTCAGAGAACATTATTCTAGCAGCATGCACAGCTCTAGCAGGGCCGCACACTCGAAAATACACCCCAGCCACTTTAAGGAAGAGGAGAACAGATAGACGAAACCATCCGGAATGGCAGGCTATACTGAGAAAATAGAAAAATTAAATGAAGGACGGTAGACCTCTATTTTCTGTAGGGGAAAAAAATAATCCTCACTGAGGATTAATAAAAACTGTGACGGGAACTGACGCAATCACTGTAGGTGGCTATCTCAGTTCATCTCAAATGCAAAGGCAAGGAAAGCTCACCGTAAGCTATAAAAGGCAAAGGCAATCAGGCAAGAAGGGCAAATATGTAGGAACTCTAATTAACGAACAATAAATGCATAAAATAAACAGCCAAAAAATGAAACCAAAGCAGGCAGTTTTCTGGTTTTTCTTCCTAATGAGACAATACAGTGGTCTACAATTAATTTTTGGTAACAATTTAATCATGACAATGAATAGCTTTTAATATTTTTTCCTGCTTCCTACAGGAAATTGTAAAGCAGCTTGTTAAAGTAACTATATGTATATGGGTTTTTGTCTTTAAACATGTTTCCATTAGTTTAATGGCACATAAGACTGATGTGCTGTGTAAATTCTTGCCTGTTGAGCTTACCTAAACTAACATGTACTAGTAGCAATCACAGCACTGCAGCCACAGTGCCCAAAGAAGAGATCATATCTTCAGTCTACAGGGTCTGCCTATTTAAGTGATACTATTTAAATTAAAGACAAATCCAGTATTTTGTGATGTCCAGCAAGTAATAAAATTTTGTGATGGTAATGACATTTTTGTGTACTGAAATCTACCTGTCATTTCCACTACACATTATGCTTCCTGGAATACAGAGTAGTATTTTAGTACTCTGTAGAACAATTGGAGCCCATCTATCCAAAATACTAAGTAGATAAATGCAAATATTATCTAAAATTCCCATTAAGTAAAAAGTTCCTAATGGTAATTTATATTTTTAAAATGTGCAATAGAAAATTGTTTATTTGAAATTTTTTTTTTCAAGATGTCGAATACTTTTCTGCAAATTTGGGATTATTTGAGATTAAATGTCTCACATTATAGCAAATTGTTCCACCATACACATACCCCACGTTGTTTTAGCTGAGAGAATTAGTACTGTGGCTTAGCCAAAACCACTCACTGACATGAAACAGAAGACAAAGAACAGTATTTGCCAGTAGAGCAAAGTGTATGGCAAATGGCCCATGCAGGCCATCTAGTACAAACGAAGAGCAATCTATGCAGAGGAATGTGTGTAAACGACTCCGAGACTGCTTTACATAAAGCCATGTTACCTGTTTATGAAGAAAAACACTTTTCTATTCATCACTCGCAGGACTGTACTCAAGCTAACATCCTCTCTCCCTGGATCACCATGGCCGGATCTAATTCTTCCATGCTCGTTGTTGGATAATGGCTAAAGAGAAGGTGGGTGGTTATCTTTGAGGATCTTAGTACTACCTTTGCTACCAAGCACACAGACTCTAGTAAGTCACTGAATGCCAGGCAGAACTCTACTACAGACTCATCCCTCCCCTCTGCTTTCTTTTTTTTTCATATTTTTTTTTAAATCTGTCACCTCTACTATTAGTGTTTCAACCATTCATGTGATTTCATTGTCTGTTGTGGCCATCTCCTTACATACAGTGCCCGTAGGCATTAATTTTATTTAATGTACTATATGCTTGACACTCCACATGGTGTTAATGAGTTGCCAGCTGCCTGTTGTGATACAAGAAGCAACGGCAAACCCAGTGTCGCCTTTACTCCTGCACTGGTTCGGTTTTCTATTGTGACACATAAATGTCAACTGGTATGATCAGAAGTAAACAGTCATGACAGACAGGAAGAAAGGAGCTGACAGTTGAAGGTGATGATATCCATTAGGCTTCTACAGCTGCCACCTCCTGGGGAGACTGCTGAAGGATTTGAAATGTGGTGCAGAGCTCCTGGCTAACATGGCTCCATGACAAAGAATATGCTTGCCTTCAAAATACCTGGCCTACCACCTAACCATCTGGCTTATTATCATTCAGATAAATCCACTTATATGCACAGGGAGAGAAAGCCATGATGGAATATCAGAAGTGCATAAAAAGGGCAGAAATATTAGTCAATCAGCTTGGTGATTCCTGAACAGTTGCTAAGGGAGCTTGTCATTGCCTTGCTCACTTAACCACAAATGTAAAAGAAAAGAGCTTCCCAAAAAGACAGAGTTTATGATTTCAGTTAAATTAAGCTGAATCTTAAGATGTCCATCAAGACTAGTTAGAAGGATTATATCCAAGCCAATCTTTATCCACGTTTCCCTCTTTGTGACAGTAGATGAAACATTTCATTTTGTTGAAGACAGAACATTTACCTGGTAAATGTGGAAGTGAGAAAAATCATTCAGGTTAAATACCAAGCCAGTTCTCTTACCACAACTGGCTCCACCGGACTTTAAGCTGTGCAAATCAACCAAAGCCTGTATTTGACATGCAAGAGGATGACCGAGGAAATCTGAGACCTCCCAGCGAGTGCAAGCTCCCAGCAGACACCAGTGCCTTTACTCTCTCTCCCCCACACCTCTCCGACACACGCACAAGGATGTCAGGGCGGACGGCAATCCTCAGATGGCACATGTACCTCTAGGCTGCTGGAATTTATGCCAGGGCTAACATAGCTCAACCCAGAAAATTAGAGTTGTAACTGCTTCCATAAGCTCCTCCTTCCATCCCCCACACCAAGAGCAGTATTTTTTCCTTATAAGCAGCTCAGTTAATTGCCTTTATTATACACAATATTCATTCCTTAGATTTCCATCACCAACAGAGCTATTATAAATTATTTTAGCTGTACTCTTCATGCTTTTATCCCAGTATTGATTTTATTTTTAATGTAAACTTTTAAATTATAGTGGCGGAGAAACAACTACTTATACAGCTACAAAGGCTAAATTAGCAGGACCTGAGAGAAAAATACAGATAGGTGCTGAAGATACTTGATAGGAAACATTAAAAGCTAGTATTATTTTATTTAATACCAAAACGTAAGAAAATGCAAATGTAAAAGTAGTTCCACCTTCCAGTATACAGCAATAATAAAGTATTAGATTCAAGCTTCATAATTAACTTAATCAGATGAAGTTTTCTTTAATTCCCTGGTTACTTTCCATCAGCTATCTGAGCTTTACTGGGCTTGAAGAATACAGTTATGAAAAACACCAGCAAATACTACCAGAAATGTCTCCCACAGCTTGTGTTACAGTAAAGCATATAGTAATTTACAGCATGACCGGTATTCAGCCATTGTAATCTCTTAGATGCATAGGCACACAGCCTCACGTTTGCTAAGGAAATGATTTTCTTTTCCTCTGATACAGGAACTTACAGAATACCTCCTTTAAACTGCTAAACTAAACATGGAATTTAAAGGTGTTCTCAGTCTGGTCTCTGTGAACGTATACACACAAATACCATACACAGAATCAGTATTTGCAATTAGGTGCAGGCAATCTCAGTAAAAATAAACCTCTTATACCATGGAATTAGAGCAACAGGTTAAATTGTAATTTTTGTCAACAAGTCCATTTTTACTCTATCGATTTGCACAAGGCGATGCGATGTGCTGATTTGAATCTTACATACAGAAGTGTTATTGCATTAATTGAAAAATAATTGGATTCCTCCCACTTTATAACAGATTCCTTTACATTATCAAAGTTCTAATCTCTGATGAGTTTTTCAAAACCTACGAACCTAAAAGCCACTGATTTATATCTTGATTCAGACATGCCAAATACTTCAAGATGAGGAATTCCAAAATAGCAGACTACACAGAACACAATGCAAACACAAAACAAAAGTAAAAACATGAGCGTTTTCTTTCCATATATTGTAGAATATTAATTGTTGGTTTTGGTAACGCAGCTTATTAGTTTTGCATAATTTAAGTTTTAATTCATCGTTTAATTTTTAATTAAGTAGTCTCTTTCAAGATGAGCTTTCTGCTCAGATTTTAGTTAGATGCTAAACATGCTACGCATAAAAGCAATGGCAAGGATGTAATATTTAGTTCATGTGATTTCTCTGTGATTTCAGACATGAAAGTAACCAGTTTTCAGAGTATAAAATAACAGCAATTGCAAAATGTCATATAAATTTTAAATAATTAAAGCCCTCTGAAAATATCCGAAAAACTAGTGGGGCAATTATACAGAGAAAAGCCCTATACTTTTTATTGATTTTGCTACTGTTTTTTTTCCAGTTTGGTTGTCTGGGGGTTTTTCTTCAGGTTTGGGATTTTTTTTTTTTTAAACAACCTCCCCCTCTCAGTCCATCCTGCAATTTTGCTAGAGCAAGAACACTGGATTTTACAGGGCTAACTCCCTACAGAATATGACAAACTCTATGTAATTCCAAACATGGAGAAACAAGCTAAGCCCTGAGGAAGGGTTACAGTTATATTTGCACATAAAGAGGAAATTTAAGAACAAAAAATTGCCACAAAATAAAGCTTTGTAGGAATTCTAATTATATATGAAACTAGCCTGAATGCTATCTATGGATATTAAAAAAAAAAAAAAGACTAAGTCTTGCTCATCACAGATCACCTGTGGCTTACCGAAAAATTCACTTAACTATGACATTACAAGCTTCATGGACATGAAATTTCAGTGTTATTGGCTTGGTTTTCTTAAGGTGTTGGGTTTTTTTTATTTTTCGGTACTTCAATAAATACTGTTTTAAGAACACATCTCTCATTTCAACCAACTAATGTGAGTGCTCCCAGAATTTCTCAGGCCCACAAGAGCCTGCCTTCAGAGTGAAGGAAGGTCAGCATCGACATACCTGAGACACCTAACACCAAAAACCAAACCGAACCTACTGCATATACTTTTTGCACACATAAACATAAGTACCAGTGCTTTCTTTGAACATTACCTCCATGTCCGAAAAATACCCACCAATATTCATTTACATACAGGTTTTCATACCAGAACTACTTCAGTTACCACTAAGACCTCTAAATTTAACTCCAGGTAGTAACAACTGCAGAGTCCAGAAAGTGCCACCAGGCACAAAAGTACCACTCCACTGAGCAAGATACATAAAAACACAAGTACACACACATACACCTTTCTTAAACAACAGGGAAGCAGCTGGCTATTCCAGTTCTGGGAGATTCTTTGGCTTCATGGTTGAGGGAAGGTCGAGTAATCCCCACATTTGAAGCCTCTAATTTTTGGAGTTTATTTTACAACAGCATGTGTACTAGCTCAGTGAACTGCAGTGAACCTCAGAAAAGAAGAATCCCTCATTGGATCTACCATATAAGCTCCAGTTCCCATATTTCCCCAGAAGTTAAATTCTGAGGGTATTCCTGCCAGGAGGCTGAGATCTCCCGGAAGGACCCATTGCTGCCAGGCTCCCGTTTCAGTGGTGCAGTGAAGCCGAGGTGCTGGAAGCTGCAAACTCAAAAAAATTTCCTTGAGAAAGCTGCCATGAAGTCCCCCAAAATTTGCCAGGTAAGAAGGCAGGAAACAAGTCAGAAGTTCGCACTTCATTTTGGCTAAATCCACATTCTTTAAAGAAAATGTTGATAAAATATTTTTTAAGTTTACTTGTCATTCAGCTAGATTTCTGGAGGAAATGAGATGTAGCGAAACCTTGCTTGGAGATCTCAGTCTAGAAGTTGGCCTCCCTTAGGGCTGGAGTTGTTCTATGTGAACTGGGCAGTAGCCTGTTCTTTTAAATCTGACTACAGGGATCAGTTTCTCGATCTGAAAAAAAGCAGCGTCTGGTGGCTGACCCCGAGGTGCACAATAAAGGTCTGTCAGGGGAGATATACATAAAGATGGGCTCCGCACAACTTAACAGCAGAGCACGGCGTGTTTGCTCCTGTTCAACAGGAAGCAGTAGGAGGAAGCCCTGTTTTCACAGACCTCTGTGCTGCTCTAGCACTCTGTTACTCAACTGCAGAAACATGGGTGGCAGAGCAAGAAAGTACCGAAATATTGAAGTTTAGATTAATCACACTGGTTCTTCTGCTTCTCCTGGAGCTTGCTATTGCTTTGGGTTTCTTTGGTTGCGCTCTGGTTTTTTAAACAAACGGCTAAAGTACAAAATTATTGTCAGACAGAAAAAACGAGTTCTGGGAACGTTAGTTGTCTTAGTTTTAGTTTCCATTTTAAACATAGTGTTTCAAAGAACTTCAGAAGGGCTAACGAAGTTGTCTATATTACTTTAAAACGTTTTTGCATGAGGGTTGAGATAAAATCTGTGGCAAACCTAACGGAAGCCCCAAACCCCAGCTTTAAAGCAAGCAACTGAAAGCATCTAGCAGAAGAAATGGAAGACTCATGTTGAATCCTAGTGGTATTACTTCACTTGTGTGTGATTAAACTTTCTGACAGGAAGATCTGGATAGATCAGCATTCAGCAGCGGAAATAGTCACTTATTACGGGGGTTACAACAGCTCTCTTTTCTAGAAACAAAAATATGAATTGTAGTATCAACAAACTCTCCAGTGGTTCCCCATCACCAGGGTACTGCAAAAAGAAATAAACTCACTCAGCAGTTTGACAGAATAAAAGGTTTTCTCTGCTTAAAGTGCAGCAACATAGCACATCTTCTCTACCTGTTCAAAATTCGAATAATTGGGTCACTTGGCCTGTGTGAGTAACCTATTTTGCTGTCATATTTATATAAACAAACAATTATTTTTAATAATCATTCATGCTGCTTGACTTACTAATCTTATCAGATAGCAGCAGTTCACTCCAGCAATATAAAAGAGCCATGACAAAAATTTATCACCTAGCCTTCAGCTGTACATAAAAGTACTGGAGAGAATGAAGATAAAAGAGAGAGATCTCCAAATTCACGCACACCTTCCTGATACTGAAGGCCAGGCAGAAAAGGACTGAAGCGATTCCCATTTTCCCACTCAGACACCACTGGTGCCAGCCTCTGTCACCAGCAGATGCATCAGGGGACTATACAGGCACCACTGCAGATCAGTATTCAGGTGGCGGAGATAAGATGCTAAGACAAGGAAGGTGATACATTTGTGATAGAAGCTGCTATCTTCTGTTACTCATTACTGAACACTCATTTTCAGCCAAATTTATGGTAGTTTTGGGTAACAGCACTGCCAATACCTCAGTCTGCATTAGTCCATCTACTTCAAATATGGAGCTGTAACACAAATGTTATGTTTAAACCTGGCGCCCTCATTTGCCTGAATGTGCTGCTAACCCAGAAAACACAGTAAGGATGTAAGAGCTGGCAAAACAAGCCCGAAAGAAAACTATAATTCTTTAAACACTCGTGTTTTCAAATTCCATCATCCGATGATTTTATGCCTTATAAGTTATTCAATCCTCAGGTGAAGTTTCAATTGCACAGAGCATTCCCTCTGCTGAGAAGACTGGCAAACATGACCAACATACACACAGGAGCCTTTCTTTCCATCAGGGTACTTACCAGGTTGTGGGGTTTTTTTTCCCCCTCCCCACATACCTATCTCCACAAAACTTCCAGGAACAGAGGCCATAACCTGAAGTACCACAGCAAGGTGTACATCATGCCTCAAAGACAGATCGATCAAAGCAGGGGAAGGTAGTAGGCTGTTCATCCCTCAAGGATTTAAGACATTACTTTCAGATGAAAAAAAATAAGCATTTTAAAATTTCGTTTTCCTTTCACCTAAGGCCCTAGCAAACAGTATAAATTTCAAGCAGCTATATCTATTTTTCAGTGGCTAAACTGGCAAATGTTTCTGGGCATTACCATATTTCACAAACCGTGAGTCGTTTTCAGTTGTAGTTTTGGGCCCAGTGAGATTCAGAAAGTACAAAAGGGCACACAAGATGCTGTACATTTTATACCCAGTAAACTCTGATCTGCGATTGATTTATACAGTGTGCTAAGTCTTTATTTCTTTTCCTTTAGCTTGGCAACATAATTTCACTTTGATGGTCAGCCTTTCAATTAATCAAAGTGGACACAGCATTTGCAGCTTCTTTTGAAGTCAGAAAGAATTGTGTGCTCAGGACCTCTTAAAATGAGACCACTTATTTAGGTACTTAAAGATGGCTGTCAACACCTAACTCCAGTCTCCTAAGTTTGAAATTGCTGACTTCAGTAATTTGCCCGAGAAAAGTGAACCTAGGGCACGGAGAGACTACACAAAATCTTACCTCTCGTGACTAAAGAGTCCTTGGTTCTTAGCTATATGTGCAGACAAACCTTTTTCTTGCCTGGTTTGCCAGTACTGAAACACATTCCAATACGCAGCAGTAGACCATTTCTAATACGCTGGTTTGGTCAGAACTGCTTTCTGGATGTATCTTATGTCCAACGGCAATTATGCAATAATGGAATCCAGGCGTGAATTTACAGAAATCAGAAGAACGCAGAAAACTTATAAAGGCATCTCTCTGTGTCTGACTGCTCAGAGGAATTACATCCAGGTCTGCTGAGCCCTGGCTGTACCATGCTGAACACCCAGAGGTCAACAGCCCAATACAGGAGGCACTGGCTGGCACTGCAGCACAGCACACAAGCAAGCAGCACTCCTCCTTTGCAGCAGAAAGTGTCACGCATTCACAAGAACTCTCATAAACTAAAAAGACGTAGAGCATCAGTAAAGACTAGAAAAGAAGAATTAGCGGCTGGGTGGAGCTGATATGTCTTCCGGTACGATGTCTTTTTTGCTTCAGTTACATGTCAAACAGCTTGCCTGTACTGACATGCAAGCGTAGCTAGCGCAGGTGACGGGAGATGATGTGCTACATGAAGGAAACCACCAAAGTTCACAGCAGGGCCTGTGGCAGGCTGGCACCCTGGTCATTAAGCCACAACCAAGCCCAGAGTACCACATCACAGCTGTGGCCACTACCTGCCCTTGTTAAATCAGAGCGAGCAGAAGCGTGCCTGAACAAATGCTTCGCTTTGCTCTTTAAACCTTCTACAAGACGTACGAGAACGACAAAGGTCCAGGGAGGAGCAACAGTGCTAGGAACAGCGAAATGGCTTTTAATTTGCAACTTGTAAGAGATCACAAAAACCCATAAGCACTTCTTCCTTCTGTTTAGAAAATGCATCTTGCTACTCTGCCTGTAACACATAATACCTTACACCAGAGCATACGGAGTAAACTACTAACTTTGTAAAGTTATTATTGTGCACCGATATCAAATACTCCTTTCTCCATTAGAGACAAACAGAGCTGAATATAAATTCACTATTTAGTTAAACTGCAAGCATACATTGCCATCCATCTAATGCTAGTCTACTTTTCCTTCAGTAAAGTATTTTGATGTATATGTACATAATCACACAACCTTCCCCCAGAATATTTGTAATACCACTATGAAATCCATTGGTAAAAGACTCTTGGGCCTATTAATAGTACAAAACACAACGTAGCCTGTGGTAGACTATTCTAGTTCCTATAATTTGCTTCACTTAACTGTGTTTTACTAGGTGCTCTGGAAGCAAGTCAAAGAGCAGAAACAGTATTATGCAAAAACATGAAGCAGCCAAGAATACAGCATAAAAGCAAAAGACCTGCACCAACCAAACATAGCTCACCTTCCCTTCTCACTGCAGTCAGGGAGAACGTCTTGCTCAGCACCTCTCCCTACTAGACCAACAGAAAGAAAAGGTCAAACAGCTGTAGCAACTGCAGGGCAGCCAAATTAAGGGTATCCTTCAAAACATTAATGTGGAACAGGTGAGCAGGTGAGTGCTGCCATGGATATTGAAACCGTTCCTTAGATGCAAACAAACTGTGAAAATATTTGCATAACCTATTCAGTTCTGTGAACCAGGTCATTATTTGTATCATATGTGAGTGAATAACTCACAAATAAAAATTTATAAACAAACTGCTTACTAAAAATCACCTACTCAAGTCTGAGAGACACATTTAACCAGGAACAGATCAGCAGTTCCTTTCACCGAGCATCTTTGCCTCCAGCTTTGACGTTTGCACAGTCCAACAAAATTCCTGAACATACAGAACCTGTGGTGAACCAATCTGGCTATGATATAGGAAAAGAAACTATTTACACAAGCAATTTTATGTGCACCACAACTAACCACTCTGCTTGCCATTACTTGGATGTCTTAAGTATAGCAAACGCACTGCTACCTTGCTTACTTTTTACTTTTAAACAACACACAAACAAAACAAACAAACAAACAAAACACCTAAACCAAAGAGGAATAACACTAAAAACTGTATTAAAAATAGGAATGTGAGGAAATCCAGAGACACATTTTCACATCATGCACAAGCCAAAGCACACTACTTATACACACATGCATTTTCTATAGAGGTATATTTTATGTCACATGAAAATAAACTTGTATTTTAAAGATTAAAAGAGTTCAAGAACCGTCTAGAGTCTGCTTTGTTGATATGTGGGATGTTTTCTACAGTTTTCAGATTTCCTGCCAACGGCCCAGTCTTTTTAACAATATTTACTATCTGTAACCCATTCCACTGTCTGCTACACCCTTCCACTGCCTCCCTACCCGCCATGAAGGCATGCCCGGGCAGCACACTGCTTGCCTTCAGGCAGCTGATCCGCTGCCAGGGAAGGCCGAGATCACACAGCATACGACGGGTGTCCTGCAGGAAATCTCTCTGTGCTCGCTGACTTTTACTACTTCTGTTCTCTTTTGCTGTCTCTCCCGTTAATACCATTGGCCTGCTCCAAAAGTAGGATCCTCTTTTCCTCTCGACTCTTCTAATAAGCCTAATTAATTAAGCTCTAAGGCAACTGATCTCTACTTCTGTCAAGCCTGAAGGCTGCAAATTCTACTTCAGACCTGAAGAAGAGCTAGAAGTGCCAGAAGCTTCTGTTTCTTTTCCAACTATATCATCTGGTCGATTATAAGGTATTACCTCTCCTTACAAACCTAGCCTTTGAATTTTCCACACTGTATTGCTCACCTAAAAATTGTACTCTGGTTTCTTCTCTGTTTCACAGCAGCCACATATCAAGGAGTGCTGAGAGAAGAAAAGAGGCATCTAATTGTTTGGGTTAAAGATTCCCAGGCATCTAACAAAGTGATGGAAAAGAAGATGAAGGTGAATGGAATTAAATCTTACAAACCACAGCCCTCTGTATAAAGAAAACTGCATGCCAGGAGTCAAAAGAGTTAGGATGCAAGTTCCCCTTCTGTCAATACTCGCAGGCAATCACTCACCTTTTTATGGAGAACAATGACCTTTTTTGATACAATGGTGACCCAGCTTAGATGAGTAAATGGAAAAAAAGCACGAAAAGAATACTTTTTATTATTCCTTGCAATCAAAATGTAAAAATTTAAATGATCTAAAAAAGCACCTCTTTATTATAGAGTTGATGAAAGTATGGGTCAGTCCTATTATCCTTTTAAATTAATAAAAAATTCCTGATCCTTTAAAATTCAGAAGAATAATGTATATTTAAAATATTCCGTAATTGCTGCAAAAGTATTAATTAACAGTTCACAGATGCATAAGTAGTGAGATGAAGGAATAAGCCATCTACTCACTATAAATATAAGCTTAAAAAATCATTTTATAGCATTTTTGTAGCAGTATGATGTTAGGCAGGTCGTAACACTAGTACTTTCCTCTGAAAACCTAATAATTATTAACCTTTTTAATTTTTAAGCTGAATATTGACTTTGCAATAAATTGGAGTAAGTTCAATCTTACAGTCAATTCTAAACATGAAAGAGTTTCGCTTCCAAACACACTGACCATTATCACTAATTTACAGATATTTTCTTTAGCTTGACTCGAAGAGACGTCTGAATTATCTTACTGCAAAGGATTTTAAGTAACAGCACAATAATTCATATATAAAGCACAGAATTACACATATATAAAATCACAGTTTTCTCCATCAAACTGTAAAAGGAAATTAAAAGTGATTCCAAACTGCATGGCAAAACATTAAAATATACAATACAGTCTTCCTTCCACAGTGAGACCCACAGGCAGAGAGGAAAAGCACAGGATGCAATTCTGTTAAATTCAGCCCTTCAGAAAATTTGGTGGGTTTGCTTTCAAGCCTTAAGACTGCTTTTGTTAAATGTGTTGGATTTTTTTTTGTCACATTTAAAAAAACTCCAAGCTTTCTAGTGATTTCGCCACTACTAGGTTTGTATGCCATCCTCTAGCTCCCAGAAATCGTCCTCCTCTCACCACAGGGGCCTGAATCCCCTGTTCCCTGAGCGTGGCTGAGCGAGGTTGGCTGATCAGGCGGGGATCTCCTGCTCCCCCAGCCCGTGCCCTCCTCTCCCCTCCACAAGAGCGAGCCCAGGCCAGCCAAGAGGCTGCACCCGCCCCACGGGAAGGATCGCGTTTGCTCATCCTGGGAAGGAAAAGAGGGAGGAAAAGAGGAAGGGGCGTGGGGAGAGATGTGCTTCCCGCGTAGCATACGCTGGATAAATTGATCAACAGACTGGGGAGAGGGTGGAAGTTCCAGTGGTCCGTGAGACAAGCCCTCATGGCACGTGGGCTGTGGGGACCTGAGCTGGGAGGGAAGAATCTGCATTGGCGATGGGGGAGATGAGCTAGTCGGCTAGTGGGCTAAGAGAACTCTCCCACAAGCTGGAGCATGAGTCGAACAGCGGGGCTGAAGACTCAACGTGGTTGAAATGTGCAGTGTAAGGACTTCATGGCCACAACAGAGCGTGGGCCAATACATTCACCCACAGGCTGGTGAATGAGGAAAAGAAAAGCTGTTAAGGAATCATAGAATCAATTGTGTTGGAAAAGACCTCAGAGATCATCAAGTCCAACCCTTGGTCCAACTCCAGTCCGTTTACTAGATCATGGCACTAAGTGCCATGTCCAGTCTCAGTGTAGGTATAAGGAGCAAAATATGGCAGAAGTAGGTATATTATAATAATAATCATATAGGAACCTTTCTCAAAATTATGATTTAGAACTTCAGTATTTCATACCAACTTCTCCATGGACACAGAGATGTCCCAACAGTGCAGAATACTCCTTCCAATACCTCTTTAGCAATACAGAAAAAGAGAATTAACCGTGCAGACAGCTACAGACTTTTTGTGTAACTGCCCTCCAGCACAGCATCCACATCATTACAAGAATCTGGGCACAACTTCACATTCCCACTGCTCTATCAGTGGGATACTCCCTTTTGCTGTGTCGGGAAACTCAGGCCACTATAGTTCCATACATAGGAAATTAGGAGTAACAGATAATATATTTATGAGGTTGATATTAACTTTCCAATTCAGAAACAATCCTGGATTATTTCTTATGGTTTTTATATGTTTGTATAAAGATAGAAACCTCCTCCAAACAAACCCTGAAGCACTGTCAAGAAAATTATTTCAGGATATCCTTTTCATGTGGACAGCAAGCACTGCATGATCCAAAAGATCACTTGTGTCACAGAGTGTCACATGCCTGTTTAACTTCCTGATGGGATAGTTGTTCGATGTTCTCTGGTATGATCAAAGAAAAAAATAAACAAAAAAGGAGGAGGAAAAAAAAAGGAAACCAACAATGCTGAAGAAA
Source organism: Trogon surrucura (assembly GCA_020746105.1). Classification (NCBI taxonomy): domain Eukaryota; kingdom Metazoa; phylum Chordata; class Aves; order Trogoniformes; family Trogonidae; genus Trogon; species Trogon surrucura. The sequence goes on along the minus strand of CM036619.1, from coordinate 63,754,413 downwards.
CTTAAATGACTTCCCATGTATTTCCTTCTTCAGATTTTTTCTAATTAAAAGGATAAAATCCTGTTATGGATACTTATCACAAGCATAAAAATAAGCCATTACATAAATTTAGTAAACCTTCTGGCTGACAGTTTAATTTTTAAGAAACTGTCAGGACTCGGGCATCTAGGGGACTGCCTTCATCAGGAAATAACTCGAAACAGAGAAGAGTAAACTCATTAAATTAAGGTCTGCAGTGGAGGCATTGCTGAAGAAGCAATAACCTGCTGGAGTCCCTCCACCCACCAATTTCCCAAATGTTATGTGAGATACCTGCTAGTCTCTAAGTGACCAACCTCACATTTTGATTACACGCCATCCGTCTGCTACTCTGGACCTCAATATAACACAATCCTTGTGACACTCCAACCCTCCACCATACCAGCAATGTCTCCCAGTGCTATGCCATCAGCAGGTTTTCATAACTACAATTTCATTTTGTGTGTGTGTGTGCAGCAGAGTCAACAACGAAAATATTTAATAAGATCTATCCTAGTATAACCTTCAGAGCAATCGTCTGCTAGACCTCTCATTACTTTTTTAATACTCGTTGCCAAACACGAGAGCCTGATTTTTGTCAGTTCTCACTAGGGCCTTGCACTTCTTGTTCACTAAAAAGAGACAATTTTTTTTGCTGATCAATTTTCCCCCCATTTTTTAGGCTGTCTGTTCTCACCTAACCTTCTTTTTAAGGTGGTTACTCATCCTCTGAGGTCTACAGCTCCTTCCTTCTAAGGTTTTTAATCTCACGAGCCAGATGCTTAGGCTGTGCTCTGCAGGCCCTTGTTAACCTTCAAAAAGAACACGCACTTCTTCGCATGAAGATTTACTTTGCACAGCAGCCATTGGCAAGAAGCCAATCAAAAAGATCTAGAAAAACTCTTACAGTGATAACAGCTCTAAAATAAGTTTAAGAATATTGTTAATCCTGGGAAAACGTGAAATGCTGTTCTTTCAACAAGAAAAAGAAAGCAACTCTGTGCCTAGTAAAACCCTCTCACATGAAAATTAATGTATCCTACCATCAAGAGATCCAATTCTTCAGTGGGCTATTCAAATTTAAAAATAACAAAAATGCAGCTGTGTATTTGGCTTCTGGTTCAATTTAAATCTGATACTATACACTTTTCAGAGAAGTGTTTGATACACAAAAGGTCCAATCACACAAACCAAACTGCCAATGAATGATGAACTGGCTGCATAGTGCCACACTGTCAATGAATGACGCAGTCGGTTGCATTATGTCCAGCCTCCTGTTCGCTCTTGCAGATTCCACCTGCTTCCCCTATGGGGATCGGTGGTTATTTTTAAGTGGTATTTTTGGATTGAGGAGTTAGATTATAAAAAAATTAATCATGCTGAACTTAGGTGTATTCCAATAGAGAGAAAGTCAGAGGCTCTTATAAGATTAGGTCTCAGTAACTACTAGAAAGTATACCTCCGGCGTTGCACCAGCTCTGAAAGAGAATACTGCCTTTCCTCGAGTCTTATAATCCTGACTACTAGGTGGGAACACAGAAAGCTGGTTTCTGTTCTTGGCTCCACTACTGGTTTGGTAGATGTCCACGGCCAAATCTCTTCACTTCCATGCCTCAATTTTTCATTGAGATATAGAAATACTTGCTTAGATTGACAACTGATAAAAATTAGTAAGTAAGTGTTCTTAGTTTACCCACTGCAAGATGCTCCTTTCTGTGCTTATACCTCTCTCTTCTACAAGTCTCCTGCCTTTCCATTAGATGTGAGCACTAGAAGCAGGTAACTGTATAGATAACTGACCTTTCCCATAAGTCCTGTAAAGACTGACCCTTACCACAGCTGATAAATGTCAAAGAGGCCCACAATTACTCTGAATATGGTTACCAAAAAAGCTTAACTCAAGCAGTTACAGCCTTGACCTAAGTGGTTGTCCCAAATTAAGAAGGAAAAAACAAGGCTTACAGTAGGATATACTTTCCACCACTGCCTTTCATCATATGTAATTGTCCTTATATCCTCCCTGTGTTCAAACATTGTATACCCAATCTTCCTCCCACTCCCCAACGCACAGTTACTGGTGAGACAGGCTTCTCCATACGCAGAACACTGTTTTAACCTCAAGCTCAAAGGTGCCAGTTAGCTGGCCTGTCTCTAGATGCCGGAACCCCCCTGCTACTTTAGCTTACATTCAGTTTCTGCTTGGCCATAAACCCCTGAACCCTCTGCTGACTCTAAATGTTACCTCCTTGCCAGTACAATAGGGTTTACAAAGATCTGTCCTGGATGTTTGCTGAACCGAACCCAGAGTGATCTTGCTTTAGTTATCCTACCTACTCAGCTCAGTTAAAAAAGATAAAACAAAAAGGTAAACAGAATGTTCTTTGCAGCATTTTTTATTTAGTAGTAGTAGTAGTAGTATTACTACTAGTGGTAGTATTTTAATGAGGTAGTTTAGAGATTTGAAGTAGTTGTTCTTAAACAACAGGGTCTTCACAAGTCTACAGAAAAAATGAACTACAACATATATCAGTTTTTTCCAGCTTGTGCTTAAACTTATAAAGACTAAAGCAAAGAAGAGCACTGTGCTTTTTGTTAAAACAGTACAAATTAACTACAAAGACCATGAAAAGAATAAAACCAAATAAATAAAAAAAATAAAATTTATGCACACTTTTAATAAATTAGTACAGTCCAAAATTACTCTATATACTTCTTTAAATTGCAGCAGACTCTGTTTAGGCTTAAATAAATCAGAATAAAGTTGTGAGCCATATAGAATAATGGATCTCAGAAAAGATTTTTAGTAACAGCCACCATAGCTGAATGATTTCCCTTACCCAAATATCAAAGAAAAACAGCTGTCAAAAGTGTAAATTAAATCACGTTTAAACTGAACAGAAAATTATTTCCTATTTTCCACAGGTTATGATTTGGAGTGATCTTAAACCTCTGGAAAAGAATTTCCCAATTTTCAAAAATTCTGAAGCCCAATTACAAGTAATTATAGCTTTTCATTTTCAACATGATGAAATAATTTGATCCTTTTTACAAGAGGTCTGGTTTAGCTCAAAATAGACAAGTGCTTCTGCAATGAGTTAGTATACAAAGACAATAAAGATCATTCTCAAAAGAAAATCAGGGATACATGTTGGCTATAAATCATAAATGGAGCATTCAGGCAAAAATAGTTTGTGTGTTCTACAAATGCCACTTATTTCCACTGCACATGAGTGAGATAAAGTAAACAGACCACTGACAGCTTTGGCTTTCAAATACAAAATGGCTAAGATTTGAAAGAAGAAAAAGAAAACGTATGGCATAATCACTACTGTTAGATCTAGTTTTGAAGTATAATTTGGAGAACCAGAGTGCATGAATACATGCTTTTCTACATTCTCATTACAGAAGAAAAGTAAACTAGGGCCATATAGCATTAAATTAAAACTAAATATTATTTTTAGTATCTTGTTCCTAGGTCTACTGGCTTCCTCTCCCCCCAAGAATTAACATTTTTTCCTATTCTCTGAGCAAAGAAACTACATTCACTATATTAGGGATTCTATCTCAGTGAAGCTCCTAAAACTGTTCCAACAAAAATCTAAAGCTCAACCAGCAACAAGTCAGCGCAGCACAGTTCATTACCATACGGGCCAAAGTGCTTTGCAAAAGGCCTGTTGTAAGTGAAAAAACTCCTTAAGCAACTGATATGTTTGAACAGAATTAGAGCCACACTAATATCTACTTGAAGCTATATCTTGGGTACACCCAAGACCACCTAATAAATACTGTGCTGCAGTAAACCTCTACACCTTCAGTTTTTAAGGATGGAGGTTTGCATGATGCCTCCAAGTTAGAACCAAACATGATAAAACACACATATCCAGTAGCAAGAGGAAAAGTTTAAATGCACCGTAGCAGGTATCACTGCAATGCATTCATCAAAGAGAAGCAAGCCTTAAGCCTTCTAAGCAAAGAAGTACACTCTAATCTGGAAGCAGAAAAATCTTAACACAACGGTTCTTAAACTGCAATCCAGGATCAAGGAAGCAGCGTTCCTGCCTTTCTCTGGTTTGTTTGAAGGTCACCTATTTACAGCGTTACCCTTCAAAACCATGAAAATTTACATGTGTGCAAGACACTGGGCACACTACTGTCACAACATAAGCAGAAACTGATATAAAAAATGCTGAGTGATTTTTTTTTAAAAAAAAAAGCTATATGGCATTTTTGTAACATTAAAGGTGGCAATAGTATTACTAAGTTTAATTCCTTTCCATAATAAAACATATCTTCTTTTCACTAATGCTACAACAGTGTGCACTGTATTGTAAAGTATCTAATATAAAATCAAAAACTATTTCTGCAACGTACCAAAGCACCTGGTTACTATTAAGTTTTCGCAAAGAAAATTAGTCGATTGAGCACTGACATATTCAACAAACCCAGTTTCTCTTGTGGTCAGTCTGCTGGAAGTGAAGCAAATCTTCAAAGACTATTAAAAAAAAAGTGCAAGACAAAGGGAAAAAAAACAAAAACAAAAAAAAAAGCCACCCAAAAACCACCAAACAAACAACTGCGTAATCTCTAACAATAAGGAGGGAAAAATACTTTTTTTTGAGAGAAAATAACAAAATGAGAGAATCTGAATTTAGAGACATTTGTTAAAAGCTTTTAATGCTACCCCAGCCTTTGTAGTTGTGTGAGAACACAGCAGTTCTCCCAACAGCAAAAGTGGAAGGCTAAAGCACATCATCCAACAAAAAGCCAGGCACACTATCAGACAATTTCCATTTACAGCCCTCCCACTCCCTCAGGTAAATATGCTGCTGAAAGCTAGGCAGGAATTAGTCACATTATGGAATATTATATAATTCCATAACGTATTTTTACTGTCGTCCTTCAAAAAAGCAGAGAGCAAAGCTCATTTTGTATTTGCACAGGACAGGTATGGGTTTTATTTGCCTATGTTTCTAGACTGTTTCAGAAGAACAGACAGGGCACTACTATATACCCTTGTCTATCCTGGAACATTAAAACAACAGGACAACATCTGGATGAAGGTTAAACTAGTTCCGAGTCTCTACTAGCAAATATTGCCTGCAGACTATGTTGTTTTGTTTTTTATTTTGTAATACTCAACAATGACATGGAAATAATTCTATGCAAAAGTGATTTTGTGTTTTTTTTTTTTTACTTCCTTATTTCCACTACCAGACAGTATTTGTTTTTATTAATGTTTGCTTCTTGCCAGGCAGCTGATGCGATTAAAACCAGAAGTAGATTTTGGAACGCGTACTATTTTCTGCAGTGTCTAACAGTCAAAAGTATGTTCAAACACCCTTGAGTTACCTCATCTAGCAAGACCCAGTCAATGTGAATTCAAAGTACAAGTAACAAAACAGGAGGCTCTGGTCTACATACAAAACTAAAATTATTCTTAGTTAATTATAAGCAATTCCAAAGAAATGATTAGCATTAGGAGATAATACGTGATGGTCTTAAATACGCCAAGCACTTGGCCCGTGCGCGAGGCTCTCCATCCCCCACGAGACCCTAAGGACAGAGAATGGCTCAGAGGACAGCTGAGGGGTCTGCAGAGGTGAGGGCAACAGGAGCGGGCTGTGCGCCACAGCCAGTCACGTGGCAAGTTCTGTCTGGTCGGCAGTGCCCCAAAGGGCCCCTGTTACACCTTCAACTTACAACTTCATTATTTTATCTACATTAAGGAATATTTAGGATATAAACAAATAAGGTGTAATTATAGTCTATTACTTAGTTTAAGGAAGGTAACTTTTTCTCAGAAAAAATATGACTGCCTCCAATCTGATTCACTCCACCACACAGGAGCACTGTTAGCTCAGGAGTTTATGAATTCATTATCTTCCCTACAGTTTTGGGCACAGCAATCCAGCAGACTTGAAATCCAGCCTTCTCACATAGCAAGTAAAGACACATGAGGCAGCCTAGGGCCCAACAGGGCACTGTTTGTATCTCCAGAGAGAATGAAAGGGTATCTGTTATTTGTAAGCAGTAAGTACAGTCACGCATTAAAGGAACTTATTTTAGAAACTACAGTCACCCCTGCACTTGGCAAGGATGCGAGTGATGGAGTAACTTTAAATGTGCTCTGGTTTTACGAAGAACTGTGCCTTCTACTGACCTAGTTCAAGAAGTGGTTTTACGTGGTTTTATATTCACTGAGAAGCAGAGATAAATAAATTAGCGATCTCAGTTCTGTTGGCCTTTTGTTGACTTACACGAGACAATGAGATTTGTGATGATATACTCACCGTTCTCCAACCTTGGGATGAGCGTTCTTCCAACTGTCTGAATGTCATATGGAGCATGTGGAAGGACCTACTCTGTGGAAACATGCATGTGTATCTCCTAGGGAGATGGTGGTATGTTCTGAGTTGTCAGTACCTAAATAGTACTATAGTACAATATATATAAAAGTAGATGGTCTTTGTTCAAAGCACAGTCTCACCTGTGACTAGCAGCAGTAGAAAAGTCAACAGGAACAAAATGAACTCTGATAAAGTAGAAGACTTACACCAAAATACAGATAACCACAGAATTATATAAAATGTTTAGGAGAACTGTAATATTCTTTACAGTCAAATTATGCCTGTCTAAACTGAGGTCATATTTTAGAAAAAGATGGAAAAAAAAGTAAAGATTCGAGGTAAAATAATTAGCATTTCTGTGACCATGCTTTCCGCAAGATTCATATACTCAGACTCACACACACTTCATTGGCCAAGGCAGTGACACTGCATATTCACTGCACTTGCAGTCTCTGAAATCCATGTTCAGAAGCAGCCCTCCATTGATTTGTCACTGTTTTTTCGACAGGGATCTATGCAAGTGCAGAACTCTACCTGAGTGCAACAACGTCTAGCACTGAGCATTATTCTGAAAATAAAATTTATTCTGCTGTTGACCAAAATCTTAGAACCAAATTCTCCCAAACGTAACAGATCAATGACATTGGAATCTCAAGGCTCAGTACAATGGCTTTGTAATTAGCCAGCAAAAACCCCTCAGAAACTCTGAGTTGAATACTGTGCAGTTGGGTTTCTCTTCTATGAGGCAAATCCCTGAAACGAACAGATTAGTCACAAGGCCCTTAAGGCAGAAAAGTAAGGAAAGCTTCTGTTCTCTCCAACTCTTAACACAAGGGACTTCCAATGAAATTTAAACATTATAAATAGGCAATACTCTATCATACAATTCATAATTAGACAGTGGAACTAACTGCTACAAAATGTCATTAAGGCTGAAGACTTAGCAAGGCTGAAAAAAGGATTAGACATTTATATGGGGTAACAAAAATATCCAGAGCTCTAATAATTTTCCAAGATCAATTAAATATCATGTTCCAGCATTTAACCCAAACTCTAACCAGCCAAAGAATAGGTGGCTTCTTGCATCTTCCTCTGAAAACTCTACTGTTCATCACCACATACTGCAGTAGCACGGGTTAACAAGCCCAGCCTGTCATGGCAATCAGTTCGCACTTTTTAACAAAACAGTCAAGCTGATCCACAGGCTTCAGCTCAAAGTGGTCATGGTGTGTGCAGTCATCAGAATCTGGGAGCCAAGGGGAATGGCAAGCAGTTTCTCATTGTAGCCAAAGATACATTAAGTGGACTGCAATTACAAGGTTAGGTGCCGAGACCATATTAAGAACCAAGCCACAAAAGAATCTTTGCTTAATAGAAAGAAAAAATGGAGGGGGGTGAAGTAAGAGTTTCTTTGGCTGTTGTGTTACAAACCTATTTAAAAAAATAAAAAAGAAAAACAAAAAAACCCACATCATTAACAGTCAAACCTGCAAAGGTAAAATACAACTGACTTTAAAACTCTAAAGACTCTGTAATTTAAGTTTTTTCTGCCCCTGCTTCTTTACTCTTTCTTTCTCTGTAAGCAGCCCTGACATATTTGTTCCTCTTTCCACAACCTAACCTGCCCTTGCTTCAACATGTCCCAGAGAATAATATTCTAACTCTTTAAATCACGTGGCCTTCTTTGAATTTCCCATCTCTCTTACCAGTTCCACAAAAGAGAGGCTGTGCAGGGCCACATCTAGACTGACACCTCACAGACCAACCAGGTACCTACTGCCTGCAAAAGGCAAAACTCAACAGAAGTGGGGGGGGGGGGAAGGAAGATGAGAGAATATCTAGCCATAGTCTAAACAACATAAAGTGTCAGTCCACTCTTAAACACACCAGGTCAGAAGGTTTGAAAAGAAGATGTGAAATTAGAAATAAGTAATTCCAAATCCATACATGCTGATCTCTGTATGTTAGTAAGCTTCTCTGTAAAATACGAGATAAGGTTCTACCAAATGAAAAAAACACCACATTGATAGCTCCTATAAAACACAGGTCAAAAGATTGACTTCCTGTGTAAATATTTAAACTACATACTGGAGGCAACATTTCAGCCTCTGCATGCAATTATTAAATATTAAGTAAATAGCTATGGATCATATGTACAAAGGTGAATGCAAAATACAGCAATATTTAAATTAAGATCAAAACAAGAAACAGCCCTTTGGTGTTTTGTTTTTTCTGTAGAGTGTGGTGGATAATAAATATCCAAGAGCTTTCCAAGGCCTCAGAACAGATTGGATCAGTTTCTTTATGCTACCTTTTGTCATCCTGTCAAGGAAGCAACGTATCAAAAGATACAACCTGCAATTTGGCGGCAAAGAGAAATGCTGCACCTCCCTCCAGTCCTTGAAGACTTTTATTTTTTCCCCCCACAAAGCAGAAAGGCAAACCTGACAACTTCCACTGAAGTGCTCGAACTAAGAATTTTATTACGCAACTCACCCTCCTCTACACTGAGAGCTCAGACTAATCCAGCGGGTCAGATACTGCCAGTCACCAACTGTGACCCTTCACAAATTTAGAGGAGGCCTGAAACCATCATGGGCAGGTACTTGTCAAAGCTTCCAGCACACTCCTGAGGTCTGAGGCAGGTGGCAATCTTTGGACTCTGTCAGGCAAGGGAGCACCTTATCCAAAAGCAACGCACGGTCATCCTGTTGACAAGTCCCAACTCACAGTATCTGCTCCCTGCAAGGATCCCTGTGGGTGCGCAGGAGTCCATGTTTCACCCACATCCTACAGAGACGAGGAATGACACGCGCACAACCATTGCAGAACTATGCAGAAACACAGAAGAAATGCCGCGCTCTGACTCTGAATTACAATTGCAATTTAGAGCATGGACTAATTTTCCCCACTCTATCTCCTTAACCAACACAATCCCATTTTATAATATAACCGCTACACACGGAACTAGGAAATGGCCTTCACAAGAATAAGGGCAAGCAAAATTAAGCTGAAACTAAAGAAAAAGTATTCAATATACTTACCCATATCTATGAATATAGTTTACTTCTTTTGAGAAAGCTGCGAAAAACCTAAAACCCAGATAAGCCACTGAAGGCATTTTTTTTTTTTTTTTTATAAAAAGCAAGCTTTTTTTTTTGCATTTTTTGGGTAGCTGAAGGTACTTGATTTTGGTTTTCTTGATGTATTGGCACATAAGCCAGAAAGTCAAAAGTCCTTGAATGAACTGGTACAGTGTAAGTAACATTCAGAACCTTCTTTCTTGCCATTTTATTTTTTTTTCCTACAAGTGATTAATTTCATGAAATAATGCCAACAATTTTTCATAAACTATAATGCAGTCTAAGAATAGGTCCCTGTATAAATTGAACACAGTAGTCACATATTTTGTGGGTAGATTAAGGATAAAACTGCTAGCTCCATGCTGTGCCAGATGAAAAGGAACTGTTTGAGTACTTTAGAGCATGCATATTTAGTAGGCTATCCAAATTATTTATAAAACTTTGGGGAAAAAATTACTATTTAAGGAAAATAGTATCATTCAGTGAATAAGGAACAAGAAGAAGAAATTCAGGTTCCATTCCCAGCTTCTGAGAGACTAGGCAAATCACTTCTTCCTGTACAGTTTCCATATCTACACAGTGAAGGCAAAAGTCACTAATGTGGTAAAACATTTCAGAATCTGTACGTGAAACATCTTGACATAGGAACTAAGAATTTCGGCAGAAGTAAGACCTTCCCACCATACAGATTTGCTGAATTGCTCCAAGAATTCAAAATCCCAACTGTATGTTGAGCAGGAAGGTATATTCACCACATTTTGTACATGTAAACAACACAAATATAGTCAGCTCCAGCTCATCACATTTAGGAAAATCCCAAGAGAACAAGGAGGTGAGCTGAATAAATAGGTAGAGCCACAGAAGATTCCCCTGCAGTTAGAGAGCTACAGATAACACAAAGCAAACCAAGTCTTTACTACCTTCAGCTATCTTCTAGATATTCCGAGACACCCCGGTCATTGGAGAGTAAAGCAAACTGATATGAAAGAGCTAAGTATCAGAGAAAAAGCCTGTAAAGCCTACAAAACAAAATGGGCATTTACTTTAGCATCAGAACATAAATAAGTAGTAATGTTTTAATAAATGATGTAGGCGTAGGGAGCCTCTGCAAGAAGCTCAGCAGTTCCATGTAATACCAGTACTGAGGTCTTCAGAGAGACTTGTCTACATGTTCTTATAGCACTGTGAAATGCAATTCACAATCCTTCTTGACAGCCTCAATTTAGACATATCCACCTTTACAGTGGGGACTATACGCTACAAATAACTGTCACAACTTATTGAAGAGCTTAGTTACTTCTAGATAACTAAGAAGGCTCTTCATCTTGAGCATGTACAAAGAGGCCTCCTCAGAGAAACACAGAAGATATACAAAAGAAATGAAGAACAAAGGTTTGCCCTAAAAATGAAGCTCATTACTAACTTTTCTGAAAGCGAGACATTATCTTTCAGTGGAATTAATTGTAAAGCTTCATTAAGAACTTGCCACTCAGTAACATTTGTATTGTTATTAATAATGAAAAAACATATCCAGAAAAATACTGCTACTAAAAAAACCCCGACCCACAACACAGTCAAAAACACAACCTATAAATCCAATACTTTCAGGCTCTTCTCCAGAAGAGAGCACTGACTGCCCCCTCTCTGTAGGTCTAAGTCAGTTAGGATATTACTGGAGAAGAAGTTTCAGACCTTTACACTGCAAGTATAGAAGCACAGAAGACAGCAAGCTTCTTAGGACACTCCTTACCACCTCTTATTTTTTTCCTCTCCTTGAGTAATTGTCCATGGGGCTCTTCATCTGCTTCACAATCTGCTCAGAATATCTTTCTCCTCCTACCAGTTGCCAGCTGTTCCTCATTCACATGGATAGATGCAGCAGTTGCTCATTTCTCATTCTGAAGGATGTTAAAACAGTTGGATTTTTCCCAGTCAGGCTGGGAAGGAGAGATGTATGGAAGAAGAATGTTTTTTTCCTACCAAATATTACCAAGGAGTCTACATAACTCCTTATCTTTCAAGAAAAACACTATAAAGCAAGTGAAACTACAACATTAGGAGAACCAAGGAGAGTATAGACAGGACAAGACTGGCCCTCCCATCTTCTAGTGGACAGAAGGTGAATGAAATTCCAGCCTTACCGATCTCAGTACTAGCAGGCATGGCTAGGAGACAGGGAAAAGGGAAGTGGATACTTAAGCAGCCAGGAATTATCCCTGTAGCCACAGCGCACCAAAAAAATGCACCCACAGCCCTGCTTCCCAGGGTTCATCTCTGCACCCTGAAGAAGAGTTCAGCTCTGTCCTCTCTATACTCCACATCTAGTGGTTGCAGACCACTCTCTTCTTACGGCTGAACAAGTCCAGCTTCCTCAGCTTCTCCCTGCACATCACTCAAGAAGCCTGAAGGAAGCTTGGGATCAGCTTGGTGGCCCTCTGCCAGACTTACCATGGTTTACTGACGTCTTCCTTGTACTGCAGAGCCCAAAACTGGACACAGTATTTCAGATGTGATCTCAAATGCCAGCTACAGGGGAAGATTCGCTTTCCACAACCAGCGGGTTACGCTTCTGCCAACACAGCCCAGCATGCCAGCGGCCTTCTTTGTTGCAAGGGCATGCTGCTGATTCATGTTCAACTTTTCTTCAAGCAGCAGCACGGGGTCTTTTTCTGCAGAGCTGCTTTCTAGCAAGTCAGCACCCCAACGATCCTGCGGTATGGATGTATTCCATCCTAAACACCAGCTCACTTGCTCACCGTGAGCAAATCCCACTTATTAGCAGCCCTGCCCTCCAGCTCACTGCCCGCTCCCCTGAAGTTGCTATCATCCACAGACTCTCTAAGAGCACAGCAAATATGTCTTCTTAATTAGCAATGGAAGAGAGAAAGCTAGTAAGCATGATAATCTAGAATGGCCATCTCCACACCACTGCAGAGGAAGGAATGCAGAGATGGGTCACGAGCCCAAGAGAACTGACTACTGATTTATGCTAAGTTTTGAGAGAATAAGAACCTACCAGTCCCAAGTGTTTGCTGCATCCCCATAAAAGGGGGTCCATATACCAAAGTTGACAGGACTAAATTTACAGTCCCACATATTCACTTAAACTGAAGTCAGGGGTTGTTTAAGTTAACATGAGGAATTATAAACAACTGCAGTTCAGAAGCTGGCATAAGTTTGCTCCTACCAATTTACTGATGGGGGGCCGCAAACCTCTTAAAATTGCCAGAGCTCATCTGCCAATACCTCAAGAAAAAAATCACCAACAAGCTGTTCCTGCAAGAAACAGCTTTCAAAATGAGTATCCATCTAACAAAATGCATGGCTGTTAATGTTCAATAGATTTTGCAACAATTTCTTGCAGATCTTAACCACCTTTAACCATCTTTGACTTTTGATTTACCTCAATAAGAGAGTAACAAGGTATTTGTGCCCTTAATAAGAACTGAACTGAATCAGAATCCTGAATTTCTCTTTTAGAGCATGATATGGCCTTAAGAACAAGTGGAAAGATTTGAAGATGTTATGCCTCCAAGAACTCTATGTTCATACTGAGACAAGAAACATCAGTGAGCTACACAAAATAGATTTTAACGCCAAATCAATCTCACCAAGAGCGACGCAAAGAGACTTGCATGACCAATGCATTTTCTTTGGAATTATTCCAGCAGAAGAAACAAGAGGCAAGTGAAAAAAAGAAAAAAACACAAAAATTTCTGCGCATAAGATTTTTTTCAGTACCTCCTACTACACATTTCACTTTCTGTACATAGAAACAAATCCAGACTATGGCACTACGACAGGTGACAGTCAAGTGGAATAGCAGAGAGAGGCCTTTTTTAACAGGCCAAAGATGAGCTATCAGGCTTAGTAGCTAGAGATTCACTCAAGAGAAATCTTCAAGCCTCCAATCAATACTGCTTGCAAATTCTCTGTTTGATTGACAAGGAGAGCGGGAAGGCAAGGGAGGACAGCGCACGGCCTCAGGTTCCCCAGGGAGCGGAACAACAGCGTGGTTACACATCTGTAATCAGTCACTGTGGGGAGAGAGGAAGGGTGAAGGCCACGCTGCCCAGCCTGCCAGCACACACCAGCTGTCTCCCGAGTGCGAAGGCTGATTTGTGTGGGATCCTCACAGTCAACAGCAAGAACCAGCTTCTCCGACCCATTCTCCGCCCGTGCCTAAGACAAGCTCTTGTTCTATTCTACCGTTGGGAGGGATTCACATCTCTCCATTGATTTCATATTATGCCTTTAGTGCCTAATTAAAATATCTCAGCTGTGAGCCTAAACGTAACAGCCATGAATACTTTTGTCTTTGCTGCTTCTTCAAGAAACTATATATTGGGCACCCTGGTGGGGAGGGGAGGCCAAGAGGACACAGAGACCCAGCACATCTTTCCAGCGATATGACCAACAAACAAAGGGATCACCAAACACAAGACGCATCATCAAAAAACAAACAAACAAAAAAAACCACCGAATGGACCCGGTATCAAGTCCACAGTCCTTCCAAGTAAGAGCAGTAGTGAGCCACCAAAAGGCTTACATTGCTTCTGCCCACGTTCTACATGCACCTCCCTTTCCTAATTTTTGGCTAAACATCTGCTGCTGCCTGTAACGAATACAGGTTTTGTTCCTATAAAGCACAAATCAGGCTATTAGCAACCCATAACAGGCAGATATCTCAGCATCTGGAAGACTGTAGTTTTAAAAATCTGACAAGGAATAATATCTGAACTTAGGTGGTAATTAAACTGTCTGAGCAACACTAAGAACAGATACGTTATCTTTTAATATCAGAAACGAAGTACTATTAGAGAACACAAAGCACCTCTCTACACAGGAAACATACAAAATGGATCCTTCTCTTGCTGCTGGGAGCTCAACAGATACTCATATGTTTGATCACATATTTGACATCACACTATTGCTCCTACTGACTACTGCCAGCTTTTCTGTGCAATCACGCTTGTATAAATTCACATATCTCATACAACTTTAAATGACTTGCAGAAATACATTTTCCTATTAGCCATTTATTATATAATGATTCATGGCAACACTGCTTGAATGCTACACTGAGTTTCTAGTCTGGGGAGGCGGCGGGGAAGAAAACCCAAGAGACATGAAACTGAACTAAGTAGACCACTGTGCTAATACAGGGGAGAAAAACAGGGGAAAGAAGTTCAAAAAAGTCTCAGGAAACCCACTAAATTAAAAAGCTACATTTTATGTTTTGTGGCTTTACATATTACAGGGGAGAGGTCACAACAAAAACAAAACTCATCTATAAACCCACCATTTTCTGTAATGTGCAGTATTTTCATGATTAGTGAACATAAAGCATTTAAGAGAGAAATTTAGAAAGCTACACAAGAAACACAAAAATACCTGAATGAAAAAACGGCCAAAGCACTTAATTGTTTGAAATATCCTGTACTGTCATAAAAAAGAGACAGAAGCTGTAAATGCTAGCTTTGTGACTGACGCTCAGACAAACAGTTTCAGTATCTGATATTACACTGTTTGTATACTTTTCTTGCTGCTAATTTAATTCTTAAATTATCTGAATCAGAGATACCACTTTCATATCTACTAAGGCAAAGAGCTTAGGAGTTCTTTTGTGGTACCTTTCCAGGTCTCTCATAAATCCATTTAAACTGACCTCACACTTTCTAAAAATGACCATTTTCTTTATTTTTCCCTGACTTAACTGTACAGCACCAAGAGCACACCTTCACGGCAAACAGAAAAAAAAGGATGCTTTTTTCTTCCTGCTGGGAGCCCAGGATACAGTCACCCTTTTGGTTGTGTGTTCAGCATCTCACAGCCACTTCTCCTGACTTGATTCTACACATTCCACCGCTATTATCTTTTCATGAGACAACTTGCCAACAAATTAGTTGTGCAAATTGGAATCATCTTCAGTTTAAAATAAATTCCCATCCACATAACAATAGGCTCCCACAGAAAATATCTAAGTATTCTGACACATGAAATAGAGCCAGAGTAAAATACCTTTGTCTACAGAACCATCCACGGAAGATCACCTACCTCTTCCTGCTCCCAACTCTCCTAAGTGAACCTTTAGCTCCAAACCGGTGCACAATGAAGGTACGATTCAAATTCTAATGATGATGTGTGCTTTATACACTACAACATCTTCTGTTTCCTCTATAAAACAAAGCCAGACTCAAAACATCTGTAAGAACTGACAGAAGCTGAGCATTAAATAGCATGTGGGCAGTGAAGTATACAAATTAGAACATGCCAATACCAATACTCCTTGGGTGAAAGTACACAACCAGTTCTATGATGGATGGCAGGTTAGATGTTCACAGTATTTCATTCAGCCTTGAGTCTATGAATTTGTGCCTAATTCTGCCTATTTCCATAAACACCCTGTGGTCTTCAGCTACAAGTATCATGCGGTATTTTCCTCCATCACCCCTGAACAGGAGACACAGCGATCTGGGAACAAATGAGACTGCTGCCAGCGAAATTCCTGCACCATCTACTGCAAAACCTGGAAGTACTCGTTCAAGCTAAAAAAGAAATTAAAAAGAAATTTATGATAATTCATACTCCTGCCATCTTCCACTCAACAAGATTTTTCATCTTGAAATTATTAACACCAAAACCTAAATCCTGGTCTCTCTTTTGAAGTCCTACCTTCTGTTTTACCATCAGTCTCTGCTACTTATGGTCTTCATTTCTCACAGTTGAGTTCCTTAGTTGGGAATTAGTTCTTACTCATTTTTTTTTTCTTCTTCCCTACAGCAGCAGCAAAAAGCTGCATATTTTAATTATCAAAAATAGTGCACGTATACAAATACAAACGGAAACGCGTTATATCAGCATTTTTCTGAAGTTGGTATCTCTCATTTTAGCCTGCTGCCTTCAATGGCACTAAGAATCATACCTTTATTTGTGTTTTTGTATCGGTTTACAGGAAAACAGTTTGAGTAGGATCTTTGGCTAATGTCGTAACACACCTATTTTATGCAGGAATAAGCACAAAATTACTGGAAACTGTAAGAAATCGGTATTATCATTTTAAGATGTCGTAATGATTTTCCAGATGACACTTTGCTCTCAGATCCCGTTGAGTGGAAGTTTGTATTGTAAATATCTCCCAGAGAAAGAACGCAGATCACAGACTGATGCCTGTTTCACCACCGGTCTTTGAAAGCCTCTGGTTACATGCCTGCACTTATTCAAGAAATCATCTCTTCCCCTTTTGCTACAGGAAGTCAACACACACACGCTAATAAATGTAGTTAACCTAAGAGCCAAAACTCGAGCAGGAAACACAGTTAGTTCAATATAAGTCATCACTGAAAAGCAGAAAACGTGCAGAAACCGAGGTTTAAAAGAAAACAGTCTCAGGGCTCTGAGTCTCATGGAATAACAACCTATGTTTTCTCCTACTGAGTTGAATCTTGGGTTTTGGGTATTGATCCTTGACATGATCAAGGAAAAGGGAAAAAACCCCACCCTCGGAGCAAGTGAAAATAGATCAAAGAATCTATAAAATGTTCAGAAATAAGCCTTCGTGTGTGACCACACGGAGTTTGCTCCCTGTAAATACAGAGAGCATCTGTCTGTCTTCCACAAACAATACAGGGATGTAGACGTTACCGAGATACAGTTGCATTTCACCTGGCAGTTTGATGCAGCGCACTTGCACATGACAACACATTGATTTTACTTCTACCTCCATGCAGACATCTACGTAAAGAAATCCATTAGGCAGACAGTTCTCATCTCTATTGACTGACAGAGTGACAATCGAATACTTTTCACCTTCCAAACTGACTGACAGCTAGACACTTAAACAAGCCTTCAAGTTGCAATAATAGTATGAAACACTTTCAATTACCTGAATCAAACAAATCCATGATCCCACTAGTTGAATGTATTTTTCTGTCGGCTGCTATGCCTGGCTTGGTTTACACTGTTGTTTGGGCAATTCAGATCCCTAACAAGGATGCTGCAAACAAACAGCAGCCCAAGGTTTCTAAACAGTGAGTTATACTTAAAGCAGTCCCACTATACGCATTTTTGTGAGGAAAAAAAAAATAAATAAATGCAGCCAGCCTTTTGAATCACTTCCTTCCCAGCCTAGAAAGGAAGCAAAATCTTTTACACTTACTCAAAAATGCATGATAAATAGCTACATCATTAGATAAGTGTCTAATACTAGCAAATGTTAAACGCCAGCCTGCCTTTAAAAGGTGAACATGTGGGGCTTTTACGTAAAACGAAATTGTGACAAACGGCATTTTGAGTCCAAATATATAACCAGTTTGGCCAGTTTTCTAATTCAAATTTTAATGAATTAAATTTTCTCTGATTAAAATCTGAATTTATTTAGGGCACAATCATGAGCAATTTGACAGAGAAACAACAGAGAATTTGACAGAGAAACAACAAATTGGGAAACTAGATTTTTCAGATACAACAGCTCATAAGTAATCAAACCCATACATGTAATTGCATTTCACAATTTCTAGAATGAATAACTAAGGTTGGAAGTATCTGATGTTCTGTAGACATCAATATGTGTTGCTGCAAGACATTCAGCATGATCAGACTGAAATATCTAAATGAACATGCTTATGAGTTAAACATATACACTGCATAACAGGCAAACAAGTAGGATCAGGGTGCGCTCTAATGTACTGTAATTGGGTTGACAGAAATAAAAGGAAAAGTCAGAGTCCATCAAGAACTGTTCAGTAAAAAACACACAAAAAGCAAAAGATTGTCTTTACAATTGAACAGTTGCATCAAAAATGGTCAAAGCATTTTAAAAGACACAATTTTATGTTCTGAGAAAACAAGAACTGAAAATAAACCACGTTTCCGTATATTCCCCTTATCAAATCTGGCTTTTAAGCCATGTTATGTCTAAGGAGGTTGAGTACAGTTACTAACTTTTCTCCTCCCTCTCCATGCACTGTTTGTTTTGTTTGGAATCCAGGCAGGTAACAGATAATCTTTACAAAAACGCAGTGTTGCTTTGCAAGCTCATTCACAGCTTAAATATACCCAACCCTAACAACGGAAGAGATTTACATGTTTTTATTGTTTTCAAACAATGAGCAGACCTTAAAACAAATGTTAAAAAACCCCACCAGCCCACAAACAAAAAAACTAATCCCCCAAAATCCACCCTCTGAATTCAGCAAACAATGTCTGTGTTAAATCTACAGTATTTGAACTCACATATGGTATTCTGTTGCTATTATGAAAATAATATTTTAAAAGATTTTGAAAATAATGTCACAACACCAGTTTTACAGTATTAATAATTTAAAGGATATGTAAGAACACGTTTTATCAGTTTGTCTCTTGGAAAGAAATTAAATGATTAGCAAAAAAAGCAATTACTTGAAAATGATAATACTCTTCTAAGGTTACTATGCTTTGCGTTTCTTCTTTTTTTTAATCAGTCAATACTATTTGAAGGCGTCAATACAGAATTTACTGTGCGCACAACACAAAATGACTCTTTCAGAAGAGAGTTGCTGTTGCACACTATACAGCAAATTGATTTTCTGAAAAGGAATGCAGCCTGTACTTAACCTAACAGTGTAACCTTGTTGTACTACATGAAAAGGGATCATGCATATTGATTTCTTTATTACAATTCCTCTTGTGATCAGTAAACATTCGTAAACCCTTTGTCTTGGAAAAAAATATTTTTCTACTTTGAAATTAGCAAATATAAACAGGCTTCAATTTTGAATTCTGAAACTGTCCTTCTCTTCACAGGGAGAGAGATGCCAGACTGTTGTAGGGGTTTTTGCCTGTACTTTAGGGGTAGATTTTTTTTTAAGTTGCAAAAAGCAGGCAAACTGGATTGATGTGACTGGCACAAATCACTGGTTTTGCTAAACTTGGCAAGTTTTATGTCTTTTTTAAAAAAAAAAGTTATATTCTTGATGCACACATTCACTGTCCTTCAAAAATAAAGGCTTGCATAAAGAAAGAGTAAAACGGAGCAAAGAGAGAGAGGCACTAGCACGGGGAAAAAAGTAAAAGACCTCGTACAGTACCTACCGTGATAAAATTAAACCAGAATAGCAACGGAACACGAATTTTATATTGCTTTCTTTTGAACACAATTAAACTTAAGAGTCTGTTAACATGTAGTTTCTGGAATCGATGCAAGCAATTAAAAAATTTCAACCAAAATGTTTTGTGAGGCGTAATTACTATAAGGTCACTAGATATTATTTGGAGTCAGTTTAGTTTATCACATTACGACATGACAGGACGTGAGGCAAAAATTATAAATTCCTTCCCTAAATCTGTCCTTTTCTGATTTAGATGGATGAAGAATAATTAACTCTTAATTATTCAGATGACTTCAAGGCAGTTCCAGGATTCAGTAAAGAATGCAGTCATTTTAACCAAGGAAAGCAGTCTCCTATCATTTATCAAATCTTGCAACTTGACCAATGATGAATAAAAAAATCTATGTTTACCCACAGCCCTAACTGCTACCTTAGAGGTTGTTAAGCAACAAAATTTCCTTTAAATTCTACCATATGCAAATTATCAGATGCAATTTGCATTTTAAAGTATTTAACTCTACATATTTATTGGATTTTGAGGCCATGCTGATCATTGATTTATGTGCTTCTGGCAATCATATTTCCATATTTGTATGATTTTGATGACAGTAATAATTCAAATATGCAGAAAGTTGTTCTTTGAACAATATCTTTAATTACGTCCTCAAAGCATCATTGTTTTGCCTGGTGTCCTGACAAAAATGGTTTGAAATGAGAAATGGCATTATGATCCGAAACGCACAGAAGTACATTTGTCCTTTGCTGTCGAGTACCAAATGCACAGAAATGACTTTTCATGTTAACCAATCCTCAGCCCTAACCAGTCTGCAAAGCCCAGCAACCTTGCACGTAAATACTTTATTAATTCTGACACACTTTCACGACAAATTCAATCACAGTTCATAAGATTTCTGTTCAAAATGCAAAACCTGCCCCATTTACTTTGCCGCTAACTCAGAAAGTTTTGCTGCCATGTTTTTTTATTAGAGTTGTCACAAATTACGTGCACTCTTATGAAAGCTATCAAGAACTGTAATCATTAAAAGATCCACAAATATTTTGCCCATTTACTTCTCAAACACAACCATCACCCATGTCTTCTGTCACCACTATCAGAACAGTTTGTTTTAATACAACTTTGGTCACTGGAACACATGTATAAACTTTTTAGAATAATTGCTCACTCATGTACAAATATACAAGAGTAATGCATTAGCCTACACGATGAACTTGTGTTTTAGTTAAGCATTCCTATTTATACTAATGTTCATTTAAATATTGTGCGAAAGTCAAATATTATCAGAATAATATAACATTTTACTTCAGTGCAGCATAGATTTACTAGTTTGCTGTTTCCACAAGTAGTGTTCTGCATAATACTCTTTCTGCCTCGTTCAGGGACAATCTAATGTTTAAAATAAAATAAACAAGAGACCCTTTTTCAAGTTATATATAATTTAACAAGACTCAGTTTCTTTTAAAAAATGCATAAGTAGTTCCATAAATAGAGTTGAAATTAACCTAAATTTATCAACATTTTTCCATCTGTAAAACACACAATATTAAATTCTTATGAAATCATTAGGCATACAGTTTGCTTACTCAGAACCGAAACATACTGCAGCATAAATGGGTGGTTTTCTCCCTGATTTTTTTAAAGCATGTTTTACAAAAAGAACCTCCTTTGTCTATTCTACCCTGCCAGATAGGCAAAAGCAATAACGAAGGCAGGTAGCTACTACGACAATCGTTAAAATAGAAAAACAAAAACAAAGGAGAAAGCCCCTACTCTTCACAGTAGTGGCATATTTTCTGGCCTGCCAATATTTCAAAACAATAGTTTTTCTTCGGAAAGACTTGAATATTTTATTTATGGACACTGAACACAAATTTAGTGCACACTATAACTGCATAAAGCTCTGCTTTATTTTTTATGAGACCACCCCAGGCAAACAAACGTATCATGTAGACCTGATGTCAGCCACCCTAATATACTCGTTACGATTTCTTCTTTAACTCCCCAGGTGGAAGGACAGAATTCACAAGTTTGTTACATCTACTGCTTATCTCGTTCAAATAGCAGCTTCTCGGATCGGTAAATAAAAGGAGCCGGGTGCAATTTTGTTTGTGTCATCTTTTAAAGAGACATTTACTATTTTGGTAAATATTATGGCACACCCCCATACTGAATCTAAACTCACTTAACTATCAAAATGGATTTTAAAGACAACTGCACTTTTACTGTGATTCCTGATTCACTGTAATGTAAATATCTTGTCTTGTTCCAAGCAAGCGTACTGTTAGTAGAACACATGACATTTGCCGAACAACCTTTAAGGAAATAATTAGATAAAGACAAGCTGCTGTTTTTCAGCCCCTATCAGATTAAAAATGTTTACCTCTTTGCCAGACAGGTATGCCGCACTCACTATCAAAATTATGCAAATAAGTTTGCCGTTAACTAGACGTGTTAGCAGTATCGCACACAACCCGCCCGAAAAGACTTTGCTTTTACTTCGGAAAGGTTCCTCGTGTTACCTTTAAACCCTTTCTAAACACCACAAACGCCTTTGCATCGATTTATGACACGCAAGTGCCGCAGAGGCGAAGTTAAAGCGGCGTTTGCGGGCGGAGGAGGCAAACCCCGGGGCTCCTCTCTCCCGCCCCGCGGCTCTCCCTAGCGGCCGAGCGCGGCGGGGCAACCCCGGCGGCAGAAACCCGCTGCGGGCGAGGCGGAGGCGGGCAGCTCGCCCCTGGCTAGCGCCGGCCTTCGCCACCGAAGACCCGCCAGCGGGCGGCTCGGCCGTGGGCACGGCCCACGCGTGTCGCTGCCGCGGCTCGGGCGGGCCGGAGGCGGCGAGTGCCCGGAGGGGCCGGAGGCGGCGGAGCGGGGGGCGGCGTGTGCCCGCGGCCGGGGAGCGGAGCCCCGGCAGGGGAGGTGCGGCGGGACCCTCCGGCCCCGCAGCCGGGCCCGCCGCGCTACGGCGTGACATCCTAACCGAATGGGTAAATGGGGGCCGCAAAAATTATATTTTAGTTACAGCTAAGGCCTCTCGGTGTATTTCAGGGGTAATGAATGAACCCTTAAATCGATATACCGTAAAATACGCAGAATTTATAAATAATTAAGGCGTTTATCTTCGTGGCAGAGAAGAAAGTTAGCGTGTGGAGTTCAGATACGAAAATGAAATCCCCGTATAAAAGTGGTGCCGGTTTTGTCATTTGTAGAGCTCAGTAGCACTGCTTATTAATAATAGATTAAGCAGTTGTAGCCAGCTATATAAATTGGCAGCTGATTGCAAAGGGACCTAAAATTGCAATCGCACGGCGTAGCAGTTAATGCAAAAAATGGCCCTTTCATTTGTAAAATAACAAAAATCTGCACCTTAAACTGCTGTGCTCAGCCTGTAGCTGTTGTGAGGCAAAAATGAAAGTAATAGGATAAAATTAAAGCGATACGGTAGTAGCATTTACCAGCAAATATGAGTACAAATAAAAGTCAGTTCCAACACTTCCTTCTCATTGAAAATTAAAGCAAAATATTCACTAGTTTACATGATGAATTCAGAATCACTCGATCTGAGAAAGTCAAAAGGCATACCTAATATTTCAATGTTGTACAGTGAGCTCCTTCATACAGTACAAACGAGTAATGTACCTTTGAAAGAATTCCACTCTGCGAACTGCTAATGAGTAGCTTTTCAGAAGCAAGCTGCTTTTCCAGGGGCTTAAAAGAAATTCCTTTGTATCAACTTAGTTGTATGCAAATCAGGTTTAAAAAAAGAAAGACCTGGATGGGAGGTGAGGGTAATGAAACCTTGCAAAGTACAACACGGATGAAATGCAAGGGTAAACACACTTTTTTTTGTATGTGTTAAAGTCACCGCTTCATGCTTAACACCGAGAAGGCTTACTGGAAAACATCTGCTTCTATAAAAGCTAAAGTGAACTTGGCAAAAGCAAGTGATAAACGGCCAGTTTCCATTTAAAATGCCTAAATCCAGGAACGAAATTAAAGGAATGTTGAGACTCTGCAAGTGTCCACTTTTATAAAACTAACATACAGCTTTTCAGCGATTCAGTTCCTTCAGTTAGTATTTCTTCTAAGCATGCATAATTAGAGATACTAGAAAACTGCAACAGATATAAGAGTCACTTACATTATAAAACCCTGAGTAATAGGGGAGAAAAAGAAGTAGCGTAACATTTTTCTGTAGTTTGGAAAAGGTGTACATAGAAAAATCGTGAATAGTATATGACTAAGCACATGAAATAAGAAAAATGTACAGGTCAACTCATTTATAGTAATTCAACCTTCATCTTCTGATTTACTTACTGTAAAAAAATCTATTATAGCCACAATTTGGTAGTGAACTGTAGCCATCTACTGGAATGAACAGATAAAGCAAATGTTTAAGACAATGTTCCTCCCCAGGAATTTAGCTTGCTTTGCATGCTTTCTAGTACACACCAGAAAAATGAACGGTGTTAGGTGCCATTAATACTGGGAAAGAAGCATCTCTCCAAGCCAGCACAGGCTAAACAATGTCAAAAGTACTCATTCACTTGGCAAGCACATTTTAAAAAAAAACAACAACAAAAAAGCTATACTTTTTACAATAGCAATACATAGATTGTTCACTATAAATGGTGAAATTTTATCTTATGGTCACTGTATTTACATTTTCAAAAGCACAAATATCAAGTGCTTCAAGTGAAACAAATTGCTACTTATTGAATACTTATTTTAAAGCAAAATAATTTCAGTGCTTTAAGAATTTAGGACAGTTTATTTCATTAAGCAACATCGACATGTAACATAGTACTAATAAGCCTAAATTGCCTTTATTTTAAAATCAAAACATGGAAAGATCAATCCATGACAAAGTCTGGTGCTGTTCTGAAACGAGCTTATCCCAATACTTAGGGCAATATTCAGAGTACAGCGACTCTGGCTGCATCAACTGTCATGAGGTAAGGAGGCATCTATTAGTATTCCTAGAGGAATTAGTTCAGCCTATGTTCAGCTTTAAAGTACATCTTTGAAGAATCTCAAATTCTACCAGGAAAGGAGTGTATGTTGAAGGGATAGGAGGGACATACAGAAAGATCCAAACTTGTTACGGAGGAAAAACAACCAGCAGAAAGAGATGATATGTTTTATTAGACTAGATGACATTATTCGAAGAGCCAGCAAGCTCTCCTCTCAGGCTTAGAAAAAGGGACTGAGCTGGAAAGTACATCTGCTGCTTCTGGAGGTGTAGTTTCATCTACAAGCTTTGCTTCCTTGTGTTGCCATGACTCGCCATCGTGGCTGCAACAACATGACCACCAAGAGTCTGTTCTCAGAGCAGGTATCACTAGTAGCACCAGTGCCGAAGGACAGAAATTCAGTCCCAAGATGCAAGTATCAGGAGAGGTCGTCAGATGTAGAGTTGCTAATAAAATTGTTGAATGGAGAGAAAAGGGAAACCAGTCACAGTAAGATCCTGTTGTTCCAGCCTTAATGCAGTTTTTGGCCAATTTAATTTCCTTTATGAGGGGATTCACAGGCTACACTATCAGCACACATTCCCATCTGTCCTCTGGGCGTTTTAGCTCTACACAAGCAACATCAGAGTCTCGTCCAAGCCTCTTAGGTGTCCTAAGGCACTCAGTTCACGTTACTCATAAATGCTGCAGAAACATGTTTTCTGTTGCATTTTGGCCCTAAAACAGACACAGGAGATTTCTCAAGACTTAACATCTGCCTTGAGTAAAATTAGCCCATCAAACTAAGGGGTAATGTTTAATCACCACAAAAGAAGGGCAGTCCAAGAAGATGGGAAGTATAATGGTCTAAATCCTTAACCTTGACTTGTTTCTGGAACTGCCTCCTGAAAAAGGGGACAACAGAGCTGGTAAGAGAAGCAAAGAGTACTGAGAGCATTCAAAGAGCAACAGCAAATCACCAATAGGTGCACACACACAGAGCATACCCTACAAAATGGGAGAGTGACTGGCAAATCCTTATGCCGTGATTAACCCCTGCATAACTCAGCCTGGATGCCTCAGAGGAAGCCATTACAGCATGAGGCAAAAATTACTACACAGAACAAGTCAGCAGAGGTTTGCAGAGTAAGGTCTCCTCAACTGTGCTTGAAATTTCAGAAGTACATTTGAAGATCTGCTCCAATGTATTTATTACGAGACCAGCAATGCCACATGTGAAAATCAGCTGTTCTTCTCAAAAAAATCCTTTATCTAAGCTTTAAGACCTTCGAAGATGGGCACAATTCACTGATTCCAAAACTCACAAATCATTATCTAATAAAGTGAAATGTAACTAAACAATTTTTAAAGGGGAACATCTTGGCAAGTCACTTACAAAAGCACATTAATGAAATTAATTAGTTCAGGTATAAACAGTAAAACTTCTACTCAGCAAATTCAACCAGATTAAACTTTTTACATTGATGGGTTCTCATTGATGAAACCATTTTTTCTACAGCTAATGGGGAGGAATTTGTATGAACTATCCCACCAGGCAGAATTCGTAGTGAGCAGATGGGGTAGTAACATCTTTAACCAGCACCATTAAGTCTCAAAAAGGATAAATATACTCATGCTTCAAAGCATAAACCAACCATGTACTGTCATCAGGAACAGGGAGGGGGGGAGTAAAAGCAATGAACAAATCAGAAAAGCCTAGTCCTCCACTCCCTGCTATTAGGGAAGTTTACTCAGTTACTGCTCAGTACAGCTCTTCTTACAGCTCTCCTGAAATAGCTGGTATATCAAGCCTTGAAGGTATTTTAGTAATTACTATAGTAAAATCAAATGTATTGATTGCTGGATTCAACTCTATGTTGATGAAATCTATTCTGCATCAGCTGGGTTATATAAGTTCAAAATCTCTCGTAATGTATGCTATTATTCAATGAACTGTTAACAAAAACATAATTAAAAAAAAACACCCAACCCAAAAAACTTGTTAAAAGCACCAAACAAAATCTCCAAATCAGGTCAATGCAAGGTATATGTTTCAGGGAGAGGAATGATAAATAACTGCAGTTCTGCACAGACATGATGGTTTTCCAGCATTTCAGACACTACACTATTAGGTAGAACAGCTTTTTCTTTTCTTTTTTTTTTTTTTTTTGGTTTTCCCTCCCTTCTCCCAAATCACTATCAGCAGTTTTTATAAAAGACATCTCAGTGAGATAACCGGTTATGGAATCAATAAATGATATGACAGTTCATCCAGTCTGTGTAGCACTACGTGGGAAGTAGTGCCCTTCTTGTTAAGGTTCAGTATTAAAAGATATGTCTGAAATACAAAAGGCTGCTGAACAAACAACATTGAATGTCAAGCAATTGACCATTTCTCAGAAAATTTCAAAACCTGCTGAAGACCTGTGTATAGCCAGCAATAACATTTAAAACTGCCTTTATCTTTTCCAGATCATCATAAATTTGAAGGGTGAAAATTTGGTGATACCAAGTCAACTGCACCATGTGCTTTGGTGAAACCATATTATAGCCAAAGCATTCTGCAGTTGTCTTGTTTACTTCAAAAACATCTGCTTTTTCTATATAACTCTCAAAACCAAGTTTGCACCACGCTACAACTGCTTAAACATAGTAAACTGTCATTTTTATGTGTAATACAGGAACCCTTAAAATGTGGTTTGGATGCATTAAATTACACTGGATTAACACGTGACAATTATTGCAGCCACAGGATGCCAAAAAAAAAAAAAAAAGGACAGAAAGATATAGGACCACAAGTCCTATATGGAAACTACGCAGCTATTCCTTACATAGGGGTTTCCAGCTTTAATGGGCTATTTCACAGAACAGTCTCTTGGAAATAAACTCAACCTGTCACTGCGAGGCAGACCAACACGCTGATTATAGTAAAATTATGAATCTCTTTCTGAACCGCAATGTTATTCAAATCCCTTCCTCTATCCCCTTCCCGCTCTATAAGGCTCAACAAACTGGAACAATAATGTGCTGAGCCACAGCAGCGGCGTCGGCTGGGCGAGATTCATCTTTCCCAGAGCTGAGGGGACGCTTCGCAGCAAACGAGGCCCCGTAAAACCTCCTCCTCTGCAGCAGCAGCAGCAGCTACCCCTGGCACTTCAGAAGGTCGGTCAGCTGTATTGCCTTTTGCCCCCCCCCCCCCCGAAAAACACCTTTTACGCTTTTTGTTTCTCCCCTCAGATCATTCCCAATCCTTTGAACTACTTTTGTTTTCAGCGATTATTTTCACTCCGGCGCTCGAAGGACTGATTTGGAAAACAAGCATGAGTTGACTCCAAACACTCTAATTATCAGTAATGAACACCCATCATATTCTATAAGAACCGATTAGTTTACGCTGCGAGAAAGACGTAGCGCTGAAAAGCGGGGCGCCACGGAAGCACCGGGGGCATGTGCGGCGTTGGCTTCCCGAGAAGCCCGCAGGGTTCCCAGGCCCCGTTTCGGGGGGAACTCGAGGCGCAAGGCCCGACCCCGCCACCACCGGCCTCAGGGCACGGGCGCGGGACGGCGCGGGCGGCGGCGGAGGAGGCCCCGTCGGGTTTGCCGCCGCTCGCGCGCCCGGCCGCGCGCCGCCCGGCCCGCCACTGCCCTCTGCTGGCAGCAGCGGGGCCGCACAGCACACCCTTATCCTTCCGCGGGCCTCCCTCCACCTCGACTGAAAAAAAAAGGCCGCGCCGGGGTGGCAGGAAGAGCCTAAAGCAGCTTCTCGTGAATG